>OY757268.1:3207222-3682211 GCA_963584085.1 Pyrausta aurata
ATGAAGTTCCATGGTTCTATTCAAGTCCATATTCATAAATAATATTTCATTATTGAAAAATGTATATGGACAAAATGATATAATACCGATGTAAACCAAATAATTAAATAAAAATTATCTTGTTTATCATCTGTTATACATGAAATACTTGAAATCTTGATCGAAATTTTCTTAACTACATTTTCTGAATGTCAGCTATAATAACTTGTGACATATTTCATATATCAAAATACAAATCATATCAAAGAACAGCGTTACACTAAAAAGCATTTGTGTAAATAAACCCTCATAGCATCCAGCTGGTATGACACGTGGTAGATCAAGCGCAGAACCAATGGCATCATCCACCGATTACCCTTAGTCCCCGTTTCTCGTGGAGTTTACATTCGTAAAAAAATACCTACTCTGAGAAGTCACGATTTGGGTGAAGACATAAAGAGGCAGATAACCGGTACCAACCTGTACCGACTGACTAGTGATGTGCCAAGTCATCTATTTTTAATCTCGAAATATTTAAGAAATTCGTTACAACAATCCAAATAAGGACCGACTGACACTAGAAAATTGTTTTAAAACAAGATTCAAATCAAGACTTGAGTCGGAAAAGTCTCTATAAAGCATTTCAATTCCATGAAATAGCCAACACGGCACAACACTGGTTAGTCGTTGCAGGTCAGTGCGTGTTACCCGCCTCTATATTATTATGTCTTCACCATTTGGATGCATTTCGTTTTTTCTATGCTGTAAGTTTTTTACGTTATTATAACTGTACGTTTGTGTTTAAATCTGTGAATTTAGTTATATAATTATCAAAAGGAAAATGTTCGCGACCGGAATTGACGCGAGCCCTGAGTCCGAACTGTATTCACTGTATTCGTAATAGGTATTTTAAATACAAAAAAAACTGGTATAACATTAATTTATCACATCGACTTTTATAAGACCATCATTTTCTGTGTTCATCATACGCATAGCCTACTACCTAGAGATAAAGTATCAAAATTGTTTAATTACAGTTAACATTTTTTTGTGTCCCGGACATATAAAATCGCACACACACATTGATAAATTCGGTAAAATCTGAGAATCTCCAGACTGTCATATGGCTCTTAAGTAAGTAAGTTACAACTACATTTAGCCACAGAAGATAAAAAAAATAGCTGGTGTCACATTCACACTAAGTACAGTATTAGTGCTAAACTTATTATATCGATATGACTTGGGTAAACAACGGACGGGTGTAATATATTGGCAACACTACTGCCCTTTCCTATAGCATCGATTTACATACTCTTCCGATGATGTATGTGAATTTTATATAGACGAGATAAGGTTTATTTTAGTCGTGATTCTGCAAAAAATACAGGGTTAGCTGCAGCAAATGACTTAATAGCGCCTGAAGCTATTTTGTGGACGCAAGAAACGAAATCTCACGGTCGGGAGACCCGCTTTGATAGCTCATTATGTAGACGCCATTTTAATTCTAGTTTGGTGAATGTTTAAGTTGAGATCTGCATTTACATTGATGCATGTTGCGATGCTCTTTATGCATTATGAGAAGTTTGACCCACTTAAGTGTTGTGTAAGTACCGTGTGTTTGCAACGGGAAGTTTTGAAAGCTTAAACTCATAGTATGGGTATGAGTAATAATTTAATTAGAAGAGTAGGTTTAGACCTTGTTGAGACACAAAAGAGATTACCATAGAAAGAAGCCACATTGGCGTTGCGTTGCGTCTCCGTTGCATTGCGTCGACGCTGCGACGGCAGAGCGGTGCAGCTTTGTCGTTATAAATACATATGTATGTATAAATGTGCGGTTACCGGCAACAGTTACCGTGGAAGAATGAAAGCTATTGCATTTGCCAGAAACTTTAGAAATTTTCAGGGAACAGTATTTTTTTTTATTAATATTGATGATCGCTAACTTAATGAAACGATGATCAACATTGTAATATGTTTCCTAACATTGCAAAATTTTCTTGTTATTTAAGCAAAGTTTCCTTAATATTACCACATTGTAAAAATACTTTTGTATTTGATATTGGTGCTGAATAAACGTTTTTTCTTTCTTTCTTTCTATATGGCACGGAAATTTTGCTGACAACGGTACACAATATCTGAACCGAATGCGTCGTCGAAATGCGCGTGCAACGGATATCACGGTCTCATGATAAGGACCAATGCAACGCAACGGAGACGCAACGCAACACCTGTGGCTTTGCTCAGTGTTTATATACAATCTGCCTCATTGGTGTAGCGGTTAGTTCGCTGGTCACACAAATAGATCTCGGGTTTGAATCCTAGGTCGAGCAAACATTTTTTTCTGTGTTTACTGTCTTCAAAGTACTCGGAAACCGCTCGGAGTCAGAAAGTTGGGGGTGATGCTTCTCCCGTGTCTCGGAAAGCTGTTAAGCGGTTAGTCCTGCACCGCCTGATCTCTCATAGGTCATGTTGGACTGAACGAAGAGTGCACTTTTGTTTTGCACACACATCTTAGCACTATAATTGAGGTTAAAAACTGTAATTTACTTTGTGTTGTGCAATAAAGAGTTATATTATTATTATTATTTTATCACTTTTGAAATTTATTCTCGAAATCAAAGTGTAATCGGTAAGCACGCCAAACTCAATTATTATTTTTTATTAACAGTTGTTTGATCTCGAAGACAGGTTTGCCTTCGGTATTTATAGTGCCAGTGTCACGGGCCTAGGCCAAGTGAACTGCACTTTCGGTAAATCCTGTGGAATTGGAGTCGTCCTGCAAGAACTTCCTAACTATTCGGCATGTGTTGAGAATCGCGGCCTTTTGCATTGTCATGTACGTGTTTTCCGGTATGTCGAGGTTGCGCAGCGCGGTAAGTAAATGCTTAGGGATGACTCCAGTGCTGGAGATTACCAGCGGGACAATATATACTTTTTCCATTTTCCATATTTTTAGTATTTCATCTTTCAGTTCGGTGTATTTGTGTATTTTTTCGGTTATTGTTTTGTGTAAATTGTGGGTGTTAGGAACGGCAATATCTATGATGTAAACTATTTTGTTTTGTTTGTCAATTACAGTGATATCCGGTCTATTATTATGCACAGTCCTGTCGGTGAGTATGGCGCGGTCAAAGTACATCTTACTACTGTCATTCTCCAGCACTGGTTTTGGAGTGTACTGATAGTAAGGAGCTATTATTATTATAATATCTCAATGAGAATTAGATATAACGGGTCTAAACACGAAATATAAATATGAATAAATGCTATTCACTGCTCGACGTTTCGGCTGCGTTGCAACAGCCGTGGTCACGAGCTCATAGTAATGCAACGTGAAAGTTTAAAATCTCATACTATAATCTTCATCGTAGTTTATCTCTGCTCACCATTAACGAAAATCACTAAAGGAATATTATTTTCATCATTTACAAATTATATAACGTTCGTAGTAAGTAGAATTGGTGACAGAAAAAAACCGGTTAAGTGCGTGTCGGACCCGCGCACTGAGGGTTCCGTGCCACCTTTAACTGAATTCAGGGTCCACTTACTTTCACTTAACGAAAACATCACAATATATTGCGACAGCAAAAATAACTTTGTTTTTCATAGTGTTTGTATGAAAGACAAAGTTATATTTGCGGTTGATAAAAATGTGCAATATCTCAAAAACTACTGGTTCGATCTCCTTCAAACCAATTTTCGTTGCAAGTTTTTGTTGAGATCTACATCATATATTTTTTTCAAAATTTTCACTTTCTTAGTTCAAAAGTTAGAGGGGGGGGACGCCCATTTTACCACTTTGGAAGCGTCTATATCTCAAACCTTACACTTTAAGAAAAAATGGTTTTAGAAACCTCAACATCATTTTAAAAGACCTATCCATAGACACCCCACACGCATAGGTTTGAGTAAAAAAAAAATATCGGTTTCAGTTTCATGTATGGGAGCCCCCCTTAAATATTATTTTTTCTTACTTTTTGTATCTGAATCGGAAAGCGGTGAACAAAATACACCTACCTACCAAGTTTCAGCTATGTGATGCTTATAGTTTCAGAATAAAGTGGCTGTGACATACGGACGGACAGACAGACAGACAGACAGACAGACAGACAGACAGACAGACAGACAGACAGACAGACAGACTTGACGAAACTATAAGGGTTCCGTTTTTCGGCTACGGAACCCTAAAAAGTAAAGCCGATAGTTTTTGGGTGCTGAATTACAGACACATTTTTAAATCGACTTTAATATTTATTTCTCATATCTTTGGCCAAGTAATTTATTTTTTTAAATTACTTAACCTGTCTTAAAAACAAAACGGATCAGAATAATAATAACACAACAAAGACAGATTCTAGAAAATTTTCAATACCGTGTTAAATTATAAAATGTATTCATTTTCATATCATATTTCATTTTGACGAAAAAACCTAAAAAATCTGTACTGTTTCAGGTTTACCAGGAAACCGTATGGGTTTTTGTACGTTATGATGATGGATACAAACATTATATCATTGCAACTCCGAAGCGTAATAAATCTGTATAATTAAATCTTATTAAAATACATAATAATATTACATAATTGATATCATCGTTTAACGTTTAACATTAAAATATCAACAAAAACCTGTTTTATTGATATAATAATTAAAAGCGGCTTGAAAAAATATTTATTCCCATGTCCTCATAATTCGGAAAGCCAATAATTGATTCAGAATCCAACTTCATTAAAGCAAAGTTAATCGACGCATAAATTTAAATTTCCATCGATAAAAAACGTTCAAACAAACTCTTGATTGAAGTTCAATCTGTTTTAGGGATCAGTGAGCATAAGTGTTTGGGTATTGGGGCGTTTCGCACCGTAAGGTTTTCGGACCACGGTGCGAATCGCCCAAGAGCTATTTCGGAATGGGCTTATTCGCACCGCAAAGTGGTAAAAAAGATTGCGATGTAAATTACCCTAGGTATCAATTGAAATGGGTCGATTCGATTCGGACGGATTAAATACAAAATCAGCACTCCCACAAACGGACCCTGTTTGTCCCATTGTCCGAATCGACCCATTTCACAAGACACCTTGGGCCATTCGTAGCGCTGAACCACTGCGATGCTAATTGGTGCGAATGTGCGCATTCTGTAACAGCACTTGGGCGATTCGCACCGTGATCCGAAAACCTCATGGTGTAAAATGCCTAAATAATAATAATAATAATGTTTTGGTAGGCGAACATTGTTTTTACTTGCATTGAAAAAACTGGATCGATTGAGATTTAAAAATCGTACCATTTTCTAAAATAAGTCAGACATTTGTAATCTGAAAACCTGTATACAACCGAACATACACGTTGGTTAAAGATAGTGCCATCCACGAAGGCGCGCGTCGTTCACTTTTGATTGAAGAAAGCACGGCGTGCGGGGTGGGTGGCAAATATTAAAATATGAAATAATAAACATTGAATAACTATAATAAATACTATATCATTAAATATTAGCAAAATCTTTCACAAATGTATTAAAAACGATTAGGACGATAGGTGCCGCGCGCCTTCGTGAATGGCACTATCTACCTCTATACCTAATGTATTAATGTCACTACGGAAACAATAGCCTTTGGAGGAACCCAAATTAAATCAGTAAGTATAAAGTAAGACTTTTACACAAATACACAATGACCGTGTTCCCTTTTGTGTCGGTAAATTAATTTAAAATAATATTTTGTTGCTGTGCCCGTTCGAACTTGACTGAAATCTGTGTACTTTTTGCTTAGCACACAATAAAAGTACACAAGCCAGTTTATTTGAGAAGCCCTCAAAACTTTAGTCAGAGCGAATCGCCAAGTTGCTCACTTTGAAAACGCATTTTATGAGCTATTTTAAAACTATGAAATTTCATGAGCAACGCCATTTTGTGGAGTGCTTTTAAAAATATTGAACTTTTTCTCTGAGCGGAAAGATTTGCTAAAGCGACGATTATGGTTTTAACTGTTGGGATTTTTAATATCTGTAGTTTTTAACCGACTTCAAAAAGGAGGAGGTTCTCAATGTGACCATTGGATCAATAGGTTACCTATGTGAATAATCCTTAAGTAAAGCTCAAGTTTTTTTAAGTTTTCATATAAGACCTAAAGATTGATCCAATGTAATACTGTTTACTGAAAGTTTTATGTAAAAAAAATACATACTAACTATACTAATTATTAATTTACGAACTGTGTAGAAGACAAACACTGCGCTGAGATGACTGAGAGTGCCAAGCAAATAATAATTGTTACTTAGTCATTGGTATCCTCTCCAAATAGGACTAACTGTCAGTTTTTGCAGTGATTTGAATGAAAACCGCGTCACATTTTCATATCTTTGAAAATACGCCCACATTTAATACCAAACAGTTTTCAAGCTTTAGATCTCCGATAAACTTTAAATCTTGGTTGCAGCTCTTAAGAGCAAGTTAAAACTAGCGATTGGAAACTGCTTAGTTTTTTTTTAATTCTTGTAGCTTTTGTTCTACTTTTAACACGTTCCGGGACAGTGAACACCTACAGGCGTGAAAACAATAAAACATCTATTGTGTCTGGAATAGTGTCCCGGAACGTGTTAAGTACCTATCGCACACAGATCACAGGTGGCGGATAGTGAACGGCCACCAGATATGGTGGTTATCTGCGAATATGTTGAATAGTAGTTCACGACCAAACATCTGCAAGATTACCAGAATGTAGTGGGGGTCCTAGGCTTTTTGTATTAACAGATACAATATTCAGTGAAGATCCTGTGACATGGCGAATAACGCCGCCATCAAATGAGCGTTCAACTGATTTTGGCCGGCAGAACCAGTTCTGATGTTACTGCTACCAACATCAGGTTGAAAATATAGTATATCAGGAAAGACACTTGACTGGGAATTAAGAGGAGGCAAACCCCTGGTTGTTAAACTGCAATGAATAAGAAGGCAAGAGAAACCACACTATCTTCTCTAATTTGGCGTTTTGGATAAAAATCTATGGACAAGAGCCTAGAATCATCACTTGTTTCGCCCTCCTATTTTATGGTTGCGTATCTTTCACCATTTATTTAGCAAGTTAGGAATATTAATCAATTTTTGAAACTGCGAGTAATAATGCACTGTAATTTACACAACTGGTGAAGTTTATGCTTTAAAATAGTATCGTGTGCGCGCAAGCTCCCATACAGAAAGAGAAAACATTTTCCAACCCTTAAACGTTGTCTGATTTTGAAATATTTTTCACATGTTAGAGATATTTTAAAAAACTATGTTCTTACTTTTTTTATTGTATGTTTCAGAAAATATAAAAATACATTCACTTTTTTGACTAAAAAATCTCTTCGAAATTCAATTTTTAACTAATCAAGCCTATATACAAAAAATCGTAGACAAGCGTAGTTCAGGAAGGATACAAATTTGTCTCATTACGTAAAGGTTTACCGGTAGGAAAACGTTTTCCTCCGCTAGCATTATTTCGACCGTTGGCGTTCGAAATGCGCTACGCCTCGCACACGATCCTCATAAGGCATTCGATACTAGTCATCAACTGCTTGGTAAGCAAAAAATTTAATGACTTACGGGACTTTATTGTTATATACATATACAGAACCGCTTCTATAATACGTGTAAAGCAGTTTATACACAAAAGCAGTGGATAACCACGCGCTATATAACATCTGGTTGTAGAGAATTTGTGGCTTGTTATTACTCAGTTGTAGATTAGCTCGAACAAGGCATATCATGGTCACCCCAAGAATGATTACTGACTGAACTAATTCTGACCTAACTAAATAGCAAAACTAGTGGCAACCGTAGCGCGTCATGAAAACGGCCGTGTTTAAAAACCACCGCGCGGCGCCGCGTTCCACTAGGGACATCCGATTCATACATAATGCACACTTGCAATCGTCTACCGCCATGGAGGGCGCGCTTAAAATTCATTTTGTATTGTTGTACACGTACCCTCAGAGGACGGTTTATTGTTTCTTATCGCATGTACGAAGTCCACGCAACCTTTAAATAATAGAACAAGCTTATACAGTCTTGCAACTGAATAAATAACCAGTTTGCGGTCGGGTTTAAAATGCTTACTTTCGTGTTTACGAGTTCTTGTACGTTTTGGAATTCAATTTGGCTTTTGTATTTATGAAGAAATAAAATAAATGACTAATGTAATTTTTTCAAGAATAACTCTTGCTAGAATACCTAACAGTTGAAATAAATAAATTGGATTGCTTAAACAATAAAGCAGAAAGCGACTTTTAAATAAATAATGCATTTTACCATCAATGACCAGTGTTCGAATCTTTAGTCGACAGGCAGAATATGGTTTTATTATTAATATCTTACATCGAACTGCCCGTAATTTCGTTTATAACACAGTAAAATAAATTCCTAACTTCAGCCAGATAATGCTGGGTGCTTTTGCAAAAAGCGCGAAAACACTTGAGAGTCACAGTTGAGCAACTCAATCTAACTTTATAATAGTTTTCTTGTTCTCGCTCTCAAAACAAGGTAATGGCGACAGTAAGATTAATAGCGATATGCTCGCTGGCTTATTGATTTCGTCCAGAAGATGTGTTGTCCAGAAGAGGTGTGTAAGTTTTTAATAATACACATTGGATTTTGTAGGAACACAGTCATCAAATGGTCAGACTGCTTTTCTTAAGGTACTCTGTTTCACCCTTGGATGCATGCTACATCAAAAGTGGTACAGGCTATTTCCCTCGGTGACTTCCCGTAATTTTCAGGTACAGTTTTCTGCAAGATACCGTGGAGTGCATACACGTTTAATGCTCATATTCACACGGACATCCCATTTGCAGAGACCCGCAAATAAACTGATACCAATTTTTTACTGATCCGGTTTCGTCATTAAAAGGATCTGTTACTTTACATGTTTTCTGCAGGATCTAGTAATGCAGTGATCCTGCAGAACTGGACTGCCGTGGGAAACAAACCTTCCATAAGTTTTGGCAACGTAATAAATATTGCACTTATTGTACAAATTAGTCTATTTATATTTAGAGCGCTTTTATTAAACAGTTATTTAGTGAATTGCTATTTACAGCCTGAAAGAATCTTATGATGACGTTCGTGCTGCTTAAGGATCAAGAATAATGTTTCAAAATATGTGTAGGTAGTTTCTTTGAGAACGTAATATGATAACCTTCTCTAGCTTTGACAGCCTTTTGTGTCTTATCTCAGAATGAACTATAATAAATATCGTATAACAATGAAAAAAACTTTATTTACCTGAGTGAAGTCATACTTCACAAACAACTACACTAACTCTAACAAGCTAACTAGATGTTACTCAAAATACAAGTTTATTAAAAGAAAACTTGAAAGAAGAAACTTCGAAAACAATAAGTAATTATATTTTTGAGGCGTCTTCTAATTGTAATTGATGTAACTTCTGCAAGAATCGAAGTTTGGGCATTTTTAGGGGTTGTCATAAGTTGAATTAATATAGTCTGATTTATTTTTGTTTAATATTTGTCGAGTCAAGAGTATTTTTGGTTTAGAGTGGTTTTCAATAGAGTTTAGAAAATTCATGTTAACTACTCGTTAATATATGTATGCGATACCTAGCGTAGGTATTAGGCTCACACAAACATTAATTACCTAATATAACGACGCAATTAGTTTTATTTATATTTCATATTTATTTGTTAATATTTTTTTTCTCCTTATATTCAACCCGATACCACAGCCGTTACTGGAAAGATTGTTTTATCTACATTTTATCTCTACTTTTGTTTTCAAAGGTAATTGATATGTCCTATCCATCAAACCGTCAGGGATAATATTACATTACATACTGTTTTCAGACGTAGAGTAGGTAATATGGTTTTCACAGAAAAACATTAATGCTGCTTCTGTGTGATGATAAATACGTACTCATACGTTGTATATGAACGGTCAAGGTCTCTGCCGCCTAACCACTTTCAGACAAAAATAGCTAGGACACACACAACAACAATTTAAGTTCGCAGCACAGGATCTCTCAGCGACCAAGCCTCCAAAATTAAGAGAAAGAAAAGGCGGTCAGGCGACAGTGACCACGATAAGTATTGGACATGACGCGTCTAAACGCAAATAAAAATATTGCATTATTGCAATGCAAGGCGAAAGTTTAAAATCCTATATAGTGAACTCGATTGTAGGTACATGAATTTATGTTACTTTTAAGAATTTATTTGTATCTCTACCTCTATTTATAGTTTTGCACAAAGCTCAGCTAGACAAAGGAAGGAGACACACGCCTAAGTTTTGACAGAGCCTCCTTTCCGGACTTCCGGTGGGAAGTGACAGCCTGAAAGCCTTTACACGGCTTTCCGGGTGCGGTTCATATTTAATCATGAGTTGTGATTCGCGTGAGGATTTAAACATTTGTTTGTTGTTTGAGAAAGAGACTACGTAAATTACTGGATACCTAACTAGCGGCTTACCCGTGTCTTTCTGAAGCAAGATTTTGACGTTTCGCGTAGACAAATTCTATATTCTGCTACATCGAATATCCTTTTAACTAACGTAGCTAAATCTTTAATCATCTTAAAAAATATTTGTATTTTTTTAAAGATTGATTCAAACATTCTTCTTAATCAATAAATACATGAAAATACCAATTTTGTGTCAGCATTTTTCGAGCGCCACCTGGTGGTTTTACCGTAAACTATGTCGAAACTTCCGCGCCTGGGCGAATATCGAATATGCCGTAAAAATTTCATCCTCATTTAAAATTTTGGTACATATTCTCTCTCTATGTTGTATATCTAAAATCTGTTTTTACTAATGGTTAATTGTCGTTACCAGCGGTTGAATATTTACGACTGTGCTCGTTTTGAAGAATAAATACTAAACCAATGGTCATTAAAATAGCCAGTCTGACATTTTGTTAAGGTATTTTTTTTTCTTCAAAACAAGCACTTCTCTTCCCATAGTCTTTTGTTTGAGGTGACGCCCGTTTTCAGGTCATGTATGCAAGCGATTTTGCACAAAAGGTGGACTTGACGCCATATGGCATTTTTTAACTGTCACACCTTTAGGCTTAGCAGAAATTGATGTGGTTAGACGCGAAAGACTTCGACCGTCTATTTTCCCGCCTCTTAAGCTGCGTTATGAGTTTTGATGTGTTTGTTCTTGTTAATAAAAACTTTTAGAGGTATGATTTATCAGCTTTAAGTATTAAAAAGTACTCAAAAAAGGCAAAGATTTATACTCAGTAAACTATTAAAATAAAATACGTCTATTATCTTTATCGGAGACTTTGATATATTACCCTAACGACGTCAAAATTTCAGCGAACTCGACGCCCACATAACAAGGTCCCATCATCGAAATAATGGAATACATATGAGGAGTGACAACGGAACTCCTGTGGGACATCGAGAACAAATGGAACATACGATATGGGGCTCCTAATAATGGCTTCAGGCGACTGATCACGTAAATAGATAAGAAGTTTTGCGTCTTGATATATTAGGAGTTATGCGACTTTGTTAGAATATTTTTTGCGAGATTATGGTGCTGCTTTTACGCAGTTATTCCACTGCCAGGTTTGCATGTGGAATGTGACATTGAATGTGGCATGTGACTTGGCATTACGCCGTTAGTACACCAAAGCATTCGCATGCAACATTGACATGACTGAATGATACCGACAAGGATGCAATTATCACATCCTGTTATGTTAGAAAAGCAAGATAGCAAGCAAGACATAGAAAAAGCGAATTTCGCATGCCTCATGCAAATGCGTTGGGCTTAGTATGGCGATTCACTAAGAGCGATAAGGAACTTAATAATTATGTGGCAATAAAACTTAATTTATGATACGTAATTATGAGTCCTCATAAAGTAATTTGATCAGATGTGTAGTTGCTAGTTGAGCAAATATAGATCATGAATAATTAAAAACTTGTGTAGTTTGAACACACTCACGCCTTTTTTTCAATCTGTAGTCTTTTTAAACAAAAATGAGTATATTATGACTTTATCAGGTTTTGTGGGCTGTTTGACAGTAACACCTACTTAAAATCTAAACCTTACACCTACTTCAATCTATACCTTGTCTATAGTATCAAAAAGATAGCGTGGGTTTTTAAACAATCACAGTTGTTCTACTTTTATCATTTTGATGTATTAATGTTTCATCTTGTCTGAAAAGAGAGCATTTTTAACGAGCAACAAATGAGGGATTATGAGTATGCCTCGCTTTTACAGCAAAGGGTAGTAAAAAATGGAAACATGGGTCACCCCTGCATTATTTTACTCCCGATTGTATATTTGTATCCAACAAATTCATCACAAGTTTATTGAATTCCAAACTTAAGCAAAAAAATAGTACTAGGTTGTGTATAGAGATCTTGCTTTGACAGTTAAGCTGCTCTGCTTTTGAATGGATTAGCATGTTCTGACCAATTTTTGTGTGTTTTGATTTCGAGCATATGAGTGAGTGCCTTTGATCAAAGGGTCTCCAATCTAGGACTTTTCTGCCCCAACGGCCATCAGTTCTTCGCGCTATGTGCACCCCCCCCCCCCCCCCCTTGTGGAAGCCCTGGGGGAGGCCTATGTTCAGCAGTGGACGTCCTTCGGCTGATAATGATGATGATGATGAGTGAGTGAGAAAGAGTTTCTTTTAACTTTTCCTAAGTTGGATCGCAAATACTAATTTGGCGAATTGTGTGCTCAGCGTGTGGGAATTGAACTGCCTGGAATTTCGCAATACGCCCCAGGTTTAAATAAAAAAGCATAGTACCTATTATAATTCAAAGACGTCATTAATACATATCTTTTTTAATTGGTAGGATAATATTTTATTACGATTCTGAGTTTGTGCATCACGGGGGAGTTCTTATATGTTTTTTTTTGTTCTTGCCAACGTATAAGAGACTAAAAGCAATAGCATAGTGATTTAATCTATAGTTTTATTGAGTCCAGCCCATGCGATTGGTCCTAAGGGGTTCATTTATAAACACAAATAAAATAAACAACAATTTTCTACATAAATTAATTACAATTATGTAAGGTGGCATATTTAAAATAATTTAGTCCATACAATAAAGAAACAAACTGCGCTCTAGGGCGTAATAATAATATTCCGAAACGAGCGCAAAAGTCGTTTAGTACTCAAATAAAGTTTTTTTTAAATTCATTTACTACTTTCAGAGTATTAAATTAAATTGAAAAGGTAATTGAGAGCTTTATTGTTCAATTCTTTCTTCTTTGCAACAATTTGGTATCGTAATTGTTTTATATGAGTTGCAAAATAAGTAAATATGATTGGAATAGTAAACTGTGTCTTAAAGTTACCAATAGATATTATTATTTATTAAAACCATTTTGTTATTTCAATTCTACGATTTTTTTTCTAAGTAGAAGGCTTTTTTACTTATAAAATAATAGACATATTATTTTAAAATTTCGTAGAATTGAAATAACAAAATGATTTCAAAAAATAATAATATCTGGTGGTAAATTTAATAAGCGTAACGTCTATTTCTTTTACAAACAGCCCAAAGGGAGTTGTTCCAATGTTAAGTGTTTCATATAAGTTCAAAATAAATATGAGAATAGTCAGTCCGCTGCACTTGAGTATGAAAGAGCATGCTTTCAGTGAATTGGTATTCAGGACCACGTTCTCTGCCCGGCGGAGAGGTACTTAGGTCTGTGCATACAACTATAGTTCTTATTGCCACCCTTGAGATGTAGGTCTATTGTTTCAGAGAGTTTTATGATTTGGTAGTACACATTTAATAAAGTTAGGAGGAACGTCATTGTGTTTTATTTATTTATTTTGTTAACGATACGGTGTTTGTGTAAATCTCAGAATTTTCGATCCACTAAAAACAAACGCCCGCAGAACTAGGGTCGTAAAGCTAGTATACAGATAATATCGCCAATTAATTTGTGTAAAAAATTCACTATGTCAGCTCACAAATTCACAAATCAGAATCAAAAACAAGTTGATTTTATTGGTTCCATTTATATCACTACCAAAACTAGACCAAAAAACATTCATCTCGATATCCTTTTTAGTTTTTGGGAAATCCATGGATCAACATTGTTTGGAATCATCATACTTAAATATTATAAAATTCCAACATCACATACATACAGGTTGAATTATTGAGTACTAAAAATCTGAAAAATAAAACTACCTTCAAAAAACGTACTAAAAATATTAAAACAACGTATTTGTCTTCTATTTTTTTTAAAACGGTTAAAATTATTAAATTTTACAGATTCATATAGGTAAACTTAATGAAATGACAAACAGGGTGGAGGCTCAAATTTTTCCCTATCGACACAAGCTGGAAAAGTGTTTTAACTGATTAACGACTTCTCGGAAACAGGCAGTCAATCAGCCTTTTCCAAGGCTTTAAGTAGCTGTCAATGATATTTTCCTATTTAAGTATGTTTCGAGAACGTCAAAAAAGATGACCGTTTACACAGATACTTGTGTAAACACAGCGGCATAACGACTTGTTGAAAAACTTTGAAGCTTTGAGAAAAAATGTCTTACTTTCCTGTTTGCCGTTTGGTTTTCGCGAAGTTTGTTCCGAGTGTTTGTTTCTTTTCAAAGGAGGACTCCTTTTTGTGGTGTCGGTTAGAGTTTGACTATTTTGACGTTTTTTAATTTTGGCATTTTTATACAAAAGAGATGATACTACTCTTTGTAACTTTTGGATTGTACTACTTACTAACTAACTGAACTATCTTTCATGGTCACCAACATTAGAGTTAAAAAACCGGCCAAGTGCGAGTCGGACTCGCGCACCGAGGGTTCCGTACAAACCTGCAAGGTTTACAAAGTTCGTTCATTACGACAATCGAGTCATAACTATGGTATTTTTGTTTTATTTTATTCGAGTACTTGCGAGTTTCAAAATATGCAGCTTAAATTGCTGTTTCTTTTGATTGCGTTGACATAGAAGTTTGATTTTGTTACAGCTTAAAGGTATTATAGACCTAAGTATTTGGTATGAATTTCAATTTTATACCTCTACGCGTTTATGAGGAAATGGGTAGTACGTTGAAAATTATTAAAAAAAAAAATTATGTGATGTAACTAAAAATTTATGGTTTTCGTAATTTTTCCTTTATCTATGCTATAAGACGTTGCTTCGTACCAAATTTCAAGATTCTGAGTTCACGGGAAGCACCCTGTAGGTTTTGATTCCCTTGCAAGTGTCGAAAATTTGCGGCATAAACGGCTGTATCTTTTGATTGCGTTGGCTTAGAAGTTTGATTTTTTCACAGCTTCAAGGGACAGTAGACCTGAGTAATTGATATAAATTTCAGCTTCATACCTCCACGCGTTCCTGAGAAAAAGGGTCTTGACAGACGGACGGACGGACAGACGGACAACAAAGTGATCCTATAAGGGTTCCGTTTTTTCCTTTTGAGGTACGGAACCCTAAAAAACAATGCGCTCACAACAGTTCCGAAATATCTTTAACACAAAAATAAGGTACATACATGGTTGCAATAATCTCGTATCAATCAATTTTAATGTGTTTCTTGTGTGGTAAAAACATAATTTTGCATTAAACCTATTATTAGACAAGAGGTGCTCGTAGCGCAGTGTTGGCAGCGCTTTGGTAGTGATGCCGAAGTTAAGCAACTCACGGCGCGGTCGTGTTTGGATGGGTGTCCATTTCGATTATGTTAGTGACGTACGAGTATATCACAAGTATCTCCATACTTCGGAGGTCCCGGCTAATATCGGTTATTATTAGGTTTGATAAAATCAGACAGCAAGGTTGGTCGCTTGCCTTGCAAACACCCCTCCGCCAATCCGCACTGAGCCCGCGTGGTGGAGTATAACTCTACTTCCTCATACTTGAGGTAAGGCCTTTACCCAGCAGAAGGACGCTTACAAGCCTTCTTAACTTTAATTATGAAACAATCTATAAAAGTAATACTTACTACTTTTAACAAATGAACTAATCAAACGATCGGCGATCGTCATTGTTTTTAAGACCTAAAAACCTAGGTTCCCTTTGAACGGCTAAGATAGATAATGAACGAGCTGCGATCAAGCGCACGTTGTACAACACCCATCACTCCGCGCCGGCTAGTCGCAATGATTAATGGCACTGCAATCATAGCGGACACCAGATGATTAAGCGCTTTATAAAGTGTACAGTTTCTTGGGCCTATATTGTACTTACAAGCAGGAATAACGATCTTTGAAAGCCATCGGAGGAAACAATGATATTGTTTGGTAGGAAATGATGAAAAAATCTGAACGTAGGAAGGAAGTAAGGAAACTATTCTCTGGCTATACATGAGCTTAAAAAAGAATTGCGCATTTTAAGCGAAAACAGGATCAAAATTGGTCATACGTAGTAACGCTTATATTTGTGTAAGAATAACTTCATTTTATATTGGAATCACCGTTGTAAAATAAAATAAAAAATCTACTTTGATGATATAAAATTATTTAAACGTTTTAAGACGAAACACAAAGTTATTTTTATGGTTCATCGTAAGATAAATAAATTTGCTTTTATTTTATTAATTTAAACTTATCTACGGCGGAGCCATATAAGAAAAATATTGCGTACTTACGTATAATTAAATTATTTATTAAATATCAAAATTTAATCTTTTTGATTAATGTGACGTATACTTAGTTATTTACTATTTTCCTTGAATTATATAGACTCCACGATTAGTTGTCTTATTATAAAACTTTTCCAAAAACAAACTCTGCTAACATATTATACTGTACCAACTGTTAAACGAGTTTTTGTTATTTTGATGTAATGAAATAAAAAACTTCATTCCAAGTTTATAGAAAAGGTATTTTTCTTACAAATCGAGTTTAAATTCTGACTACAGTTGCAGACTTTGGGTGCGAGGTAGTTTTACTTGGAACATTTTATTATTATAATAGAGTGGTGTGTTATTGTTGCAGTCGCTTTGTGAAATTCGACATTCTCTTGTGCCACATGCGGATTTAAGAAAAACTACTTTATGTTACATCTAAGCAGTGTCCTATTCTTTTTCACTTATTAAGCATATCAAAACTTAAAATAATAAAACAATTAATTAGACAAAAACAACTGAGGTTTATTAGCACAGCAGACATTTAAAAATGCATTTGATTGTAAGTATGTATCTAAAGTATTTACCTATATTTATTAATTATTATTAACACATTCTATGTAGGAATACTATTATTCACATCAATTATCAAACTTTGTAATTGTCATTTTTTTCTAATAGTTTATGACACTGGCCTGTTTTCCGCTGTCATAATAATTTATGGTTAGCATTATCTGCTCAATACTTCAGACGAAATGACATTCCATATTTGAATAACTTGGCAAGCGCTTATTTGATGGTGGTGAAAGGCCCTTACCAAACTAAATGAAGATACTTTTACCAGGAGCTCCTTCGGGACTAAGACATGTATGGCGAAAATCATAATATTTTTTTGTGATTTCAACGTTTTCTATTATATTCTAATTCGAGTTTTTCTTTGGTCAATTATTTTCAAAATGTCTTATTTTTATTAATGACTGCAACACACGGCTACTGAAAGAGAATACTAATAGCCGATGTCACCAACAGGGGATAAGTCGACGAACTTTAACAGGGGTATTGTACTTTAACCACCTTAAGGCAGGATCATATGAAGAAAAGCACAAAGATTTCTCTAAAATGTTAAAAAATAAATGAACGTGTTTATAAGAATTTAATGGCATTATGTATAGTTAAATTTTTTATTTTCGAACGAAAATCGCTTGCACACATGACACAAACGGGCGTCACCTTAAACAAATGACGACGCGAGGCTCAAGCAATTTTGGCTTTTATGGTGGTTAGACGGCGGTGACCTCGATAGTACCGATCCAAAATGATTAATAGGTATAATTTTCAAATAGCAACGGTAACTTCATGAATCAAAAGACTGATAATACTACTGAGACTGATATGAATTTAACAATACTTTAAACAAAAATAAAGTTGCGTAAAATAATAGTAGGTATGCCAAACGAATCTCTCACCAATTTGGTATTGCACTCAAACTAAAAAAAGTATGACAACTGGCATCGAAAATTGAACCAGGAAAAAGCTTGGCACCCACGGGTTTTGATGTACGACCTTGGTTACATGTGAACTATGGCCGTGGAAAGGCGAGAAATAATTGAATTTTTCATCGAAAAGAACTCGTAAGAGTCGTAAATTAATGGAAGCGTTTAAAGTAAAAAGTAGTTGGTCGTCTAACTGCCACTAATGATACTTAATTGATGATGATGACTGTTTTTTTTTCTTTTTTATGACTTTTTACTTTTAGTACGTATTGTTATTTTCATTCTAAGTTAAAACGTAAATAATTGTAAATAA
The DNA here is from genome assembly GCA_963584085.1 of Pyrausta aurata. Taxonomy (NCBI): domain Eukaryota; kingdom Metazoa; phylum Arthropoda; class Insecta; order Lepidoptera; family Crambidae; genus Pyrausta; species Pyrausta aurata. The sequence goes on from OY757268.1 coordinate 3,225,571, forward strand.
TTTCAGAGGAAAACATTTTTACTTCTGAAATATTCATGTTACAATGTATGAGTATGTACCTAAGTTCTCGTTCTTTGTTTTTAAAAGTAATCATCAATTAAGTAGGTATTTAACTATAACTATATTTTGTTTTTTATAGTGTTTTTCCACTATAAAAAACATAATAATATAAAATTGCACTTGTAAAAAGTAACTGTGTCAAACAAGCAATCAAACCGTGTGTCTTTTATCTACTAAATTAGCTTAGTGTACGGACGACAGCACGTCAAGCTATACACTGCGGTATCTTATGCTGTTAGAATAAGGGCTATTTTTCAACAAAAATGTATAGTCTGATGTGCTGGCGTCTGTACTTACATGCATTTAACTTATTTGTTTATTGTACGTTATTGATTGATCAAAACTTCTTCTACTCTATGCAAAGAAATAAACCATAAATATAACCACACTAATGTGCCCAAAAGTCATTCAGACCAGAAAACTCTGGCCCAATGTCAAATGAATCTTGGTAAGCGATTCCCGATTACGCCAACCGTATCGCTCACGCGTCAAGAGGAAGATAGATGGCGCCTTCATCGCTTATCTGACGAATCCGCCACTTTGGCTCTCCGGTAATACATGCCCACATGCAGGCTTTACTGCTTTTTCATACGTATTTTTTGGCGAGCCTTGGCTTAGTTTACCTAGAGTTGTGTATTCGCGAAAGGAAATTAAGTTGGTTATTGTTGGTGGCGCAAACATTAATGTCACATATTTACAGGTCAAAAATATGTAAGCCTCTCTGTTTAATTGGCTTTGAACATGAAATAGAGAGGCATTGGACCAAGGAGACTGCTACTTTAAATTTATTTATTTAAAACTAACTAACTAAATTCTTTTTTAAACAGCCAAGAGAATTTCAACTCATTTCCATTCAAAAATCGAACTTGAATCAAAGAAAAACACACGCTACATTGACGCGAGTGAGTGATTCCAAACTAGGGAGTTAAACCCAATCAAGACCTCGCGCAAAAAAAAATGATGAAGTAATGTTACGAAAGTACCTAATGTTACGAAATACTCGTACGGTTATAAAACAATATTTGTGTCAAATGAATGAATATTTGTTGATTCCTTGTTCTTCTTTAATTGGCAGGCTGAAGAACCAATTTAAGTAGATACGATTTAAGTGCGGAGATCCTTTCTTCACATCTTACTCTTTTCACGAGTAACATCAAATTAAAAACCCAAAATAGATCTTTCGAGACGAGGGCGCTACTTCTCCAGAGTGATTAATTCGACCCGATGAATATTTGAATTTTTATCAAATCGCCACCAATCTAATTTGCTTACAACCGAAAGGGTAATATAATTATTTAAATTGGCTTTTGCCAGTCCTCAAATTAAGGGAGACTTAATTCCTTCTTCACTGGATGTTGCCATAGCGTAGATAGTATAGATGGTATACCTCGTTGGCTTTGTTCCTTAAATAATGGAGTAGAAATGGATTGTTAGTTAAATAAACTTAACTACTAGGTACTTCGGTTTATAATACTCAAACCATTCATCAAATCGCTTATGACTCTAGTTAAGCATATTGTTCTGAATGCGTATATTATCTTCTCCTTCTTCTAGTTAACTTCAACACTAGATAAAAGAAACTATCTTCCCTAATTTTACCTATATCCATTCAAGAAAGTTGTGTTTGTTACACCACTTATAACTCGATGAATGGTGGACCGATTTTAATTATTTTAATTTGCCTGTGAATTGAAGTTTAGCTAGTACGTGATCTCGAATACAAAATCTGTCATACTTTTGAGAGTACGAGGTAATTTACCAATCAATTTTGTTCTAAAAGAACCTAAATAATGTATGCAAAAGACTGATTTTCGATTACCGCTATCTGCCGAAACTATCTTGGAGCCTATAATTGACAGGAATTTGATGTCGTCAACGCCAACCGATGGCAGCTAAAAATTAGATTTCGGAGACCCAAAAAGTGTTTAAAACTGCGCCATTCCAATTTCATCCTTGTGCCTATGTAATCAGAGTGCGTTATATGTCAAGTCGTGTTACTGCATTGGTTAGGAAAAGGGTACGGCACACACATCGCGACTTTGAATAAGATTGATGAAACCAGTCAATTGACTGCTCTTGGGAAATTAGCTGTATTAGTATCGAAGAAATGAGAATAATACGCATGGTTTAGTATGCATAAAATGTTTAAAATTGGAATAAAAATATGAGAAGATTAAACACAGAATAGGTTTTAGACGTCACGTCTGATGGATAAGATAAAAACAGTTTCACAAATCAAGAATTATGTTTTGTGAACATTATATAATTTATATATATATGAATATGAATATATGAGGTTGAACAATGAACTTAAAAAGATACTTAATGTCTATCTGCAAAATTTTATATATTTTTTTTTTAGTACGAGATGGCAAATAATTGAATCTTAAACATTATGGCAAAAAGTAAGTAATAAAAGCAACAAACTCAGGCAATTTTATGCGTTCAACGCAGAATAATACATTTTGTGTTATATACTGCCCACTTTTTACTGCTGCGAGCAAAGTAAATTAAAAATGAAAACACCCAAAGAAAATAATGAGATGGTGCCTTACTTTTCCTTTATAATTAAAAAAGTTAACTTGATACGCGAGATCTTAATACAATTTCTTAGCGGCATCAAAACATCAACTTAACTGCCAGGGATGAGAAATTTTCATTCTTTTTAACTTCCTGGAGTCTTATTGTGTTACCATTATTGTAATTATTACTTTTCTCTTGTTTAATGCTTTCAATTATTATTAAATACACTTTAGGCTCAGTAATTTGGGAGGTTGGCACAAATAAAGTTCAGGTTTTAAATCTAATACGTGCTTTGATGCATTTAGAATGAGAGTTAAAATTGATCACTTTTGATATTAAAGCATTTCCAAACATATACTCAGCATGTCTGCCGTAAAAGTTACCTTAAAATCAATATAAAATTAAGTGTGCTAAGCGTTAATAAACCCTATCCTAAGAGGAGGTCAGCATGTAAAACCCGACGCGGTCTTGAGCCGCTCTTTTTAGCTGGTCATAAAAACGAAGTTAGGTCCAGTCTTTGATGTCATATATCCACTTAAACTTAACATTAATTAACACTTATTTTAACTTTAATTTGAAGATGGCACCCCATGATGATGATGATGATGATCTTAAGAGGCAATATTCCAACGCCATATTAGAAAAAAAAAACTCAAACGAGGCAGAAGTTAGCTTAATTCTCAGGTTGCGGCAACAAGTTAAGTAAGATTTATTAAGCGTGACGCTCTCACAAAATGGCGTATAAATCAGTGACACGTACTGCCGAGCTCACTCCATTTTGTGTTAGGTGAACGAGAAAGAAAATATAAATTTAATGCCTATGAAAATGGCTTAACACTTGAACAGTACAGTCGCTAGAGTTGTTGTAAAAAGGTCGCTTTTTCATGTCAAAGGGTTGCGAACTTCAAAGGCGCGACTTCTATGCGAGTCGAATATCTTTGTTGAAGAATGATCTTGGTGTCTTTATTTAGTGAAATTTTAGGGTAGTCGATCGATAGTAGGTACCTATTACCTAAGTGCTTACAATAAAAGGTAGAGTCATATGTATTTTATGCATTGCTAGGTATTCAAATAATGTTCAAGTCATCTTCTAATCTTATAAAAGCAAACAGTTGAAATCACTGAACGCACTTCGAATAATTGATGTAATCATTCTGAGTTGCAATGAAAATACTTTTATTCATTCTTATAATACTGAGTCACACACGACAGGTTACATGTTACGTGAAGAAATTCCTCGATACGACATCAAAATAAAACGTCATCATTAGCATACGAACTACACGTTTTATTTCTGTACTTTGAATGAAATTAAGTTTGTACATTTATTCCCGAGTGTACCGTACGGGACTGAGCTAACATACCCTTAATCGTCGCTTCGATTTACATATTCACCGTAAATATTTGGTACATTCGCGGACAAAAAATACGCTGCAAACGGCAAACATTTGCTTTCAATATTCAAATGATGTGTTTAATCTTCGGGATGATGTATGTTTGCTATATTTTTGTTACACAAAGTTTATTTAAAGGACGACGAAAATTGTTTTCCAAAGGTAATATGCTATGTTTGAAGAAGCTTTCGATTACGAAAAGGCTCGGATTGATAATGGCGTAAATGGCATTTTATATTATTTTTATTGAATAAGCCAATATATCTAATTCCTTTTCGAATAAATAAAGAAATAATGCATATAAAGTTGAAAATTTGACTGTGCTAATTAGTAATACTGTGTGTATGCTAGCTTCAACTTTGACTTTGCATAACTAAATCTGCAATGGTCCAACAGCTCAGCAGTTAAGTTAGATAAATCTACGAAAAGTTAGACTTCTTCTTCTTAGCGTGTCGATGGAAACCCATATGGAGGAATTATAATGGAGAAATTACAACGTAGCAGCCCAGAATTTAGCCACTTGTATTGCGGATTGACTGCATTTCATTAAATCTGCTGGCGTGCAGGTGTTGGGGCACGCCGGGCACGATGTTAAGTGTGCCATAGTTTGCACTACACCGCAAACACAGTCCACATCGGAGCTTGCCAAAAATCCCCACCCGGCCATGTTCTCCTTACTACGGCCAACCTGAGTCCGAAGCCTGTTTAAGGACTTCCAGATCGGCCATGGCAGATCATGTCCAGGAGGGAGATTCTCGGCAAGTGGGACAAAGGGAGTAGGCAGAGAAGCTTTTTCGCGCCAAAGATCACGTCTGGCCAGTGCGGGTTCGGTAGAAAGTGGGGCGGCACACCTAATAAAACTGCGACGAATTTTTAGCCTTTGCGGCACTGAGACGTAGCCGTGCATAGGGTGCCGTGAGTCGCGATCTGCGTTTGCCCTTTCAGTAGAGCTAGCTATAGCCCTGCGGACTTCCGGAGGTGCTATACCAGCCAGTGGATATAGCATTGACACTGGGGTAGGTTTTAGACAACCAGTGATGACCCGGCAGGTGTCATTTAAGGCTACATCCACTTGCTTGGCATGAGCGGAGCGGCTCCAAACAGGGGATGCGTACTCACCAGCTGAGAAGGCGAGCGCTAGCCCTGTCGTCCGCAGCACGTGCGGCGTAGCTCCCCATTTGGTGGTAGTTAGGCGACGCAGTAAGTTGTTCCGCGAGTGCACTTTCTTCTTGGCATTATCGCAGGTCTTCTTGTAAGTAAGAGATCTGTCTAGCGAAATGCCAAGATATCTCGGGTAGTTGTTGTGCGAGATTGGAACCCCTTGCCACACAATATTGAGTTTACGTCTCGCTTCTTTGTTGCGCAGGTGGAATGCGCAAGACTCCGTTTTACTCGCGTTTGGCTTCAGTGAGTTCACCTCGTAGTAGCTACTCAGATTATTGAGAGCTACAGTGAGGTTAGCCTCAACTTCTTCAAACTTGGTGCCTTGAGATGTTAATGCCAGATCGTCGGCGTATAAGAAGCGGGACGTATTTATGCTGGATGGTTGGTCGTTGGTGTAGATGTTAAAAAGGAGCGGCGCCAGGACACTGCCCTGGGGAAGGCCGTTCTTTTGTGACCTCCAACGACTCTTGTCTGAGTGAAGATGTACCTGAAACCGACGGTTATGTTAGTTAGACTGTACTGTACAAATACTAGATACAAACTCTACTTGTCCAATTCAAGGTGTTTCAAAACAACGAGTAAAGAATGAAGGGAGTTACTCAGAATCTGTCACTGAACAACTTTCTCATAGAAACATGGGTCGAATAACGCCAAAAATAATTTGACTTCCCATACTAACTCGGTCATGTGACCTGTCTGATTTCTATGGAGAGTCAATTAATTTTTGGCATATTTTGACCCATGTTTCTAGGAGAAAGTCCTATTATAAAGCCTTCATTCTTTACTCGTTAATTTGAAACACCTTGTATAATAGAAGTTTCAGCTTGAACAGTGTCTGTCAACAGAACACTGGCCGTATATTCAGAGTAAAAGCAAAGCGTAATTATCGCAAAGGATGCAATGAATGGTTATTTGTAATTTTGGCTACATCACGTTGATGGTTCTAACGATTATATAAGTTTCCATCATACCTATTTTACTTTAAAAAAATTGATGAGTTTTAATCAACCAAACGAATAATTTATGCAATAATACAGGCACAGTTTATTCGGATTAAACGCTTGTGTCAGTAACTTCTCCACAGCTTACTACTTAATTTTATCAATTACATGCAAAATTTTACTGTTTTATTTCAATTGTAAAGTACAATCTGCAAAATGAGAGCACTATGTTTTAGTTACAAGAACATAAGTCACGCTACCTCTGAGGGAATGACATCAAAAATCGCTTAGTGAGCTCTAGAGTACTCCCAGGAGAAATTGCGAGGTACACTCAGTGTAAAATGTCGTCACAAACTGTTGCTAAGGTCATCTGGCTGGGTTTTATTTAATATTTAAATTTTGACATTACTGAAGATGTTTAAATTATTTATTCGTAAGTTAATGTATATACTTCTTATCGGTACCAATAAAAAAATAATTTCTAAAAAGTAAACTTGACTAACGTGGCTTAAGTTTATTTAATGCATCTGAGCAGTATTGTTATTATTTAACTAGATATAACTTATTTTTACCTATGTGACACAGACTAACAGACCTATAAAATTCCGGCTGGGACGACGTCTACCAGACCCGCTAGTAAGAATTAGTTTAAGGTGCCGTTTTAGTGGCCACGAGTGTAAAGTAATGGCGTGTCCTCAAGACTAGCACTGGCTCCGTATTGCGGTGTAATTTTGTACAGAAACAGGAAAAAATAATTACGCAAACTAACGGCTCAAGGGCTGGATAACATCTGAAATAGGCAGTATAAAATGCGTGCTTTTATAAGAAAAAAACAGCATAAACTTATACACTTGTTAATGTTACAGTTGTAATGCATTTCCAGCTACTTAATAACTAGAATAAAAAATTTTGTTCATGTAACTTTTATTTTTATTTTTTATTTTTATTTGTATAACAAAATCCACAGCTCTTAAAGATGATAAATAATATTACAGACATATCGGACTTACAGCCAATGACGGATTTACATTTTAAGTACTATATTTAAGTAACGGTCATTAGATACTATGACGTGTATTTATATCTCTCACTGTGTGTGTGTGTGTAACGTTCAGATGGTTTGATATAATAACTTAAGAAAAGAGTAGGTACCATACTCGCATAGTACCACTTTCTACCGAACCCGCACAGGCCAGACGTGATCTTTGGCGCGAAAAAGCTTGCCGAGAATCTCCCTCCTGGACATGATTCGGACTCAGGTTGGTCGAAGTAAGGAGAACATGGCCAGGTGGGGATTTTTGGCAAGCTCCGATGTGGACTGTGTTTGCGGTGCAGTACAAACTACGGCACACTTAACATCGTGCCCGGCGTACCCCAACATCTGCACGCCAGCGGATTTAATGTAATGCAGTCGATCCGCAATACAAGTGGCTGAATTCTGGGCTGCTACGATGTAATTTCTTTGTAATTCCTCCATATGGGTTCCCATTGACACGCTAAGAAGAAGATACTCGCTTAGTGAAGTGATGTAGTTTTTCTTGCCATCGGTCGCTGTGGAAACCTTTGAGGGAGGCTTTTATCCAGCAGTGGTAGTCCTTTGGCTAATGATGATGATGATGATGATGTTGAATTCAATCAGTTGGGTCGAGTGATACGGATTTTTGATACAACACCAAATACGAAGATTGGCTTTTAATTTATCCCGCCTACTTTAATTTCCACTTCATATGAATAAATGCAATAAAACCATATCCCGTTGCAAATGGCCATGCCAACGGGGAACTCGAAAGGGCCTACTATGAAAGACGAAGACCCTAGGTAAAGTTATATTTTCAAAACGATATTAAAGCTCTATACATATTTTGGTTTTCCTTTATTTTACATAAAGGGGATTTCCATAATAAGCCTTCACTAAATCAACCAATTATTACAAAATGTGGTCAATTTCTGTGTAAAGTTAGACAATGAATTCAATGAATCAATCAATCAATAAAGCATTTACTGTTTCAGCTAAAGGTACATAGAAGTTATTCTTATTATTTCGGTATCGTTTCGTAACAAAGTGATGTTACTACTACTACAGCTCCGCCGTCCTTCAAAATGCTGAATTGCTATCTCAGTACATTTCCACCTTAGGCTAAATGTTAACGCTGGGTGGGCGGCGCAAGTTGGCTTTGATGATTAAAAATGACATAACGAAAGACCTAAAGTAAATTAGGGACCTAAGTTCAAACCTGGATTGTGGAGAAAAAGTATCAAAACTCAAAATGTCATCAAGATAGAAATAAAAAAAATACAGGAATACACCCTCTGATTGGCATTGCGATGGACCCGCCGACCGTTAAATTCGGAAATCTGATCAATGTGCGAATTTGCGACGTAACGTTTGTGATGCCCTCGGGTAATGCAGTTACCGAATCGTTATTGGTTCTACCCACCCTTCCCTACCTATAAGGGTAATTAAAAAATACACATACAGTATGAAGAAGTCATCAAAATATTTTGACTCTATTTTCAGATAACTTATTAGAAAGACCCTACATGTAGAAATGAAACAGGGATGCGGAACTGGTCTTATCCGTATGCACTTCTTTGTTTATAAATTGATACAACCATAATACAGGATAACCTACCCAACTACTCTCAAACCAGCATAATCACCCTACTCCTCACACTCCTAATCACTCCCAAATTTCACTTACTCTCTCCTCACATGACAGTCATAATAACATCAATTTTCGCGTTCCTTATTCAAAGTCAAACGTTCTTCTCCTTTCTCACTCTCTCTCGTTGGTCATCTTTTACTTCTTACGTTCCGTTCCACCTCAATAACCTACATACTCGTACATTATATGTTATGAAGGTTTCGGAAACTGGACTTTCAAAGGAGTAAGTGCTGATTTCAACATTCATATTGATTGTGGTTTACTTTGAACTGCGATTTAGCAGCTTAACTCGTCAAGTATGTGTGAACGAGACACAATAGAAATTCCATTATTATGCGACTCCCGGCAGTCGTTTGATACCTGACTAATTAAACGGATTTCAGAAGTTATTTGAAATCAATATTAATGGCGATATCAGCTCTAAGGCCCGGTTGCGTGATCGATTGTTATCTCAACTGACTTTGCCACCAAATGGCCATTGTTTAGGTATTTTTTCAAAACACGAATCATAAATATTCAACTGCTGGTAACGACATTTAAGTATAATTTGAGTAGACTATCGATCACACAAACGGGCCTAAGAAACAAAATAAATAATATCAAAACCACCACTGTGAAATGCAAATAAAGCTCTTCATTGTACCTAAAGTTGTTAGTAGCTTGTAACTTATTAAATCAAATCAAATCAAATCAATCATTTATTTGCCAGAATACACAAAAGTATGCAAGTTACAAACTGCAGGTCTTAAAAGTAAGTAGTAGCTGTATTCAGCCTGCATGCAGGCGTTATTTATATTATTACGTTAAGTAGTACTTCCAAAATATCATGTCACACTCTACACTCCACACTTGAGTCATAAACTCAACACAAACTTATAAATTCATGGTCTATTGTAAGGGTATTTTCTTTAAACTCCATTGGAATTCGTCACTGTTTCGAATACAAAATCACCAGTGGTTAGTAATAGTATTAGTAATTGTATACAGGAAGATACAGTTGGTTAATAACACGTAAAATGATATATCATCATATTAATAGATACTACTTGAGTGAAAATCAAACGCCATTATCTAGGTGGTGAAAATGTTGACGCTTTTTAATTTAGCTTATGTAAATTCGATTCTTCTTCTTAGCGTGTCGATGGAAACCCATATGGAGGAATTATAATGGAGAAATTACAACGTAGCAGCCCAGAATTCAGCCACTTGTATTGCGGATCGACTGCATTTCATTAAATTCGATTTACATAAGCTAAAGTTTTTATGTATTTAGAATGTGATCAAATTTTAGTTATGATGTGCACAATTACCTCTACCACACCTCAACTGAAATATTTGAGCAAAACAAACAATCACTAATCAATCACGTAACAACTGTAATTTGCAAGTTCCGAAAGCAGTCATTTATCAGCGCTGACTTTAAATCTACTCGGAGCTTGACAGTGCGACATAAACGCGCAATGATTCTACTGATCGAAGTATGAAGATCACAATATCTTTCTACTGCTAATCCTAATACCATTAAGAAATGTGACTCTACTCAATATAATTTTACTGTACCGTGTTGTAAGTATTCTGTTTTCAACACTTTTCACGTATCCCCGTCTCGTATCGCGTCACGTCGCCATGACAGTTTTCCTGGCATTATAGTGCGCCGTATAAAATTATATTAGCATAATACTTGGATATAAGGACGTGTTTTGCGTAACAGTTTCGCTGTAGGGTAAGTTACGTTATGGTCAGCAGTCAAAAAGGTTACGACCTATCGTCATTCACACACGAAGTATCAGTACTGAGCTATAATTGCAAATTTAACTGTATGAAAAGCTTTCTATTACAATGGGTATTCAACCTATGTTTCGTTATTCTTATAGCCCAGTGAGACGGCATTCCGACATGACTGGAACTAGATTAGACAGATAATAACGCGTTTTTTGAGGTACGGGGATATCGTTCCTCAAATTCTAAACTCCGAAATAAATTACTAGCATTAAGAACCCTACACCTCTTTGATACAGGCGAGCAAGATTACAGTTAGGTACTGGATAGACGAGGCAGCCAGTATAATATAATACCTTATTTAAAGATTAACAGGTGCAGGATTACCAGAATGTAGTGGGAAGTCTAGTGGGACGGGCTTCTCTATTAAAAACAACAATATTAACTAGCTATTTCATTTGATAATGATAAGGATAACAAGTTCCATTCCTCACATCACATTACAGCCGTTCTCAGAATCATCAAAGAAGGCAAACATTCCTAATTAACACCACACGGCCGGAAAACTTAACGACAGTCTTAACACTAAAAGTGTTAGCCGAGTTACCTGGCACGCAAAATTGATTCTCAGCAGAACCACCCAGCCTGATCCAATAAGATTGTGTGCCCAGAAGGGACGGGGCATAGACATAGGGAAGAACTAGATAGTGCATTTGGAAGAGCACATATTGTTTATAGAAACAAGTTGTAGAGCTTTGAAGATCTAATGTAAACAATAATCTAAGTAACTAAAATATGTTTTATGCTTCCCTGAATCAAAGTTCCTAGTTAGCATAGGTACTTGAAACGCGAGAAAAAAAATATCTATATTTTAACTATATTGTTTGACGACGCGTTTGGTGTATTGGTTAGCGCTCCTGACTATTACGCCGGCCGTCGCGGGTTCGAATCCCGCAAGGGGCAAATGTTTGTGTGATGAGCACGAACGAACATTTATTGTGCCTTAGTCATGGATGTTATAAAGTATTTAAGTATTTATGGTAGACGCCCCCGTTATAATCGTCTGGTACTTCGTAACACAAGGAAAAAAAATACCTTACCACGAAACCAGACAATTGGTGTGTTGTCTGGCGCATATTTATCTATAAAAAAACCTATATTTCTTGAAATTTGAATATCCAATATGAAACAGTTTGTATGCGTTGATGACAAGTGGCGTCAATTCATGCGACAAGAAATTTGTTCATGGTGTCATTTCCATACGCTAGTAAGCAGTTCAATGTTAAAAACACACTTGGTAAACCATAGCATATCCATCAATTCTACATCCAGGTAATGCCCTGTCCATATTTGGTTGGAACTAACTCATACAAAATTACCCGCACGGCCCGTAATCTCGCTAGATAGTGGTTAGAATACCTCACAAAGTCAAGACTCGTCTCCCCTATATTTGTTTTCGTCGACTTCGAGAACGCTTTGAGCGAAGTTTCAATGAACTTGATAGGGTATTGTGATCAGTTCATTAGCACGGAATAACTAATGGAGCGGACAGAAGGCTCGCTCTAGAAAGCTTTCGTGAAACTAAATCTTTGACTAGTCATAGATAATTTTATTTTTGGACTAGCTTTTGCCCGCGACTTCGTTCGCGTGGACTTCAGGTTCGTCCCGTCTAGTAGCGCAAAAAATGTGTTTTTTTACGACCTCACATTAGAAACCTCAAAAATTGTAGCCTATATGTTATTCTGATGTATAAGCTATATTGTGGTAAAGTTTCATTCAAATCCATTCAGTAGTTTTTACGTGAAAGAGTAACAAACATCCATACATCCGTACATCCATACTTACAAACTTTCGCCTTTATAATAGTAGTAGGATTTATAATTTTCTCTTTATTGCACATGTAAAAAGCAATTGTGTTGGACAAGGAATCGAACCCTCTGTCTTATCGCTATCCGGGCGCTTGCCTATACCACTCAGCCACCGACACATTGGTAAGCCTGTTGCCAATGTGTCGTTGCCTCCCAGTTGCTTTTTATAATCATAGACAGCTAGATAAAAAATCATTCAAGGGAGCTAAAATTATAATTTGCCTAGTCCTTTTATTGAATAGTTAAGTAATTTCTAAAATAAGACTATATTTTTCTGAATGGGCTTAAAGTTTAACTAAGTCATAAAAGAAAAAAAAAAACATTTAAACTTTATTGCACTGTGGGTTGTAAAATTGGCGGAAAGGCCTTAAGGCATTCTCTACCAGACAGTCAATATTTATAATGCTTAGTAACGGTAACTAATATCTCGATGTCATCTCGTTATTATCTTTAGTTATAAGACTATCCGATCAACACAGTGATATTTGTTTTATCACAGTATTGTGTTAACTCTGTTGCTTCGAATAGATGGATACGGAGCGTTCCAACCGCTCTATATATATACCTAGCCACAAAAACATTTCCGTCCATTACACTCTGACAATCATTCTTGACCAAAGCACACGCTCACAAGAACCTAATCTGCTCATTACCTAGCCACTAAAGATGCCGACGTCCCATGTTTTACTGCAGATAACCCGAGGTACCCGCAACAAAGACATCAAGAAAACCATTGAGGGACATAAATCTATCAGGCACCATGAATGTGACATATCACGTCCGAGTCGACACCCATTGTGAGCCCGCTACCAGCTTTACGACAGACCTTGGTTCGTAAAACTTATGGAAACGGTGCAAGTGATAAGAGATCGAAGACAGTTGAATATTTATTTCTACCGCAATTCAAAAAGAAAAATATTGGAAAAGCCTATTTCCCGGGGTATTGGGGTGTTTCGCACTACGAGGTTAATTCGCACCGCATTATTCGATAAAATGGGCTAATTCAAAATATACCTTGGGCGATTTGCACAGCTAAATCACTGGCGGTGCGAATGACCTCATTGTGAAAAATCACTTGGGCGATTCGCACCGCGGTCTGAAACCCTTGCAGTGCAAAACGCCCCAATACGCATCTCCCGTCCCCTTATTAGCAATGACGTGTGTCAAGTAGTTTATGGTGTTTAAAAAACGTTAAAAAGTAATGATTGCCTGTACACACTGGTGGGCAAAGACCTCACCTCTAGTACGAGGTGGAAAGAGCCCTACTCCACTCTGCGGGCTCAGTGCGGAATGGTGGAGAGGTGTTTGCAAGGCAAGAGACTAACCTCGCTGTCAGCTTTTATTAAGCCACCATTGAGCCTTTGACTAAGCTAAACGACTAATTTCAACCGATACTAGCTGGGATGATTTTTTAACGTGCCTTCTGAAGCGCGGAGATGCTTGATATACAAGTACGTCACTTACATGAGCGGAATGGTAACCCTCATCCAAACACAACCGCGCCGTAGCTAGCTTAACTTTGTTATCACTACCAAAGCGCTTCCACTACTCTGCTAGTATTTTATGAAATTTTATAAGTATAACAAACGAGTAATATGAAAATATTTTCCGCTTTTACCCTACAACTCAAACCTTCATCTTTAATGCCTTCAACGAGGCGTGTCAGGGACCTAAGGCAACTCATGTCTGACGTATGTTTGTATGACTCTCCGAATATCTCGGTTACGACGGCTAGCCCCTTAGCCTCTGCTGAAAAATGGGAGCAGGTAACTGGTTTTATATGACTACTTCCACGGAATAGACCAGTGTATTGTCTGCGAAGTCGTCTTGTAAAATTATTAAACAGAATATTTTTGGCCATTAAAATTTTAGAGACCGACTTTATGAGGAGAGGCGTTGAAAAGGTTTTTCACCTGGAAATATTAACTGCGCCAATGAAAATTTTGTGCTACCTGCAACGTGCCATTTTTTATGAAGTTAAAACATTGTTTAAATTTTGTTTATTAAAAATGGTGTTGTATTGCTAGACTAGATTTAAAATTTTCAGCTTAATTTTTAAAACAGGAGAATTAAAACTGTATTCCTGTAAATCCTGGTAGATCAACTTTTGAGCTTTTACTAAAACAGTTTATTTATTACAAAACAACATCAAAGTAAATTTGAGCCCAATTACCGTTTCAATGAACATGAGCTAAGCTATTAATCCTTTTAATAGGTTTAATTAAATCTAAATAGCGCTATAGAAGCTGAAGGAACTGTTTAGCAAAATTAATTACTAGTAATCTTCCTAAAATCCAGTAAATTATCGTAAACAATGAACCCAGTGATGACTAAAGATCACGGTATTAGAAAGTTTGATATTAATCCATTTGAATATAAGACAATCTGTATTATATTCAGGTTAGAGAAATTCTTAATCTGTAACTGAATTCCTTTGATAAATAGTCACCACCATTATTAGGGTTCCGTTTTCTTTTCAATTGGCCACGGTCGAAAATGGACGAACTCGCGGTAAACATTGTTGGATTGGTCACTAAGAAAATTATAATGTATTGCAGACCTTTCCTTTTGTACTGGTTGTCAAGCGGTAATGTCTAATCGAATGACTAAAAAGAACGAATCCACTCACCAAATTTTAAGGCTGTTTAAGAAAATATATCCGAAGATAATGACGAGATTCATACTGTCTCACCAGTGACGTAATTAATGGAACAATATACAAGAGAGGCTACAAAAGCTTATCAATTTATTATCTGTATTACAAACCAAAAGATAATAGTTAAGAGAAGAGCTGAGAAATAAAAGTGTGTTGAGCATTCATTGCTCTGCATTTAGGAAATGGGATAAAAAGGAAAAGTTACTGCTTTAATACAGACCACTTAAAAGATAACAGCACAGGTACAGTGCTTCTAGAATTTATTTTAAGAAAACAAATGCCCACACTCTGTTTGGTGGACGCTAACAAATCTAAGACCATTTGCTAGTGAATTCTGAACCTAAGAGACGCGACACAATTCCGTTAAAGAGAATGCCCTGTTTTGTTTAAGGCCATCGTTATTCCTGATGAGCTCTATTGTTTGAAGAGTGAAGGATTATTCATTTCTCGGCATCAAAAGGCCGCTCTTAAAGTTCCACAAGTTTTTAACACAGAACAATTAAGTGGAGTAGGTTCTTTCAAGAGTATTAGTGGAGCTTAATGTTAACAATTACTAAAGAGTTTTCAAAACCTAGTGACGCTTAGTATATACGAGTATCTATTTTCTAAAATAATAAGTATGAATTACAAAAACAAGTTTTTTTTTACTTCCCATACTAAGGCTATCACGCGAAAATATGATGATATTTTGACACATGTTTCAAGGAGAAAGTTGTCAAGTTACCGACTCTAAATAGCTCCATTAATTCGTGACAGGATTTTTTCCTTGTACCCAACCAAACAACTTTCATATTCATCCTTCTCATTTGATTCAGCAGCACATCCATTGCTTAAATCAAACCATCCCGAAAGATTTTCACTGAAATGGTATTGCAAGTAGTTTTGCTTCCATCGTGATTACACTCAGGTAGTTCATCCATTATTTTTACTAGTAGGCAACTATGTTAGGTTTTTGGCAAATTTTCAATCTTGTTGACGTCGGTTTTTAATTTTGCTTTTCCCAAGCTAGCTGAGTCGTCAAAATAAGCATTGCGATGCAATGTAAAAAATTAAAAGTATTTCTATTTTACTCACTTAGGTAGTGCTGTCCCACGCTATTCTTCCGAGTGGATTACACGAGATCGCAATACGAATTTGCTAACCCGTTCAAAAGCAAAGCTGTTTAACCGCCAAAGCAATATCGTAATACGCACCCTGATCTTCAGATCCTACTGTACCTTATCCTATTTTGTATCCATCAGTTGACGCTTAATAAGCAAGACTTGAAAGTTAATGATGGGCCCTTTGTAAACAAATAATGGAGAAATGGTGCATGCCAAGATTTGTTTCGTGCATTTCAATAGCTTTCGTTTTGAGCCAAAACTTTCCAACTTCCATTCAAGCTTGTTAATTGGATGATTAATGTAATGGCTACTTAAGATTTTGGAGTATAGGCGTTTTCGGATTTATGAACTTTATGATGTTTGAAGCTTCTCAGTTGAAAATCTTGCGAGGAGTACTTTTAAAGTTGAAGCATATCTATCCACTCATAAAGAGCATCAGCATCAGCAAACGGGTATAAACCATACGGAAGCGGGTTACGTAAAGGGATCTGTGCCACGGATCGGATCGGCTACGGATAACAGACGCCCCGACGGATCGCGTTTGCTCATACGTTTGCTACAACTAATGACAATTCTTCTTGAGAATGACAGCACGTTTGACAGGGTGGACTGAAAGCCAACGAACATCGGACGACTAGCCGTAAGCGCGTGACAACGCATGCACCACTGGTTAGAGTGGGTCCCGAGTTGATCTTGATCCGAGGTGGTTACGCTACGAATTTGATAGCGTTGCAGTATGGAGTTTCATACAAAAAATACTGAACGACTCGAGTTGATACGCTTCCGTTCCCTTTACGTGTTAGATCTGCTTCAACCTTCAGCTGTCATTTAAAT
This sequence comes from Pyrausta aurata, assembly GCA_963584085.1. Classification (NCBI taxonomy): domain Eukaryota; kingdom Metazoa; phylum Arthropoda; class Insecta; order Lepidoptera; family Crambidae; genus Pyrausta; species Pyrausta aurata. Next base: position 3,242,499 of record OY757268.1, read on the forward strand.
AAACGTAAGTATTCTAAATTGGTAAGAATTTAGAGACAGGAAATCACTTGATAAAAATCTACGTCATAAAATCTTTGACTTTTTTAAATTATTACCTCACTTGATATCAATATTCTCTTTTTTTGGCATTCACCTTGTTACATTTACAAATCTAATGATTTAATTAAAAACGCGTTTTTATTTCCACATTATTGACAATTTAAGAGTCACTGTTGCCGTACAACATGGAATCCGGCCCGTATCCAATTATTCCAGCTCATTAAAAACGAGACGAAAATTAAATCCTTAATTGGTATTGAATTATCAGCCATTACGGGATCCGATTTATTTGTTTGTACTTTTTTTTGTGATGTATGGGGTATGTTTTTCGGTAACGGTTCGGTATTGCTCAGAATAGTTTTAAATATTCGAACAATCGCAATATTTTCGTGGTAGAAGAAGACTTAGCCGTTGATTACATACGAGTTATACAGAGTGACCGGTAATTCAGTACATTCCTTTAGAAGTAGTTAGTAAAAGTAGAGCTGAGACACGATACGTTTCTCTCACACACGAAAAGTTTATGTTTTTGTTTACTTACAGATAGGTATTTGATGACTTGACTGAGCAATCTTCTCCTAATGGAGAATTATTTAGAAACTTCGTGTCATTTTTTTTGTTTTGGCATCTTTTTTTAAATTTTTTACAAAATTCACAGCTCTTGGTACAAATTAAGCTTATCTTACATACTAAACTAACTGCCAATAACGAATTTACTACTTATCTTGGTTAGTATGAGTGCCAACTAGCTACACTGTACATCGATTTGCGGCTTTTTTTTAATGAGACTCGTACAAACTAAAGTAATACTTTTCAAAGTCTCATCAAATTATGATAAATACCAGGTAACTGTACAACAAAATTGTTTGGTGGCTTTTATAAACTTTTACTGGTAATTAATTTTTCATATCATAAAACTAATTACTTAATCCCACAGAGCTGTGATTGATCAGTTATTTAAATCCATCACAATCACGCTTGGTTTCCAAATATCCCTTTATGTCGGTAACAACAATTCATAGCACAGAAAGTAATTAATTACATAGCACTCCAATAAAGCTCCCAGATGTTTTTACTGTGCAATCAAATAAATCACGTGTAAACTCAATCATTTGTGTTTTAAACAGTCAACCGTCCCAATGGTTTCGCCTAATTGATTATTTTTGATTGATTGATTCCAGTTATCAGAATAAGTGTAATATGTTTCAGTTTCCTCTTGAAATAATTAGGATACGTGTCATGATGTTTGTTTGGACCAGTAAGTTGTTTTACTAGGTACGTATAAGACGCTATGCCAAGTTAAAAATGTGGCGCAAATACGACAGAAATATTGTAACGTATTTCTTGAAGTTTAAATTTCGAATATGAAACCGATTGTATGAGTTGATGATATGTGGCGTTAATTCATGTGGCACGTGATTTGTTTGTGGTGTCAGTTGCATACGCTTTAAGTAGACCACGAAATTGATCGCCTGCGGGACAAGGGGTGCGGGGGGAGGCGAGAGCGTGGTTAGTGAGCGGCGCGGGCGGATGTTTTCGCGCCGCCCGCACCTCTCGCGCGACCCGCTATCGCCTCCCCCCGCGCCCCTATGCCCCGCAGGCGAAGTCTGAATAAAGCGGTTTATCTATAGTAATAGTAGCTGAATAGTTTGAGCGGAGTTGGAAATACCTACCTACCTGCTGGACAAATAAAATGCTCCACTTGATGAACGAGGAAATGAATCTTAATTCTTTAACCATATCAACTGTACCCGATTTTTTTATTATGGGAAAATTCCGCCAATCGTCGTGTCAGCGTGACAATGAAGTCTGTGGGACAATAGGGAATTTGGAATTTTTGTGGGCAACCCTCTGGCAGGCGTGATTAATGGATGTCCTGAGTTCCAAGGGATTTTCCAATACGTACCAGCTACTTGAATCGCGGAGTGCTGTATAATGGGCACGACTCTAGACACAAGTTGTACCTAAGTCATGGATGTTCATATGTCGTATTTAGTGTGACTTGTACTACGAGAAAACCTTTTAAATATAGGCCCTTTCAACCAGTCATCAATTCTAAATGGTTTTAATTTGTTTGATGTACATTGATTAGGAATTTTAACATTGTATCACTACATCTCTGAGTCACAGCATTTTAGAGTACTATGACCAGGTCAAGTTAACTACGTATATAATATGTAGAATCATTGCTTATCGCTCCTATTACAGGCCACACGCTGTATACGGGAGACGCCAATCGTTGTCTGGTATTCGTATCATAACGGAGAAAAAATCTTACTTTGAAACCAAGACAATTGTTGTTGTTTGGCGCATATTTATTTATTTTATTTAAGTGGCAAAGGCTAACGCTAACGTATTCGTCAATCAACTAACAATAGGTACGCTTACAATATCATAGCATGAAGTACGGGTTTATTTATTTATTTTAAGCTTCATGCATAACATAATGCACATAGTATGGCAGACATATTACCGAAAATGGCAGACATAATACCAAAAGTATTCTCTAACAATTAGCCACAGGTCTAGAGAAAATACATACAGTTTAAGGAGGTCATAAAGAATGTCTGTCATATTAAGGTTGTAGAGTTCCATCCCAATCATAAGTAGCTTAGTCACAAGTCTGAACAGTTTTGTACTATGTCATACTATTACTACATACTACGTCAAAGTTACAAGTTTGGTTGTTTGCAAGTTAGTATTGTTGTAATTCTATCCAAATAAAAATACATTCTACAAAACAATTAGTTTACCCTGAAAGGACGGCGTGCTATTGTCATTTCTCTCTCATAATTACTAAACTCACTTGTTGTGTGTAGAAAGGGGACTGTCTAAACTGCACATGTGTTGCAAAACTATGTCCTTAGTTAGAGTTAGAACAAAAGATGGTGGCCACAATAGCTCCTGGACGTTTCATTGTTTGACGTTTCGTATGGACCACGAATGTTTATAAATTGCAGTTTAAATAAGCTTCTGTAGAGAAGAGAAACAAATAAACGAATTTACGCCGGCTTTTTTAAATACAATCAAATAACAATAAGTTGTTAAACTTTGATTGTTTCTAGTCGAATTAATCATCGGCTTAGCCATTTGATAGGAGCTAGCGTTTCATTAACTACCTAGGCGTTCAATTGTCTGGCTGATTTAACAGGATGGCTGCGACATACCTATAGCAAAACAATTGCGTCCATTTGCATCGGTGTCAATGACCATTTCGCATTTGTTTGCGAAACGATGCTAACAAGGATGCAACTATCACAATTAGCTATGTGTCAGAGCGAGACATAAAATATGCGAAACATTGCCATACAAATTACAGATTTCCGCAGTACCGCAAGTTTCGCATGCCGCATGCGAATGCGACGGTGGACTAAAGACAAGTGAGATGCAGAACTTCAGCTAAAATCACTTATCGTAATAAATCAATGACATTGTACCAAAAAAATTCGTCGTACGTTTCCAATGTTCACAAACAGAAGAAATAAAGTCAACTCAACTCATTGCTTCGAATAAGCCCTAAAAATACTGGCTCAACAATTACACTTGAATAATTTCCTCACAAGATCCGAACTTCGAAACTTATATTTGTACAACGAAAATACGGAACAGAATCGCTCCTCAAAGGTTCAGTACCACCAACAAAAGTTTAGGCAGAGCCAAAGTTAAGCCTGCTACTTTATTGTGATTGCTCGTAATACTTTTAAGGCGGCTCCGGCGCATTGCGGTGAACAATCGAAACTTATTCAAAGAGAATAAAACTGGTAACAATATGCAGGGGCTTTCGGTAGGCAGCAAATAAGCGAACTTTAAATACTGTTGTTATTTTTTAAACCCGTCTCGGTGGATTGGCGTCGGGATAAATGCGGGCGTTCCGCGAAGCTCTTTGAGTTTGCGATGCTGTGATGTTTACGCTTGCTTTGGTGATTATGCAATTAACGGCGGTTACATCCTTTTCAAATTGAATCCGTATGTACGTCAAATACGGAATTTTATTTTTGACTTCCTTGCTCAGTTGGCAGAGTTCAAAGTTTTGAAAATGTAAGTAGTGTGTAACCACCACTCTTACGTAGAATATGTTGTGATATGGGGCGTATTGCAATCTTCCTTTAATTTTTTCAAGTTCCAGGCAGTCGTATTCCACTCAACTAGTTGAGTTGCCAAATTGGCATTGCGATCTTCTTCTTAGATCGCAATGCGATACAATTTAAGAATGTATAGTATTCCTACTTCACTCACTCGTGTTTCGTGTAGTGCTGTTTCACGCTAATAGTAAAGCTGTAATAACGCTAATAATAACTGTCAAGGCAACATCGCAATACGCACCGGGGATAATTATGTTTATAAACCAGTCAAATTAAATGTAACTCAATCTTTCTCAAGAAGTACGAGCGCCAAGTCGTCATATCCAAGAACACTTTTTGTAACGCAAACCAGAAATTACGATCGAACTTGCTGCTAGTAGCTAAGTAGGCGATCTATTTTGTTGCAAAAAACGATAGAAAATTGTAAATGCAAAACGAAAATAGGGTAACAGTGTGTTGGCCACACGCCAGGGATGCAAATGTGGATAAAGTAATACTGCCCAAAAACTCTAAGAAAGTAAAACTATCTATCTATCGGAGAAAAGTGACTTTGGTTATTCAAGGCAGGAAACTGAAGCTGGTTTAAAAACAGCAGGACTATTACCAAAATTTGATACTTCCGTATAACAATCGCGACGCCATGACGGTGTAATAAAAACTCTGGAGTAACATCAGGGTTAACAAATCTTAAGCTAAGATAAGTGGCAAACATGCTAACCATGCATTCACTATTGCATAAAGAAACCATGTAACAATAAACCAAGTATTATTAAGATTAAATCACATCTATATACCTACGGGTAGATCCCGTCCCGACGTCTCGGGGTCCGGTTTCGACGGGAAGTATTCTTTGTATGGAACTCCATAACTAACGCACATATATCAACATCGTAGCGTAACCACCTTGGATCGAGATCAAATTTGGGGTCGACTCTCAACCAGCGGCGCATGCGTCATTTACAAGAAGAACTGTCATTCACAAGAAGAACTGTCTTATGTTGTAGCAAACGCGATCTGAAGCGAGGCGTTTACTAGCCGGTGCCGATCCCAAGCCGAGGTGTTGCTGATCCCTTACCGTAACGTGCTTCTGTATGGTTGACGCCTGGTTCAAATTCAGACCCAGGCGTCGACGCTGACGTCACGATTCAGTTACTGATATGATAATAATTTACAGTTCATCGAAAACATCAATGCCTGTTTGCTACATGATGGATTTCTGGTATTTAGCAGAAATTTAATTTATTGTGAATGGTTTCAATTATAACCGTCTAGCTACTAGTTAACACGTTCCGGGACAGTGAACGCCTACAGGCGTGAAAACAATAAAACATCTGTTGTGTCTGGAATAGTGTCCCGGAACGTGTTAAGGTTTTTCCTACCACACCATGACCGTGCTAGGAACGTGTCAGTCAAAAAAAATATTCTTTGTATTAAAAACTATGACACCTAGATAACCTTGATGACAATACGGTGCTGTTCCCATTACGGGTGGATAGATGCTTAAGTTTTTACGCAATAAAAATTAGCAACCTATGGAAAAACTACCGAACCAGCTTCTAAATAATTATGAACCGTCTCATGACACTGACTTTTAATTAAGGGCATAAAGCATGCTCCGTGAAGAAAATGACGGTATTGTCAAAAGTTAGATTAAACAAGTTCCACCGACACGGAAACTGTTAGTGGAGCCGACTTTTTGCCCAACTACCCTCGTTTGGGATTCTTTGGAAATTGTTTAGTGGAGGCGAGGAATAGTTGGATTAGCTGTGAATATATTTGAATTATTTAGAAAATTTTAGTTATTTAATTTTGTATTCAAAAAGCTTGTCTTTACAATGGAACAGCACACACTGATAAAACATAATAACCAATGTGACACTAACGTTAAAAGTCGTTTGAAATTTATCGACTCCTGCGATAAGCGATAAAGAAGCGCAGTTATCTGCAGAAATATCACATGAAGAATTTAGCAAAATACTTCATACATAGTGAAGTTCCATGTTTGAGTTATTTCTTGGTCAATGTTTATTTGTAGACGGTGAAACATGCCCTAGATACCATTTCATTTTATTTTGATAATGTACCAATATCTAATATTTTGATAATCACTAAACCAGTGGTAATTAAACAAATTAGGTACTACAAAAAAAACGCAAAAATTAGAATAGTTAGATACGGGATTGCTACCATGTACCCTAATTATGAGCTTCCGATATTTCGGCACCGTTGCAAGCACCATGATCACGGAGTAATAAGGTACATGTTAGCAATCCCGTATCTAACTATTCTAATGTTAAAGACCATGAAAGTTTAGAACAATATAACACAAAAATGTTCTACATCAACCTCGGACCTTTCGTTTTTATTTTCTCCATTAAAAGGCTGAGTTCTATATTGCAAAAAAGCGGTCAGCAATTTCTGTGCATAAATTGAAAATGCGATCTAGCGCAAAAAGCTTATTTACACACCCGACGCAAATGAGGCTTGCATTCCACCCGATAACACTGTGTGCATATATATTTCATATATCGTAAAGGAAACAAAAATTCTATTGAATCAACAGAGCGTCTAGATTTCCCTAGAGTGACTGACCGCCGGTTTACTGAGCGAAATGGAAAAAATGCTGCGACTTTTATGGGTCCTTTTTCACGGTACGATTTTATTAATGAAGAATTCGTGCGATTTAACTTTGAACAGAGTTTGAACTAGTTTTTCTACTATCGTAACAATTTCGCTATATATCGTAGCTATTGGTTTATCAGAATAAAAAGAAGTTCTCATTTAGCGTCTGGTCCTCTCGTTTATCATCACTAACCATAAAATAAGACAAATATTTTGGCTCTAGCAAAGAATGTTCGAATTTAAACAACGATTTTTAAGAATAATAAACTCATCCAGTTAAAACGCTGCTGTAGTTCCCTTTACGATTGGTTAGATCTGATTCAATCTTTATAACTGACGCAGGTAATGTATGAGTAAATAGAAAAATTAATTGTCAGTCTTGCTCAATATCGATTTATGTAACACATATGCAAAACCCAATGTTACAAATTGAAATGGAAATCAAAATGTTACAAATAAAGATAATACAGAAGCAAATACCAAACAAACTTATAGCAGATCGAATATGCGTATAATTTCGCTTGGAATTCCGCCATTAATTATATTAAGACGAAGTTTTGTCTTAAGTTAAATAATGGTGTAAATCTGCGTGTTATCCCGGGGGCGCTGACTGGATAAAGTCGGCTGTTTGGTTTGCTTAGATTATGTTTCAGGTTGGGACACAAGGGTTTAAAGTACAGCCAGCAGAGTTAAATTTAAGAAATTTACGAAATCTGACTCTGAAAGGATAGCTGTGTTTTTTTTTTTGTTTTGACTTGGCCCCTGCCCACGGTACAAGGGCACGGTAGAGTCCCTTACCGTGCCCCCCGACAAAGAAAGATGTGAATTAAGGTTTTTTCACACTGCACCGTGCCAGGTCATAACCAAGGTAGGAACGTTTCAGGCACGAAAAGCAACTCAATTCGCTCTACCTTGCCCAACGAACAGATTGACAGCGTTCTGTTTCACCGTTATATGGAGCAAAAGCGAGAGTGAGCGAGTTCATATTTTGCCGGTGCTGACACGCTCTGTGTATGGCACGCGACGGTGTTGGTCAGTAACGGAACGATCTAGTAGGAAATGTGTCATAGTTTTTAATACAAAATTCAAATTTTGCCTGCCAAAACCTTTACTAGTAGGAATCTTCCTAACTTACTACCATCTGGTAGTAATTAAAACTATTGACAATAACTTGACTCTGTGTTAACAATCAGAAATCCATCATGTAGCAAACACGTAGGTAGCCTAGGTATTTGATGTTTTCGATGCACTGTAAATTATTATCATATCAGTAACTGGGTCGTTACATCAGCTCGTGTAGTGGGTACAGACCAACTACAACTCTACAAAAAGCTGCAGTTCAAATGTAACTCAGATCTTTTTGCTCTTTTTAGCTAGCAGCAGAATTATCGTTATATGTATTGTCGCCAAAATGAAATTTCCTAAGTGCTCATAGTATTAACCAGCAGTGTGTATCGTAACTTCCCCTAGCCTTTAATTTATGTTATAATGGAAAGCGAAGCTGAAAACAACTAAATGCCGCATATGTAATTTATTATCATGCGTCTTTATAATCTTTACCATACGATGAATTTTAAGTGTTTTGCTCTAAAATATTTGTTAGAATTTCCTTTTATTGAATTTTGCAGAATTTCGCTTCTACTATCCTTAATTGAGTATCAATGACTAAAAAGTCTTTAAGAGCGCTTTCACACTTAGGCGACTTTAGTAGCGCGACGGTCGCGCAACAGCCGCGCTTCTCATAATTTCATACATAAATGACAGCAGTAAGCTTTCACGTTAGAGCGCTGCTGATGCTCTTATGTGAAGGTGCACTTATATTGCACTGGTATTATCTGGAAAAAACAATTTGTCATTTCCTAGAACTGCAATGTTATACGTGACATGTTTTCGCTGTTCTTAGATTTAAAAAAAAACTGCACTTTAATCAAGGAGCTACCAAAAAGCGGTAGTTTAATCATATTTTTTATGACGTTTCAAATGTTGACTGCAATAACTCAACGTTGTTATTGTCCGAACTCACATTTCGATACAAAGCGTTATGTCACTGTTTGTAGTTTTTTGTCCTACAAATAGAAAAAAACGTTCGATGCGCCAAATACGAAAATGTCAAATGAAATTTATGCCTGCGACGTATAAAAAGCGTTTGTGTTTAATTCTGATTTAGATGTTTGTTTGCAACTCTACGCGAACACAACATATAGTGAGCTATAGTGGAAAAACACTACTACTAAAGATAGACGGCGTGTTTTCTAACTAAGGTCCAATTTTTTGTTCAATTGTAATGGTAATTACGTTACCAGCTGATGAATATCGTTATCGTTACAATAGCAATGTGTGTATTTTGACGAAAAAATACCTTAACCAATGGTCATTAAAATAGCCATTTTGACATTTGGATACGGTAGTTTTTCTTCAAAACACACAATCGTAAATATGTGACGTATCTTCACCATTACTATCGATGAAAAAACTGAGCCTACTTATATTTTGTAAGTAATATACACGTTTATTCCTCAACACCAAATACATAGCTAAGAGCGTAGTAAATATTTAGATACTCACATACATTGAATACGTAATTTTGGTTCTGAGTTCGAGGTATGATATTTCCGAATATTTGCTTTAAATATTAAAATGCCGAGCGATGTAGAATCTTAGCCCAAAATGTAAAGTTTAATAACGCAGGTCTAATCTTAGTCTATGTTGAGTGTTCATAATAGTGCTGACGAAACATGTCGATAGTCAGATCGAAATGCCATTTATACCTAAGCAATGGATGTTAAAATATGTATTTAAGTATTTATGGCAGACGCCCCTGTCATAATCTTTATCTAATATTCGTAACACAAGGAAGACAAATTCTCACTTTTAATTAAAATCATGCGTTCATATTTTTTTCAAGCCTATTTTGACATTTTATTATTTAGTGATTTAATTTATGGTAAAGTAAAAAAAATATTCTATTCGACCCCAAAATTAAGAAAAGTTTAATTCATATTCTAAAAGTCTATAATTATTATCAGTTCATTAGGTTCGCCTCGTTTAATTATTTCAAGCTTTTGTCTGTGGTTGTTTTCTATGTTTACCTCTTATTATCTCCACCGAAGGGCGAAAAAATAGCTGTGTTTTCATAAAAGTGAATCATTCAAAGCATTTTATCCAAAAGATGTCTATTTCTATACCTAGCTAGCGGCCCAAGCCGAAAATATCGATGTTTTGACAGCTCTACTTCATAACTACGATTGCGCCCCGTCTCTGATTTTGTGCTAAGATGGCAGCTCCAGAATGAGAATGCTCCAGCCTTTTGCCAAATTACACACATAAAATTATTTAAATTTTTTTAAATACATTATTGAGCTACCGTGCTCAATTGGTAGAGCAGTTGGCCCGGTTAGCCAGAAAGATGCTGGTTCGAATCCCGCCCGTGCGGAATTTTTGGTTTCATATTTCATCTTTTAAGAATAAAATATGACACTGTGAGTGTTACAAATATTGTAAAACCATTAGCTCTGTTTTCACAAAAGTTAATCATTCAAAGCATTTTATCCAAAAAATGTCTATTCCTATACCTAGCTACCGGCCCAAGCCGAAAATATCGATGTTTTGACAGCTCTACTTCATAACTAGGATTGCACCCCGTCTCTGATTTAGTGCTAAGATGGCAGCTCCAGAATGAGAATGCTCCAGCCTTTTGCCAAATTACACACATAAAATTATATTCCGATAGCGAGTGCGAATTGAAATTTTATGTAGTTTTTATTGAGAAACTAACTTTCCAGGATGCTTTCAGTGTGGAATGTGTTTGCTTTCTGTTGCAATGGAAATGAATAATATATAAAATAAAATGCTGTGTAATATTAGTACTTAATAAAAACCTCCCTGAGACTTTTTTCGTACGATTAAATACATAAAATTATGTTGCTAGGAATAACAAATTTGCTTATTTGAAAAGTTATGTTTAAAGTTAAAATAATTGTTGTACGATTAAAAAGAGAGTCATACAGTAAAATGAATACAAAACTCAATAAAACACAAATTTCGTTGCCATTTTGAAATATAACTTCTATTTGAAAGAAAGAAAGAAAGAAAGAAAGAAAAGTTTTTATTTCAAGTACTTAATTTTAATTAACTTTGCCAGGCCGCTTTCTTAGCCAGCCATATTTTCTGGCGGTCGCATCTATAACTCCAAAGTGTAATAAAGTATAGCTGTTTATAATTTATCCGCGCAGTTGGTACAGAACTGTAACGAACTTTAGGCCGTATTTTCCCATTATATGACAATTAAGCAACACTTCCCATGGCCGATTAGCCGGCGGCCTCGGTATTAATGCACAAAACAAACCAGTCAACCCCTGAACACTGTTTACGAGCCAAAATTCATAATCGCATGGGGTCGACTGTTTTTGTTAAAAGTTAGCTGTTAAGTCGGACTTTTCATGAATTGCCTATAGGTAAACCGCTTCATTAAGACTTCGCCTGCGGGGTGGCGGGGCGCGGGGGAAGCGATAGCGGGTCGCGTGAGAGGTGCGGGCGGCGCGGAAACACCCGCCCGCGCCGCTCACTAACCGCGCTCTCGTCTCCCCCCGCACTGCTTTGTACCGCAGGCGAGGTCTCAATTTCGCGGTCTACCTATAGATTGTCATTCCGCGATCCTTGGCATTTCAATGAATACACTTGCGAGATAGAAGCTATAGGTAAACCAGTTCTATTGAGCGTTGGCCTGGTAAGTCAAAGGTTTAGCAAAGAGTTTGAATCCAGCTCGTGCGACTATTTTTGATTTCTTATTTCGTCTTGTTAAAATAAAAACACTGAGAGTCAAATATTATAAAAACTGTTTTGATGAAAGCTGTGCAAATTCAAATCTGACTAAACCAGCGGTTTTCCTCCGACGTATTAATCTTTAGGATTACACTCTGTCGAGTAAAAAGAGCCATTCTATGCGCCAATTACTCTGCCAAATAGCTGCAAATTGGTCGTTGTGGGAACTATTACTTCCGTTTCCGTATTATTAAACAACTGAGTTTTTTTACCACGTTATTTATGGTTCTATGCAATTATCTCTGGTAGCATATATTTTTTAATTTTGTTTTTATCATGGGTACCCACGTAAATAAATACATAAGTATATAGGTAGGATACATCTATATCGTGATTTACATTGAGTAATATCTGTCATATTGAAACATATACTATTTAATTTCACACATTTTTATTTAAATTGCAATTATGTTAATCTCATTTATGATTGGCAAATAATAAAATCGCTATTAAAACACAAAACACACACACTCAAATTAGCCATTCTAATATTTTGTAAAGGCATTTTTGCATCTCAGGGCGCAAATTTTCGCGCAAAATCGTAAATTTACAACTTGTTTACGACATTTAACTATCACTTAAAAACTGTTGATGACGAAATTGGGCCTGAGGCCACATTGGCGTTTAAGGCTTTGGATGTTTTAATTTGACCTTTAATAATCAATAGAACTGTCTCTCGTAGTTACTTATAATTACTTATAGGTTTTAGAATGAGAGCTCATATAAGTGATGTATGATAACTGTGAGGATGTTGCCTCGGTGGCGCAGCGGTTAGAGGGTCGCATTTTAAAGACGGCTGCGCCAGAGGTCCCGGGTTCGATTCCCGGGTCGGGCCAAAAATTTGTACCTGGGTTTTTCTGTTCTGAAATTCTCAGGGAAGCCAGGAGTTTGTAAGTTAGCGGTGTTTCACCCCTGTGCCTCGGAAAGCACGTAAAGCCGTTGGTCCTGCGCCTGATCTCTCTCCGGTCGTGTCAGATTGCTGTCCCATTGGGCTATGCGAGTGAAAGGAATAGAGAGTGCACCTGTGTTTGCGCACACACTTGTGCACTGTAATATGTCCCGCGCAGTCGGTTAGTCGTTGTGACTGGCCACCGTAGTCGAAATCGGCTTGGGGGACTACTATGAGGTTGTTTTAAAAAATAAAATAAAAATACTACGTCGACTCTCAAACAACTAGAGCAGAGTAAGGAAAATATGATTAACTTTCAATATTTGGTTCTGAAATTTACGTATTTAAATTTGGTTATAATTGATAAAAAAAAACATTAATTTATTTTATTTACCAACCGACCAAAACATGAAAGCAATTTAAAAATAGGCAGCAAAATATGAAAACGTTTTTCGTCAACAGAAAATATAATTTATGCCTCACTCTCCATAAATTCTGGCGATTATTTTACCTTTTTCTGTTTAATTACCAGAGCTGTCCTTTTCGTCGTGCCTAAAAGACTTGAAGTGTACTGAAAAGTTTTATTTCCGTGGTTGTTTTAATCGGAATTTAGGTCAACATGATGCCATAGCTTAAAGTGAATCAGTAACTCTATGCATTTGTTACTTCAATCATACAGTTAATAGACCAAAAACTGTGCACAAGATATGCATGAAATCATGATAAAGTAACTTAAAACCACAAACTTTTTTTTTCAACTTTATTCAAACCGTTTTCTTGAGGCATGAGACAGTGATGCTGGCTGCGTTGCCGCGTGGATAGCCAGAAGGATAAATTGTTATTGAATATACCTACGAATAACATTATCTGCTTAGCAAAACGTATTTTGTGGGTTGTTGTTTTTTTTTCTTATCCTGTCAAATGGTCAAAAACACTCAGAAGGATTTTAAGTTATTATATCATCGGTAAAAAAATTAACATGTTTTTCGTTTACAATGTGAATATATTAAAAGTTATCTTATTCGTAAATAATTTTATAATCTTTATTTTGATAGGTTGGATTTTATAACTCGTAGCAAACCTACTGAGAATTAATATCTTAAGATTATTCTTTGTAAAGCTATGAGTATTTTCACTGTCAAAAAAAAAAAAACTCCAAACGATGTAATAATTCGATAAACATCACCGCTTATAAAAAATAATCGGCTCTCCATGTTTGATGTTTTATTTATGAAACAATTTTGTAATTTAAATCGAAGTTTGATTTCAATTTTATGTTTCCAATAACAGATATTTGGTTGAATAATCGCACAGTTAGCAGATATAGGTTTTTAAAAGATGAAATATGAAACCAAAAATTGCGCACGGGCGGGACTCGAACCAGCATCTTTCTGGCTAACCGGGCCAACTGCTCTTCCAATTGAGCTACTGTGCTGTCGGTCCGACCGCAAGAAATTCTTGGTCTCATGGATACGTCATTGCGTGACAAAATATAACACTGTGAGTGTTAAAAATATTGTAAAACCACAGATATAGGTTTTATTTCAGAACTTCCATGATTTTCATAAAACCGATCGCGATGCATGGGTTATATCAATGATATAGAGTTCCAACAGATTGAACACCTCTCTATTGCATTGCATGACCACCTAACTAGGGCCTTGTAGAGTGTTCCAATAGCTTGTATGCCACTTCTAGGTCACTACTAGTCCCTTAGCCTATGGATTGAAAATGGCACATAGTTTTTAGTACCAACATGAAGTATTAGTCGAGTTTATAAGGATCTGGCAACAGCAGTAATTGCCGCGAGTCAATGTACATCCAACGCCATCTAGCGGTGAGTAGTGGTTCCAAATAATTGTGTTTCGTACACTATCTATTTCAAAACAAAGCCGTTTCCTAGTGTGAAGGAGGCAATGATGCTGGCTGCGCTGCCACATCGGATAGCAATGCGAATCCTTTGAGCTAGGAACCAGCAGCAATTTTTCTAGCTATTAGCAGAAGGTCCTCGCGAACAAAACGTTTCAGCGCCAAACGGCGAAGTTGTACCTAATTGGTAGTGAAATAAGGACTTCTTTCTGAATCTATTGAATACGTTAGGTACACAATGATGAAAAAAATACGTTACATAATCATGAAAAATTACGGCCCAGTTTAGGCAAAGTTTGTTGTTTAAAATAAAAAAAAGGGTTTCATATAAAGAAAAGGGTGGCAATAGCCAAACGTAGCAGAGTTAAAAACTTACAGTACGTTCCAGTGCTGGAAGTCTGAAGCAACATGATTAATTTTCCGCTCCCGCGAATAGCCTTCTAACTTACATAGCTAAATCTTTAAAAAAAAATTGTAATTTTTTAGCTTGATTCAAACAATCTTTTCAATCAATAAATACACGAAAATACCAATTTTGTTGCAACATTTTTCGAGCGCCACCTGGTGATGGAACTATGTCAAGACTTCCGCCCCAGGAGTCGTCAACAGTTTTCTACTAACTCGCTAATTGCGAGAGTCGCTTCAGTTTAATTAATAGGCGACAGAGCCTTTATTCCCTTTGTTCTACAAGTTTATTGGAATGATGTTAAACCGAGGAATCGTTATCGGTGCCTTGTATTTAATTATTTTGTACCATATATTTTTTGTGTGAAAATTTTAAAGCGGGTTACTTGAAGCTTTTACTACTACGAGTATGTAACAACAACCAACATCAAACGCGCGTTTTGTGTCGCATGCGCAAGCGATTTTCGTTTTAAAGTGGTTAGGTGACAGAGACCTCAACCTTACCTCTAATAACTGGTCAAAAAACAATGTAAGTAATTGCACCATACGCAATTAAAAACGATGTACAATGCTCACTTCCTACTTTGGCGCAACTGAGTTAGGAAGGCAAAGGGAAGCGCTTCCTACCGACCGGGTGTTATGGCCGGGGACCAAGGTCCTATGTTCGCCGTCTTGGTTTATTCATATGTAGTTATGTCCGATCTAAATCTTTAATATCGCGGTTCAGTCTCCATACATCGACTAACAGCGCCATCTAGTCGTGTCGAGCCGAGTCAGCGTGTTACGACGATATGAAGTGACATCGGTAGATCATAGATGTCGCTACATCACTCCCCTCCGAAGAACCAGAGGTTGATTGAGCCAGGGAGGTTAAGCTCAGCAGTCTGTGCGTAGTGAGCTTGCAAGTGCCAGTGTTCGACGATGAGCCGGAATGTGCATGCGCGATGTCCACGGTGAGTCGGGATGGGCATGCTGTCCACGGTGCGTCGAGATGCGCGATGTCCACGGTGAGTCGGGATGAGATGCGCGATGTCCTCACGATAAGTCGGGATGAGCATGCGTGATGTCCACGGTGAGTCGGGATGTACATGCGGAATGTCCACGATGCGTGAGGATGTAGCTCGAAGTCCACGGTGGTCCACCACCGCTGAAAACATGTCTGTCCGAGAATTTCACAATTCGTCATACTAATTCCCTTAACTAAAGTGACCACACATTATGCGAAACAATAACACGTAACCACAAAACGCATGCCAGTCACCGTAATCCACAAATGATAGCAATTTGCTTTGAATGTGCAATGCATTGTTATAATTTTGCAGTCATTTTATTGTAATTGTCACATCAAAATGGTTTCTGCCCCCAGCCAGTTTTCGATTGAAAAACGTGACATTGCCAAAGTAAGAAACCGTTAATGTTTGAACATGGGTGCGCATTGCGATACCCAAAGGTTGTCTGGAAGAGATCGCTTTTAGCGATAAGACCGCCTTAGTTGTAAATTTACTTTGAACTTATACACTGTAATTTTCTTTGTGGTGTGAAATAAAGAGTTATCATATCATATTCAATTGTTGTAATATTATTATATTGATCATATTCATTTATAATGAGTGGGGATTGAATTGTACGTTCATAATTAAGTCAGTAACTCACTTAAATAAATATTTTGTGTATAAATATATATCGGTAGAGTTTATCAATAAAAGATAATTTTCTGTAATTAATAAACTCTACCGATAGCCTTGTTGGTATACTTTTCAATAATAAAAATCTTTCTGCGCAATAAAAATGAGGCTCTAAAGCAGTTCAATAAAGCGATAAATGGCAAATTAGCCCGGAATCAAGCAAATTAAGCACATTATTAATACATTTAATCCCAGAATTGTGGTATTGATCCTACTTCGGGTAATCCCCTTACTCTTGAGCACAATGAAAATGTAATAAGAATGTTCACTACTAATTTGGTAACCGAAAAATATGGCAATTACCTCTTGAGTCATCGCCACTTAATTTTTAGTTTATTACAAGAAATCTTTTGACTTCGCCACAATTAAGTTAATTAAAATAATTGGTAGCAGATAGGTTTCAAGAGATCCTATTAATAAGTTAGTAAGAAGCAGGAAACTATATGGGATATAGCTCTATATATATGCGATATTGGAGCACAGCTCCTAAATTAAGAAGTATCACATATTATGCCCTAAATACACTTTTCTTTCATTCAAAACCTCTCCCCGTTAAGCTCCGAGGGCGCAAATACAATAGTCAATCAATTAATATGAGACCCGCCTGCATGTGGTTAGGGTCTGAGTTCTGTTATTCTTTAGGTTCAACAATCAATAAGGTCAATAATAATATAAAAAAATACCGTCGAATCGAAAGTACATATGTAAGGTAGTCAGATCCCCCCATCCTAGAAAATAACTGATTATATCAAAGCCTAAACAGATTTTCATGAAACACTGCTTAGAGTACTCGGCTAAAATTATCTATGACGCGAAAAAAACTAAACCAAAATCGGTTTAGCCGTTTGGGAGCTACGATACCACAGACAGATACACAGACAGACATGTTAAACTTATTACACCCCTCTCTTTTTGCGTCGGAGGCTAAATACGAGTTAACATCTTAACTATCAATTACAACCAAAGGAAGTCCACTGCTGAGCATAGGCCTCCCCCATGAGTTAAAATAATGACGTAATAATAGCATTGATGGTGTCACACAAGTAAGAGCGCTTTCACATTTAGGCGACTTTAGCAGCGCGGCAGCAGCGCGACTTACGCGCGACAGTCGCGCTGCCGATAATTTCATACTATACACGCAGCTGGGCGTAAGTCACGCAGGTCCTTCCCACTATACCATTACCCATTTGCAGTGCTAATACAGGGATAGTATTACCACTGCAATGGGTAATGGGTGTAGTGGGAACGACCCAGTCGCGCGACAGACGCGCTGCTAATGTGATGGCATCCGCTGCTGCCGCGCTGCTGTCGCTCTAATGTGAAGACGCGCTAAAGAGTTGTTATCCATCAAGACACTTTTTATGTCAAGTCTTCAAAGTTCTTCTGTACCTCCATTTATTGTGTCCCTACTGCCTGATCGGAGATTAGATAAATTAATTATACATTCTTAATGGCGGCAACTGTTTTACAAAGAATAATGTTCGGCTACCTTTTTAACGGGATTAAACGAGTGATTTGTGTGAAACTAAAGGTATGGATAAATCGTATGTTTTTCTTAGAATTTCATGGGGCAAGCACTAAAAGCTCCTTTGCTGAAAGTCTTTCACACGTTGTTTTCTAATGAAAGGAGACTTTTGTAGTTTTTAATTAATTAGCCTATTTAAAGTCTATTTTTATATGCTTAACGAATATTGTATACAATCTTGGCATTCTTATTTAACAAAATGACTAATTTTAATATAAGAATCACAAAAACTTCCAACCTACATCGTTGAACACTGAGATTCTTTAATAAAATAGTTATAAGAGGTTATAAGTCTATGCACTGATATTATTTTAAAAATTATAAAAATATTGTTTACAAAATTCGACAAGCAAAGAAAAACTGACTTTATTGCGAAATCCAAGCAGTTTTTTTCTGTGTTTGTTTTGGAATTTACCAACATCCATATAATCCATATAATACTCGTATATATCATATCGTTTTAAGTGATAATATTTTAAGTGTCTTTGTATACATCATAGAAACAAGACTCAATCATATTTTTTTGGTAAATCAAGATTTTAATTTTTAATATTATCCTTAACAAAGACAACATGATTATTTAAAACAGCACCCTGGCAATTTAATAAGTTTACTAAGTCGTCGGCTTCGCCTCTGCCAATTCATTGGCCTAACCTTCTTTTTCTCTAATCTTAACCTTTATTAATAGAAGAATAATATCTAAAAAAAATAATTACCTCAGTCTTAAATATTCTCAAAAACTAGCAGATAAAAACCCAAGTGTTTTCTACAAAAAAATATTAATTTATTGTGCTGAATCGGCCCATCAAATATTATCACTTAAACCGAGGTGACATTTTAAATTCCCGACTGTCTATGTAGCCGACCACTATTTGTATTCTTCGATATTACAACTTATACACATAAGATGACCTATTGAAAGTTTGGCACTCACACGTTTTTATCACCTTATACAGGGTCTGGCCTGTAAAGGAGCAAAAAATTAAAATATAGGCCCTTTAAGTTATCAGTAAACAATACTAAAAGGGTTTTATTTAAAACTAGCGGCCCGCCCGCGACTTCGTACGCGCGTTTTAGTTTAACTCCGTTCCCATAGATCGTAGCGAAAATTTATAAGCCTATACGCATTAAACTATGGCCTTCCCTGATAAATTAGCTATCTATTAATTTTATAACCTTACCAATAGTTCCTGTGAGTAGCGCGTTCAAACAAACAAACATAAAGTATAACATTTATTGTCTGTACGCATTTCTTTGTATATATTTTAATCCAGTTTTAAATAACATAAAACACATATTTATTTATTTAATCCAGTTTTAAAATATATACAAAGAAATGCGTACAGACAATAAATGTTATACTTTATGTACACACAACATGTAGCCCGGTATAATGGTCAAACTTACACAGGGATATTTTTATTTTTATTTTACAACGAAATGGAAATACTTCGTACCCTATCGTCAATCGTATATTTATTTCAGGTACTACAATGACCAGGCTACTCTCTGCGCTTACACAGCATCATGTCACATACAGGCTGTGAGAGAAGCAAATTCCCTCAAGCCTTCTCTCGCTACCTAAAGAGTTTGAATTTGAGCTTTGTTTATGGTTATTGGTTATAGCGAATACCTACTCTACTTTCTTGAATCCAAATCGTAAATTGAAAGGACAACTCTATGTAAAGATCTACGCCACCATCATCATCATTTGGATGTTCCAAAAGCCGTCCACTGCTAAACATAGGTCCCCCACGAAAAGTTTGCAGAAAAATTACAGATTGGACACCTTTCGACCACAGGAGCAGCGTAGAATGTCCACCGACAATATGAACATACGATCTGCAATCTACACTGGATACAGACCGATTGATACCTACGCTGTTTAAACACAAAAAAATATTATTTACTATTCTAAGCAATAAATTCTCTTCTCGAGAGCAACATCAATAACAAACATGTGTCAAATATTCTGTCTCAGATTATGTCAAATGACTGTCAAAAATGAAATAAAAAATATTTTAATCGTAAGCACTAAAGAGTATTGACATCAAATTCGAAGCAAATCACCCCCATAATAACTTTGCACCCCTTTTTAACCCCCTTAGGAGATGAATTTCAATAAAATACAAAACAAGTCTTCCGTCAATTTTGTAAAAGAATGTGTATGCAATGTTTGAAGTAGATTGGACCAAGGGATCTGGTTGTCCCATACAAACTTTGCACCCCTTTTTGACCCCCTTAGGGGTGGAATTTCTGAAAATCCTTTCTTATCGGATCCCTTCGTCACACAAAGAACACACCCTCCTAGTTTCAGGTCTCTACAATCAGTGGTTTAGGCTGTGCGTTGATCCATCAGTCAGTCAGTCAGTCATTCAGGACAAAGCATTTTATTGGTATAGATGATAAAAAAAAATGTTGTGTTCTCACAAAATAAATCGAACCAGGGTGCCAATTCTCGTGCAGTTCGTATACAAAATGTATAATATGTATAATAATGTTGGGCCAACAGAACAGGGTAAAAACTAGTTACCTAACAACATGTCCGCTTCAAACGGGGATTGTGGTAACTTTTATTGCCTTTGTCCTATCCAAGTTTTCTGTTTCACAGACCTATTGGGGTTTGAGTAGAGATACCATGGGAAATGGACATTTTGGGACAAAACGGTACCTATTTACCCATTGTGGTAATGTCCATTTTTAGTCAACTATTTTATTATGCGTTTTGTACCGATGTACATTTATTACGTATAATAAATTGAGTACCTTAATATATTTAATATTCATCGGACCCATATTTACATTTTCATCTCATTATCTTTGTTTTTCCATGCTTTCATTTCCTTTTCCCATCCAAAGATTGCGGGTTCTTGCTGAATTCTTACTCTTTATTTGAGTCTGTTTGCTGTAAACACGAACATAGAGTTAATCATAGATTCTATCTACCATAACACAGTTCGTATTTTCTCCCTAAAAAGTCGTACTGTAGACATTAAACTATAGGCATTACCTGCCTTTCTACTCTTCTTATACTATTACACTGTATTTTTGGTTCATTGTTGTTTTCTAATCCTTTTTGAACAATATTTATTGTGAATCTAAAAATGTCAAACTTTCAAAGCTCTGTTATTCTACTTTTCTGTACATAATACTGTAAAAATAGCTGTGGTTTACCTTTGTTTGCAATTTTCCTTTAATTTGCATTGGGTGATGATTCGTTTTCCTTATTCATTAAATAATTTGCTTGATTTTTGACAGTTTTTTTATCTTTATTGACATGGTTGTTATGACAATATCTTTCAAAGTCTGACAACTTCTATCAAAGTTTATTACTTTTTCGGGTTTAATCCTCTTTAAACCATCAGTATTCATGTTCTATTCTTGAACCTACCTCGTTCTAAATTTGAACGGCCCAGGCCCCTATATAAGCCTGTACTTTTTTCATTCATGGCATTCGATTCCGAGTTCTAATCTCGAACAGTTCTAATATTTCACCAAGTTCCAACACTCTACATTTTCCTCAAGAAGTCTTGAAGAACCGCCGGTGACTACAGAAACGCCTCCTCGCGCTAAGGGAGGGACCGGACACATTTCCGGAGGAGGATCCGAGTCCATATTGAGACTGCAGTAACACCTCCTCGCTCTAGGGGAGGGACCTGTCTCCTTCTCGGAGGAGGATCCGAGTCCATATTGAGACTGTAGTAACACCTCCTCGCTCTAGGGGAGGGACCTGTCTCCTTCTCGGAAGAGGATCCGAGACCAAGTACTTCTGGCACTCCAACTGATCATAACATTTTCTTCATAGTTCCCGATACCCTCATCACTGCCGAGAGCTACTACTTCACTGCCGAGAGCTACTACTTCACTGCCGAGAGCTACTACCTCACTGCTGAGAGCTACTACTTCACTGCTGAGAGCTACTACTCCACGGCGCCTGACACTGCTGCACATCGGCGTCGCTGTTACCTCTGCTGTGTCGACCCTGCACTCCGATTCCGCCCTCTGCTGCCTCCAGGATATAGAAGATCTGAAGACACTTACTCACGCCCACTGCACTCCTTTTACACACATACATTCACTCATCACCTTTTTTTTTTTCACTAAGCGGTATTGTAAATATTATTTTTATTTTTACATAAATTCTGTTCCCCTCTTTTACCTCTTTTTTTTAATCTTCTTCCTTCACATTTGTCGCTTCACGACAGTTTCGCATTTGAATTAGGAAAAGAAAAGGTTTTTGATGCTTCATTAATACTTTTACTGATTCTGATTCCTCAGATTGTGAGGTAGGTAGTAGATAATTGCTTATTCTTTTATAAGTTAAATGTATTTTTTACTTCAAAAAAGGGAGGTTCTCAGCTTGACCTATAATATGTTTGCATGCATTTTTGTCATTTGTCCATTATTATCTCGCGTTAGGCTAAATCGATTGATGATACAATCGGGAATTCTTTCAAAAACAAAACTCTTGGCCATACTAACTTTGACAATTGGCCGAGTTGAATTGTGTACGGTAAATAGGCTGTTTTACGGAAACATCGAATTTCCTTTAGTATTTTATTGGATTTCTTCTTATAACAACTTCGTAAAGAATTTTTTCCTTGTTGGGATGCGTTGTTGTTCTCCAAAAACGGTCCAGCAGTAGTGACAGTGGGAAGTAGTTTTACAGTACAATAAAATCCAAATTATTTCGGTTAAAAAAACATTGTGGAATAAAAATCATCTTAGCTTACGATTTGTAAGTTTTAATATTTCTATAATTTAATATTTATAAGCAAAGGTACAGTACAATACGTTAAAGTACACGTATGACGGAGGTTTGTTTCCATAATTTAAATGTGTCTATAATTAGCTTGTGTGTAGCTAAACAGATTTTGATACGAATTTCAAAAAATACGATTTGGATTAAACTTTTGTTATTGGCTTAACTGACAGGATTTACGAGTCTATTACACTGTATGATTTATTTTGACAGAACCCTTTAAATGTTAAACGTTCATTTTGTCAGACTTTTTGCCTTTTCTTAGTAGAGTTTGCTCTTTGTTATGGGGAAGCTATAAAACAGTAGGCCCATTCCATGATGTACCACCAAACGAAATCAATATTTGAACGCATCTTTTGCGTAAATAGAAAATTCACTATATTTTTGACGTAGGAAATATTGCGCTGATCAATAATAATTTAAGAATAAATAGAAAAAAAAATGTTTTATTGCTCGACCAATCTTGTAAACATAATATTGTTATATCTGGTTAATATATTACACGGTATAATATGTTACTAACAAAATATTTTTACCATTTTACATACATAAAAAACAATAAAAACACAAAATCATAATAACAGCCATTAGAGCCTGGATTAGAGATACTTAATGGCATGACTTACTTACTTAAACATGACTTTGACTTTGTCTACTTTCACTATAATGTAGCGATTGAATGGGCTTTCTCCATATTTTTACTGTATGACTTGACGTTAAAGAAAGTTGACCCTATAATTCAAGTTAGATGGGATTAAAACCTTTAGGAAGTGCAAAGGGATTTCCTTATTAGACATTGTTACGGTTTTGTTTGTGTATTTTTATTTGTGAGTGAGCAACAATGTGTTCTTTCGTAGTGAAAGTACGAAGTTTAGTAAATTAAATTAGTCCGTCTCTTTAGGGTTCCGTACCAAAAGGGTTAAAATTAGTACTAATACTTTACCGTCTGTCCGTCCGTCTGTCACTCGTCTGTATCTCAAGTACTGCGTTAGCTCGACAGTTTAAATTTTCACAAATTACGTATTTCTGTTGGCACTTTAGCAACAATACTAAGAACAAAATTTAATAAATATTCAAGGGGGACTCCCAACTCCCATGCAACAAACAAAATATTTTTTGCCTTAAAATATTAACCATATTTTATATATGTTATTTACCTAGTCAATGGTACGGAATCTTTCGTGCGCGAGTCCGACTCGCACTTGGCCGGATGTTTTATTATCCAACTTAGCTAGCAGTTGTAGGTTGTGGCGATGAGAAAATTTGGTATAAAATTAGGCACCTAGTTCCTTGTTACTGATTTAGCACGATTTTTATTTTTATAAACAGTTGTTTGTGTACCTATGCCTATAACCATTTACACAACATGTATTTCCTAAAATTCCTCTGTTCGAAAGCTATTCTGAAATTGTATCTTTCAATTATATCGATCCAAACGTGAAACACGAATACTTTAGTTACAAACAGTTATTAGGGTTCCGTGGCGGCAAAAAACAGAGTCCATATAGTGCTCTTCCATAGGTACGGTTGAGGTCTCTCGCGCCTAATCACTTTTTGTGTTACAAAAATCTATATTATATATTTAAAAGAAAGTTGTGTTAGTTACTCCACTTATAACTCAAGAACGGCTGCACCGATTTAGCTGAAAATTGGCAGGGAGGTAGTTTAGAGCCAGGAGAAGAACATAGGATACTTTTATCCCGTTAGACGGGGCCGGGGCTGGGGTGGAATGGGGCCGGGGCGAAACGGTGGGGAGGTAGCTTAGAACCAGAAAAAGGACATAGGATCCTTTATATCCCGTTCAACGGGGCTGGGGCGAAACAAAGTTCGCTGGGACCGCTAGTTACTTATAAAATATGTATAAACTTATATTCTATAAGTGGTAGCACATCTCACCACGTAATAAACGGGTGAGTTTACAGAATTAATGAAACGTAAACGAGGTAAATTGCGTGCTAATAGAAAAAAAAATACATTAAAAATACATTCATAGAGCTGCTATGCTTAAAGAATTAAGCCGTTCAAAAATCAATAACGGAGACATCAAGAACATTGTATGCTAGGTTAAAGGAATATCCAAGACAAGATTCTTAAATTTAAAATTACTTTACATTACTTAATTTTAATTTACTATAAACATCTAATGAATAAATGTCGTTACCAGAGGTTCTATTTACGATTGTGCGTATTTTGAAGAAAAAAAACCTTAACCAAAATGTCAGAATGGCTATTTTAATGACCCGAATGAATAATAATTCAAAACACGCTCAATCGTAATATTCAACGGCTGGTAACGACATTTTATTCATTACTTAAGTTTACTATGGATCACGAAACCGGGCCTTAGGGCCAGTAGTAATCGTACCGTTATGTTACGAGCGGTTGAATATATACGACTATGTGTGTTTTGAAGAAATGATACCTTAATCAATGGTCATTAAAATAGCCATTCTGTCATTTGGTTACGGCAGTTTTTCATCAAAACACACAATCGTAAATGTTCAACCGCTGGTAACGTAGGTACCTAACTTTACCATTACTATTGATGAAACAACTAGTCAACGTAAACAAATTACAACAAAGAGTACCTAATCAATGTTTGTACGGAACCCTCAGTGCGCGCCTCCATCTTGCACGTGACTGGTCTATTTTTATTTAGCACCAAATTGGGGTAAACATCAAAGACAGCACTAATAATTATCGTCACGCTACAAATCACTGATATGTTTGACTAAGTCAGCAATTGGAAAAAGTTTTCGGATCAAAGTTCAAATAATCACAGGGCAATCATCGATTGCTAGAAAAAAAAAGAAAAACCAGCCAAGTGCGAGTCGGACTGGCACACGGATGGTTCCGTACCATATTAGACGAGGTAAATTACAAAGATGATGAATATTTCAAGTGCCTACCTGTTGCCATTATAGATATTGAGGAAAAAGAGCAAATAATATCGTTTATTGAATAGGAGCCCCCTTAAATTTTTATTATATTTTTTACCAATACTAATTTTTTACCAACTGTGTTATGAGAAATCAGAATATTTTTATTAAAAAAAGTTGAATTGATTTAATTATGTTACCAGTATTGCTTACAGGTATTGCATTCAGTAATTAAAAATATTCAATTTCAGTACTTGATCAAAGCCAAAAAATGTATCGGGTAAGCCGGTATCGAGTTCTGTATTCATTAATTTGTTCGCGTCGACATCATTAATTAAAAGAACTACGGCTCAGTAAAGGCTTACAGAAAAGGAGACGGACAACCCGCCATACATTGCTTGCCCCAAAAGTAAAACTCCATGCGTCACGACCAAAACTAATTTTATGGGTTCGTATCTTCGCCTTTTATAATAATATAAAGTAATATAAGCCGTAAATAGCGGGGTTTTCAAATAAAACGAAATAAAATGTGCGGGGTCAATCTCTTGCACACTATCTAGAACAGGTTTTTCTAGATGATAGCGCCATCTGTGTCGAAAAACCGCCATCTAGGCCACCAAAACTAAAACATAGAAAACTGCCCCGCTAGGGTGCGTAACGCGTGAAAATTGCGATGACGCAAACAATATCCAAAGAAAAGAAGTTCTTTGTCACAGTTTTTTTTTCAAGTTTTAGGAAGAGGTTGGTTGGTTTAATTAAAGGTTAGTACCTATGGGAGGCAAACGTCATCTTCCTTCTTAAAATAGCGATTGCGAGCGCTTACTTATTTAACTAACTGCCAGTTATATGACACTGTATGACACAATATGCCATTTCGTAAAGCGGTCGCCAGTTTGCTTATAAGTGCTCGAAACCGCAATTTTCTGCCAAACACAACAAGTTTTGGGGACAGGAAATTGTGTTCAATCGTTGTCCTATTTTTTTTGTAGATTTATATGCCGCTAGATAAAAGCAAAGTAAATTAACAATATTGTATTAAAAATTCAATATATTTTTTGCAAAATGATATAGTCAAGTCTCTTAATGCTTTTCTTTAATCAAACATAAAACGACTCTGGGGCACGATACGACCGTCTCCTTTACTGTTTTATAATACAGGCTTTATGAAAATACGTTGCAATAGATTATGGTATTTTTAAATACTTATTTTAAACTTATAAATACTTATTTTTACGGGTTGCTAATGAAGAAGTGTTGAAGATAGTAGAAGAGGAAATATATGTATATCTTGGAAATAATAGAAAATAGAACAGGCAACATTAAAGGACACCTGATGCAACATGACAGGTTTTTGAGAATACAATGGAAGGAAAAGTGGAAGGAATGAGGGGAAGAGGAAGACCTAGGAGAAGTTATTTCGACCAGCTAAAGGAAAAAGTCAATGTGATGTCATATCAAGAGATCAAGAAAAGGCAAACAAAAGAAAATAATTGCAATTAGGTACTAAACCGACAAGAGCGAAGCTCTTAAGTTTAAGAAGAAGACGGGTTGCTATGTTTGTTTCATATTTAATCACGCCAAAATGGCTGTTAGATTTTCGTAAAAAACAAAATGACAATATATAAATTAATTTCCAAAGTCTTCACAGATAACGCAAATGGGAACTGATTCATACTTTAAGAACCGGCCATAAGTGTCTAAAAACCAAAGGCTCCTTTTTCCAAAAAAGGCATATTTGAGCTTCTTAACGAATTACACTGACAAACAATTGAAATTTTTGAACGTCCTATTCTAACTGCCGTTCCTAATGGCGTTTTAAGATCGGCATTAATGTCTTCAATAATTTAAAATCCTTCCCATCTGAAACACAAATTCCTTTGCCCTTAAATAAAATTCCGCTCTGAACAATTTGAGGAGCTAATTTTAAGTGATTCGTATCAGGGAGATTGATGGAGGCAAATGTTTTAAATCTGTTCCCAGTTCTGACGCTTTAGGTTAAAATTCGAAAATGTTATAATTTCAGTCAGCCTGCCAGCTTTTTAGAGATTTAAAAGTTAAATTATGGTTATGCTGCGCATGAGGCATATGCCTGAAATTATTGTTTGTGGATATGTAAAATAAGTAAATACTTTATTTCCAAAACCTTACTTTCATAGTGCACAACAACAAAATAATATTGACACTTGCGACGTCCAAACAGTGGCAAGGTAACCAGAATGTAGTGAGGAATCTATTGGTATGGGCTTCTCTATTAAAAGCTACAATATTCAGTGACAATACTGTGACATGGTGAGTAACGCGCCGCCTTTAATTGAATAAGCGTTTTCCTGGTGTTGGGTAGCAGCAACATCAGCACTGGTAGAAGGCTGAAATTACAGTATATCAGGAAAGGCTTTTGTCTGAGCATTGGTTCTTTAACTGTCATGTGAAAGGAAAGAGAGAAACCACCACACTATATTCCCTTATTCGGAGTTTTGGAAAAAAAACTCGACCGACAAGAGCCTAGGTATTCAATTTGACGTATATGTTGGGACATTTCAATGCTTATTATGAAGTAAAGCAGGATAACTGGAAAAAAATTATTGCCAAATTCCAAATAGATAAAGAAAAAATTACCATCACAAACTTGTCTAGTTCATTGAACTAAAAATACCAACAAATCTCTTTTATGTTCCCTATACACTTATCTAAGATTGGACACGTATGATCTGTAATATTGTTATTAAACTATGGAATCAGGATCAATTCTGTCTATTCACTCCAGGCAATATCGTTAGCTTTATAAGCAATATTTCTCAGAATAAAGAAGCAACAAAATAAAGGTGAAGTATTTTGGACCCTTGAAATATCGAGAATATATTTTCCCGTATCAACACAATTTTCCACCCTCCGGTCAAATTTCATAAAGCAACTCTATATGAATTCGTTTTATCGAGGTATGAATTGCAAATATACATTTGAGGTCTTTTTTATTGGCCGGCCGAGGTCTATGAGGTTATTATTTTAAACCAAATGCAACGCAATGTACGAGTAAGGTATGATTTAAATTTATATGAGTGTGAATCGCAACTTTACAAATGTAACATCAATACATTGAGATTCTTAAATATTCAATACACCTTGATTTTTAACGTCTTTTGCCCATTTATATGTGTCACCGTAAAATTGTAAATACCGTTTGATTATAATCTCTTGCGCGATTTTGTAAACTTTCAATATATTGTGAACCTTAAAGTATTGCTTACAATTCAAGGCATTAATTTTCGTTAGATTACAAATCTATCGAAGTGAAACTATTATTATAAGGTGTTTTTCTATAAACGGGTGAAACTTTAACAGAACTTCAAATCACTTCAGAGAAACCGGGCCCTATCACTTTTTTCTTAAAAACGGGCTCGTTTTTTTTTTCATTTTTACTAACAAAACAATAAAAATATTTTTAAAAGCATCCTGTGTCTAGTCTGAAACATCCCAACGTCATCACCTGAGGAAATGAGGGAAAAGAGAGGGAGGTGATGACGTTGGGATGTTTCAGACTAGACACAGGATGCTTTTAAAAATATTATTATTTTTTTGTTAGAAAAAATTAAAAAAAATAAAACTTGTCCGTTTTTAAAAAAATATAGGGCCCGGTTTCTCTGAACTAAATTGAAGTTCTGGTAAAGTTTCACCCGTTTATCGCGCGGACACTCTGCCACAGAAAATATAAACTCGGTTTTAAATTATCAACTGTCATCATAAGGCTGCCCTCTGATTGGCTATACTTACACAAGGCCGTTCTATGTCCTTGAATTTCAACCAATCAGCGCTTGAAGTGCGTTCCATAGCATGCCATTTCACAATTTCACGGTTTTACTTCGATAGATTATAATTAGCCGAAAATGTATGCGTTAAATTGTTAACAGTATGTTATGGTTCACAATCAAAATCGACAGTTTACAATATCACGAGAGAGATTATAATCTAACGATATTTACAATGTTACGGTGACATATACATATAAAATTAATTAATTTACTATTGTAATTGCTCTACTGCCTTACAACTTAAAGCCTTATTTGGATTTATATATTTTTGGTCTCCTCTAAAAAGCTGCATTTTTTTACCGTTTCTTGATATCCAAAGATTTCTGCTATAATTTTGTCCCTCGATTGAAATATTTAAACCAATAATTGAAGCAAAATCAAAGCTCGAGTCAACTTATCAAAGTAGTTCTTAGTAATATTTGAAGTGATTCTAAGAAATTTCATCCGTAGCAACGAATTCGTGTTATACCAGTGTTCGGTTGTTAACCCTTATCTAAATTGGAATCTATGATATGCACGTGCTTTGTGATTACCACTCGACGATTGATTTTAATCAAATTAATATCTATTCAATTCAGCGGTATGAATTGCAACAATTTAGCACTTTTAACTCAATTGATTCGCGAGTTTTTATTATGAATGGTAGGTGATGTGTATGAAACGCAAAAGCCACTAAACGAAAATACTATAATAGATATGTATCGTTACGTTTTCGATTGGTATCCGTAATTGTACTCGTTATGTTAATTTCTAAACATTAATGTTTTGTTTTTGATCCGAGAAATAATATTTATGAATTAAAAAGTAACTATTTTTTACGACAAATTTCTGAATGTCTGAATAAGCTTTAGCATTATCTGTTTAATACTCCATTCGTTCTCGAAAAAATACGTTAAAATAGACAAACTGTGAAACTCAAACTCAATTTTTTTAATTCAGTCACTTCAGTCGTGCTTTAAGTCGTTCTCAACGTATTATTTGAGTATTTTCTCAAATCAGAAACCGACTGTCAGTATTACATTTTCTCGACTATATAAAGATGTAGGTTTATAAAACGGTAACACATCATCACACTACTTTAAAAGGGGTTCCCTCTATCTGGCAGAATCTTTTTGCTCCGAAAGTCACTTGGCATAACACACTTGGCATAATTTTTTTTAGTCGAATATTATTCAGGCAGAATTTTCTATTAGCATAATTATTGTTTGGTCGAATATTTATATGCCCGAATTTACAATGGCATACTTTTAAGATAGCAGAAATGTATAAGGCATAATTACCTTTGGCAAAATTTTACTTTGCATACTTTCGCTAAGCATAATGTTTATTTGGCATAATTTGACTAGGCATACTATGAAGAAAGCAGAATTTCGTTTAGAATAATTTCACTTCGCATATTGCTATGTCTTTTTAATAGTATTTTACCCTAAAATTGAATTAAAAAGTAATTAAGTTGTGGTACAAAAGATAGTGACATAAACGAATCGGTGCAAAACCGACTCCACGCAGTCTTGTTTGCCCCACCCCTAGAGTGTAATTCAAAATCGCGTAGGCGCGGAGGGGCGAGGCAGCCCGCGAGCTGAGGAGCAGGTGGTTTGAAAGCGCGCCGCCGCGGCTGAGGCTGGCCGGCAAAGCCGGCCAGCAAGCCGAAGCTGCGGTGGTGAGCGAAAACCATCTGCGACGATAAGCTCGCGTGGGACTGCCGGAGCCCCGCAGCGCCGGAGCCGTGACAGAAACCATGCATGTTGCATGCTTGCTGCATGCTTGCTGCATGCTTGCCTGCATGCTGCATGCTTGCTTGCTTGCTGCATGCTTTGCTTGCTTGCTTGCATGCTGCATGTTTGATTTGCCATGCATGTTGTATGTTAGTGTGCTGAGATATAACTACTTGGGATACACAGAGAAATAAAAACCATATGATAGTTCTGCCTTGTAATGATTTTAAATATGAAAAATATGCCAAAAGACGATTCGGACTGTGAACTTTCTGCGATAGGATGATTCTGCCTATTAATGACTATATATACGAATTGTATGCCACAAGAAGATTCTATCTGTGAACTTTCTGCGTTAGGATGATTCTGCGTTAAGACTATTATGAATATTAAATTATTGCCTAAAGATGATTCTAGCTTACACGATTATGCGTTTTGAACGTCTGATAAATGAGTGAATGCTAATTGATGTTCTGCGAAAGGAAGATTATGCTATTTGATGATATGCCAAATAAAATTATGACAATAAAATTTCTGCGAAACAAGGTAGACCCCTTTAAAAGGTAATTACTATCTAAGCATGCCTAATCTTCGCACCCCGTCAGTTGTAAATAATGCACACAAACTGCGCTCACCTCAGAAGCTCATTTAGAGGCAGGGGTGAGCAACATTCGGCACCTGCCTCGTATTTCGTATTCCACCCAGAGTTTACGATCTCTGCCTGTTCATTGCATAACAAGGTAGAATTTGTATTATTCAGGCTCGGTCAAGGTTGGTTTGAGGCGTTAATTTGTTGACATTTTTAAGATTAGAATAAGTTACGATTGGAAATAAGTCAGTTTGTATAATCTAATTATGTTATTCAGCATATAAATGGATTAAACTCAAACAAAATATATACATGGAAGCGCAAAAATAGGTATCAAACTTCCATTCTACTTGCTGTAGCACAAACTTTTATTACTTTTATGATTTTTACACTAATTCTATTACATCTAGCAATTACATGCATAGATTGACGTTTGTACAAACAATACTTTCTTATATTTTCTGATTACCCTGACATAAAGATACTTCTTCCCTTTTTATTTTTACTGATAG
Organism: Pyrausta aurata; assembly: GCA_963584085.1. Lineage (NCBI taxonomy): Eukaryota > Metazoa > Arthropoda > Insecta > Lepidoptera > Crambidae > Pyrausta > Pyrausta aurata. Next base: position 3,274,699 of record OY757268.1, read on the forward strand.
GTAAATGTGTGTAGCCAAACGAAACTAAGTAAAAAAATAAGGTCTATTGTAAAAACCAGTTTTTGATGGTACAAAAAAAACGCACTTGACCACGACTATAAACATGAATCATTAATAGCAAGTCCGCATTTTGAGGAAAACCCAATGTTGAGTGTTGAATAATGCTTCGAAATTGTAATATTTCGGACCGGAAAATGAATAACTAATCTTTTCTCGCCCTTAACCGTAAGATATCGTATCAGTAAAGTACGGGTACGGTTTCGGGCTGGCTAATATCTTTATTGCGGAGCCAAATGTTTACGACCCCTGCCCGCTTATTGTGGGCTAGCACGATAGGAAAGTGTGACGTTTTTCATAAATGTTACAGAAATATAATATTAATTTACACGTGAGAACAAGTTCTTTGCTCGAAACATAGTTGTTCATTTTATTTATGCTTTAATAGTGTTTTGTCACTATACAAAATTGATTATATAAATTGCACCTGTGAAAAGTTGTAAATAGCAACTCTGTCAGACAAGGAATCGAACCCTGTGTCTGACGCTATCCGGGCGCATGCCTATACCACTCAGCCACCGACACCTAGGCAAACCAGATCAATTTGGCAAGTAACTTCACTATCGCGTAGGCGTAGGCAGGTAACAGAGTTATTCACGAGCTATATAATTTTTATTCAGAGAAATAAGTAGCTAGAATATTTTATGCCGCAATTAATACTTACTTAATTATGTGATTGAAAAAGCGTGTTCCTTATTTCAAAAACAAATCTAATCATCATCATATTATGCATGCTGATGCTAAATAAAGCTTATGTGGACGGACGTTGCCAATATCTATATACTGTACCATTTAGCTATTTAAATTCCCGCCACCCATTTTATGTTGATGAGTCGAGTATAAATTGAGGAAAAGAAATCGTATATCAATTCGAAGTTGCGATTCTATTCGTGACAGCAGGCCCCTGCAAACTTTTTCTATTAAGTGACATTACACCAAAAATATGACATCTGGCCTGGCCAGGAGGTCAATTTCTAATTCACTCGCCTTCATGTGCCAAGTCGTGTGCTATTGCTTGATTTTCGAAGTGTAAAATTCTGTTGTAGTTGAGGTCGACCCATACTTTAATAGAATTAAAATAATCCAAAACACAATGGCCCGTCATTGATACTATGAAATAACCTGAAATAAATGAATAATTTGAAAAAAAAATCGTAATTATTTCGGCTTAACTAACCTTTCATAAGATTAATATAAGCCTAGTAACGCTGAAAATGATAGAACCATTATCACGGAATATTATTGAAGACTAGTATGATGTTAGTCTTGCTATATGTAGACCGCGAAATTGAGACCTCGCCTGCGGGGCAGCGGGGTGCGGGGGGAGACAAGAGCGCGGTTAGTGAGCGGCGCGGGCGGGTGTTTCCGCGCCACGCGCACCTCTCGCGCGACCCGCTATCGCCTCCCCCCCGCCCCTGTACCCCGCAAGCGAAGTCTCAATGAAGCGGTTATAGTAATTACCTATAAGTGGTTTAATCCTTCACGGCATTCTTTACGGATTCGGCTGACTGGTACCTGAATTATTTACAATTCATGTGTAATTTAATGTGTGTAAACCCAAGTTTTCCTAAAATTAGTAAGGAATTATTTACGTTAATATTTATTAAAATTGTAAGCGCTAGAATTCAATATTTTTAATAATATACTTTTAAGTTTATTGCGCGTTTAGACTCACTTTTATACTAATTATGATATAACGTGAAAGCTTGCGAGTAAACTGCACATCTAGATAGGCAAGTTTCTAATTTAAAATCTTGTTTAGTAGTAGTATATTTTTACTGTGTCTGCTATTCCTACATGATTTTCATATTTGCCGTGGAACTCTCTGATTGGCTAGATTTCATTGTTAAGTTGTAATTATCACATATGTTTCTATGTACAAAAGGCTGTTGAGTTTCTATAATAAATAAAATATAAAATACTTATACTTATTTTCGGCGTGCGTGAGATTAAACACAGGGTGCGAATGATTAAAAAATAGTGCCCCTAGCCAGATGCTATTTATTTCCAAACATCGTTTGAACTCTTCTCCATTTGACAAGGGTCGAATATATCATTCTTTATTCCATATTTTCACACTTTTTGTTGACTCGACACTTCGTCTCGTGGCCTCCATACATTACGTTTTGGGAATACGTAAAGGTTTATTATAATGAGGGGCGTTCGTCAAATAACGCGTTAATGCAATGCTGGGTGTAGCACATAACTTTGTGTACATGGGTCGCCCTTTAAAACTATAGGGCTGACATTGTGAACCGAAACTGTCACAACTCACAACCATTTATCTGTCTGTATAAGTATAATCACATAACCTTGTTCACATGTTTTTGACTTCTTAGGGGTTAAATAAAAAAGGGCTCCATAGTTCTAAAATACTTACGTGCTTTTTAATCGGTTAGGTTACCAAAGAAAAGCTGGCCATAATGCGTAACATTTTTCTCATAACCGACGAAATATAAAAAACCGGCCAAGTGCGAGTCGGACTCGCGCACCGAGGGTTCCGTGTCAACTTTAACGGAATTAGTGATTCTTACTTCCACTTAGCCAAAATACCACAATATATTGTTGACCGCAAATATAACTTTGTTTTTCATAGTATTTGTATGAAGAACAAAGTTATGTTTGCGGTTGTTGAAGATGTGCTATATCTCAAAAACTACTAGTTCGAATTCGCTCAAACCAATTTTCGTTGAAAGTTTTTGTTGAGATCTACATTAAATATTTCTTTCAAAATGTTCACTTCCTTAGTTCAGAAGTTAGATGGGGGGGACGCCCATTTTACCACTTTGGAAGCGTCTATATCTATCTCAAACGTTAGACTTTTAGAAAAAATGATTTTAGGAACCTCAATGTCATTTTGAAAGACCTATCCATAGACACCCCTCACGTATAGGTTTGGGTAAAAAAAATATTTTAGGTTTTAGTTTCATGTATGAGAGCCCCTTAAAAACATTTTTAAAATTTTTAGTATCTGAATCGGAAAGCGGTGAACAAGATACACCTACCCACCAAGTTTCAACGGTGTGATGCTTATAGTTTCAGAATAAAGTGGCTGTGACATACGGACGGACAGACAGACAGTTTATTCTGAAACTATAAGCATTACATAGATGAAACTTGGTAGGTAGGTGTATTTTGTTTACCGCTTTCCGATTCAGATACAAAAAGTAAGAAAAAATAATATTTAAGGGGGGGCTCCCATACATGAAACTAAAACCTACAAATTTTTTTTTACTCAAACATATGCGTGTGGGGTGTCTATGGATAGGTCTTTTAAAATGATGTTGAGGTTTCTAAAACCATTTTTTCTAAAAGTGTAAGGTTTGAGATATAGACGCTTCCAAAGTGGTAAAATGGGCGTCCCCCCCCCTCTAACTTTTGAACTAAGAAAGTGAAAATTTTGAAAAAAATATATGATGTAGATCTCAACAAAAACTTGCAACGAAAATTGGTTTGAAGGAGATCGAACCAGCAGTTTTTGAGATATTGTACATTTTTATCAACCGCAAATATAACTTTGTCTTTCATACAAACACTATGAAAAACAAAGTTATTTTTGCTGTCGCAATATATTGTGATGTTTTCGTTAAGTGAAAGTAAGTGGACCCTGAATTCAGTTAAGGGTGGCACGGAACCCTCAGTGCGCGGGTCCGACACGCACTTAACCGGTTTTTAAAATGCAAGCAAGGGAATACTACAATGCCGTCCCATTTGGATTATTAACATTCGTGTAATAAACAAAAAGAGAATACTCATACATTTATATTAATGGATCTTTTAAGCCTGATGCCTTATGGGAATGTAAAATACAAGTTGAATAATTATTTCTTTATTATGTACATTGGCGCAGGTGGCACATAAAAATACTTATATAAGAGGAAAAACCGTTCGTTTTTTTTTGTGAATTTGTGTGTTAAATATTTTCGATTTATCTTACCTACTTATAGAACCTACTTATCCATTGGTGTCCATAGTATCATGAAAGTATCTATATTCGTTAATATTACATAATGTACCATCGTTCAAAATACAAATCTTAATTTTCCTTTTCCAAGTCCATCGGAAACAACATATTTTGCCAATTAAATGATTAATGGCATCTGAAATCTCGACTGTTAAGATATTCCAAATAATTCGGGAATAAATGAAATTAGCCCACTCTAGCACCGTTTTGAAATTCGTGAGACATTTTCATAAAAGTCACAAAGTAATTGTAATTAATGTGATTTAGACCTGAAGGAAACAAACTCTCACAAATTAAGTTATATTGCCTTTCCACTGTTGAAGCGATGCTATATTTATGCTGTTTTTGGCGGAAGGGAAAATGAGAATTAATTGCGTCAAAAAAAAATTAGGCCTATTCTCATTTTGAGCAAAAATTTCCCACTTTTATTTTGAAAAAAATTAACTTTTACAAAAAAAGTAAAAACCGACTTCAAAACCAAAATGCACTAAAAAGTCTTAAATAAACTCTTGAAATGACTCCATTTTAGGCAAACCATTTCTTTTTGGAGTCGGTGCCATCGCATTGGCTGTCTTCTCACTTTGATGAACGACTATCTCAAGCACCACCTTAAGCGTCATCTATCTGGGCACCGACTCCAAAAAGAAATGGTTTGCCTAAAATGGAGTCATTTCAAGAGTTTATTTAAGACTTTTTAGTGCATTTTGGTTTTGAAGTCGGTTTTTACTTTTTTTGTAAAAGTTAATTTTATTTGTTAATTTTTAGTGATTATAGAAGGGGGAGGGGGAAGGGGTTGTATCTTTTGACTCTGTTCTTTTAGAAGCTACTAATTACCTTTCATAAGTTCTGTCCTTATAATCACTGAACTCCTCAGCGTTAAGGAGTTCCACCATCAGCTCAGCTCTACACAGTGTTGACGTAATAACATGTCAACATTAAGATTTTAGTACAAAAACACTATACGTGCCTTCAAAATTTGAGGGTTTCCCTCGATTGCACCCAGATCCCATCATCAGACCTCGACTTGGGGACAATGGGACCAACTAGAAGGTATAACCTCTAGGTAGGCGAAAAAAAATTTCGAATCGGTCCATAAACGACTGCGATATGAGGTAACATATAAACAAAAAAAAAAAAAAAAAAAAAAAAAAAAACATACAGTCGAATTGATAACCTCCTCTTTTTTTGAAGTCGGTTAAAAAAGACCCCTTACACACTGCGACGTTTAGCATCGATAATAACGCGCGTTTTGAAAGCGCGCGACGCATCGCGACTCAAGCAATGAACAGATTTAATTTGGCATTGATGCTATCGCGCGTTAATATTGATAAAGTCGCCAATTTTCAGTACATCATTTGACAATTTCCAGTTTCTGTAAAGTGTGTAAAGATTGACAATTTGAGACTGCATCGATGCTGCATCGCGACTGCTTAGCGTTTGCATCGCTGCTAAAAGTCGCAGTGTGTATAAAATACTCTTTGTTCGTTGTTTAGCAGTCACAGTTTATTTAAAGTAACATTTAACAAGGCCTTTAAGACCGTTAGCAAATTAGGAATACCTACAAAATCGGGCGTAAGTCTCGTCTGTTGATCTAAGCTCTCGTAGATTGCAAGCAAGCAAGAGGACTAAACAAATAACACAATATTATCTTCGACCGATCAGTAGACAACAGTCCTAATGGAGAAATACATTGGTTATAATCGAAAAGCAATTTAAGCAAGCCAATTGAATTCAAAGAAAATCCTCAACAAAGCTCGACGCAGTCCAATTTGAACATCAAACAGTGGGATAGAAATTGTTAAATTTGTGACAAACGAACTTTAAGGCGGTGAGATGTTATCGCGCGATTGCGGAATTCATCACAACTGATTGCACAGTATTTATGTATTAGGTACTTAACACTATAGTTAAACCGCTCAGGGAATGCTATTTTAACGTTTTCCATTTTGACACAAAAGTATGGAAAGAATTTCAAACTTCCTGACTTTGTCAATTTTCCTATGCATTTTCCGTCGAAATTTAGAACGTTAACATAGCATTTTCTGAGCGGCTTACTTTTAAAAAATATGAAGTTTTTTTGAAATTAGTATAATAAATAAATTTGTAGTAATGTTTGTACCCGGATTAAAGAATGTAAGATTTTTATAACATACCTACCACTTAGGTACGAAGTAATCTTACGGCCTTTTTAGGGTTCCGTAGCCGAATGGCAAAAAACGGAACCCTTATAGTTTCGTCAAGTCTGTCTGCCTATCTGTCTGTCTGTCTGTCTGTCTGTCTGTCTGTCCGTCCGTATGTCACAGCCACTTTATTCTGAAACTATAAGCATCACATAGCTGAAACTTGGTAGGTAGGTGTATTTTGTTCACCGCTTTCCGATCCAGATACAAAAAGTTAGTTAATATTTAAGGGGGGGCTCCCATACATGAAACTAAAACCTAAAAATTTTTTTTTACTCAAACCTATGCGTGTGGGGTGTCTATGGATAGGTCTTTTAAAATGATGTTGAGGTTTCTAAAACCATTTTTTCTAAAAGTGTAAGGTTTGAGATATAGACGCTTCCAAAGTGGTAAAATGGGCGTCCCCCCCATCTAACTTTTGAACTAAGAAAGTGAAAATTTTGGAAAAAATATATGATGTAGATCTCGACAAAAACTTGCAACGAAAATTGGTTTGAAGGAGATCGAACCAGTAGTTTTTGAGATATTGCACATTTTTATCAACCGCAAATATAACTTTGTCTTTCATACAAACACTATGAAAAACAAAGTTATTTTTGCTGTCGCAATATATTGTGATGATTTCGTTAAGTGAAAGTAAGTGGACCCTGAATTCAGTTAAGGGTGGCACGGAACCCTCAGTGCGCGGGTCCGACACGCACTTAACCGGTTTTTTACAATTTCCTAATAAGAAACCTAACGTTATAGTTCATTACTTAATGCGTAAACCGTTCCATATTTAAATTTAGTAATAATTTAGCTAGTGCTTATTTGTCGATGGTGAAACAGGACCTTTAATCCAAAAAAAATACATAAATAATCAATTGCTCTTATAAATCTGCATTTTTTCAAAGCCATCGCTTAATTAATGTCATACTCCCCTCCGAGTAAAGATGAACAACGTTCAAGCCTCTTGTTAAAAATCGTGAACCTTCACTTTGGTCAGGTAAAAAGTTAACATGACATCTGATGTCACTCCTCATAATCCCTTTCATTAGTTCGAAGACCGCTGAGCGCCTATTTATTAGCCCCCGCTGAACCAACGTACAGTTTGCGTGGAAAAAAATAAATAAAATAAATAAATAAATATTGGACACCAATCACATACATTGTTCTGATCCCAAAGTAAGTAGCTAATGCACTTGTGTTATGGAAATCAGACACAACGGTGGTACCACAACACCCAGACCCTTTAAAACTTTTTGTCGTTAGGACGGTGACTTTTTAAAAGATAGCCGTTGGGTTAAAGACAGAAAGTAGGGTTATATTAGAAAAATATTTATATTTATATTAATTTCTAAGTTTTTTATCGTTGGCGTTCGACACTAACATAGAGCCACAAAGCCTTTTTATCAAAGGTAAATCAAAAAAGCATTACAAAAAAACTGAAAAAATAGCCTTTCATACTGAATCTTTACAAATATGATTTCCGCAAAGTAATATGTGTTTTCTAGTCTAAGAACTAAAGATAGAATAAGCCTTTTTTAAAACGCATAGTCCAAATAACTTGGTCCTACAAAATAGCAAGGCTGTTCCTTTAAAACAAACTAAATGAAACGCCTTATGAGCAACATAAGCGTTACATATGAAGATGAGCCGTTGCCAGGAGCATTGCCGTGGAAGTACAGGTAACACAGCGTAAGTTACCGGTAACTTTGGCAATTTAAGGGAATATTTATATTATTATTTGAAAAACGAAATTAATTTTACAGAAAATATGGTAAACATTGTAGAAATGTAGAGCAAAATTACTTACTTAATCAGAAGGCAAATTTTTATCCCTAACATTGCCGAATTTGCCGAATACTAATGCATAAATAATTCTACCTATGACAATGTCACATCAGTCACATACTTCTAAGACTGACTGTACCACAGAGATAATAAAATTTGAAAAGGCAAACTTCGCAGCTAGGGATGGAATGAAAAGTGATTTCCCTAATCCACTCCTCAATTTTCCAACTCACTGGTCTCCTGGATTTAAACTCACTATCTGGCTGGCTTCTAGTTGCAAAATGCCTTGTTTTACGTTTTTACAAACGTTATTGGTATGAAATTTTGTGAGGATCGTTACCGTTACCATTTCGTGGCCGTTGAAAATGTAGATGACTTTGTAATTTCTTTGTCCATGCATATTTTTAAATCCATCTGGACCATTCATTGTAAGGCTCGCTGACAGTTGAAGACTGCCACCAATTTATATATTTAAAAAAAAAAAAAAACAACTACATTAAGAAATAATTTATGGACCCTGACACGCGTCAATACTTGATAAATAAGTAGGTACAAAGTTTGTTCGAGATCGGCAGTGGATTCAACGTGGTAGGCAAAAATATAAGGGAGGTTTTGTCTGTCAGGACTCACCTATTATCCGCTAGTAGATGGTTTCCAGGTTGCAGGTGATCACCGAGGACACAGGCACAGTCACACAGGTCTTCAGATAAGTTTAAGGGAAAGCACACGCGAAAATTGAGCCCTGGTAGGTTAGTTCAGTGTCAAAGGAACAACGTCTCGAAAGCAACTACTTTACGGGGTTCTCAAACAAGCAAAAAATAGGTAAGTACTCAAAATGATGTGCGTAGGAGCGCGCGCCGCAAGATTAGGATGGCAACACAGGTTTCAATCAAATTATTGTAATGAACATATCGCCCGCCCTAAACACGTTAAGTGTTTACGAGAGAGAAAGGAAGGGTAAAAGGAAAAGTTATATACTAAACTGGAAGACGAACCAGCCTCGTCACAGATCTCTTAAGGATACCTGTGGGAGTTTTCACATCAACGACGCGAACAACTTTGTCTTGTCCAGGGTATAAATGAGCAATGCGACCACGGCGCCATTGCAAAGGTGGGAGGTTGTCGTCCTTTATTAGAACTAGTTCGCCAACTTGGGGAGGATTACAAGGAGATGTCCATTTATTCCTTGCCTGTAAGGTATTTAAGTACTCTAAATGCCAACGAGACCAAAAGTGCTGCGTAAGTTGTTGGATCAGCTGAAACCGTGTGAGGCGATGAAGCTTAACATTCTCATAAGGGTACTCAGGTAAAGCGGTTAAAGGCTGACTTATCAAAAAATGTCCGGGCGTTAATACTTCGACGTCGTTAGGATCTGGAGAAAGTGGACACAGAGGCCGCGAGTTTAAAACTGCTTCTATTTTGGTAAAAACAGTTGTTAATTCCTCAAAGGTAAGAGGGGTTTCTCCTATCACGCGTTTGGGGTGGGATTTTGCCGATTTCACAGCAGCTTCGAAAAGGCCTCCCCAGTGGGGGCAGACAGGGGGGTCGAAAACCCAGTTAATATTGCGCTTGGAAAGCTCGGAACCAATAGTAGCTTGATTTTGAGACAAGAAGGACTCTAACTCCTGTAAGTAATTACGTGCACCGATATAATTTCGGCCACAGTCCGAGCGGATAAGGCGAGGTAAACCACGACGTGAAACGAATCGGGAAAAGGCGGCAACAAAGGCTTCTGTACTTAGGTCCGACACGACCTCAAGGTGGACTGCCTTGGTGGAGAGGCAAACAAATACACAAAGGTAACTCTTAACCAACCTTTTATTTCTATAGGCCTGAACTTTGGTGTAGAAGGGGCCCGCGAAGTCAGTGCCTACACCATCAAATGGCCTAGCCGCGGTGACACGGTCCTTAGGAAGGTCACCCATAGGAGGCTGGGAGACAGCCGTTTTAAGTCGATAACAAGAAAGGCATTTAAAAATCACATGTTGAATAGCGCGGCGGGCAGACAGGATCCAGAATTCTCTGTTTAGAATAGCCAGAAGGGCATTCGCACCTGCGTGAGCATTTTCACGATGGTAATGGGAGATTAAAATATTCACGAAATTACCATTTCTAGGCAGAAGCAGGGGGTGTCTAGCGTCATAAGGAAGGTCAGAGTGCCGTAAACGGCCACCCACTCGTATTAGGCCTCTGTCATCTAAAAACAGGCTTAATTTCCTGAGGGAGTTGGTGATTGTATCACCCCTCTTCAAACGGTCTAGTTCATCACTGAAGCAGGTAAATTGAACAATTTTCACTAAATATATAAGATTCTCTACGCTCTTCAGTACTCAGGAATGAGGAGTAAGTTTTAGGGTATAAAAACCGCCTTAGGTAACAAGTTACATTTATCAACTTGTTCAACGAGCTATACCGCTCTAATAAAAAGGAAGGGTCCGGAGGAGAAACTTCAGCAGACACTACTAAACAACGTAGTCCCGGGAGGTCATTATTCGAGGTAGGTTCCGCAGTCACGGGCCACTGATTAGGAGACTCGGTCAACCACGAAGGAGAAAACCAAAGAGTGTGGTCTACCAATTTAGAGACGGGCATGCCTCTTGATGCACAGTCGCTAGGGTTCATATAGCCAGGAATATGTCTCCAATGACTAGATGTTGGAGAATTAATAATTTGGGAAACACGATTTGCCTCAAAAGTCTGAAGAAGGTGGGGAGATGTTTTCAACCAACACAAAACAATTTTGCTATCCGTCCAACTATGGATTGAAGTCAACCCAGACGTCCTTTGCAGACAAAGAGCGACGTGATGTAATAATTTAGAGAGGAGGGTAGCTCCTAACAATTCCAACTTGGGAATTGTTAAACGGGTCCTAACGGGTGCAACCTTTGACTTGGCCATAACAAGATGGACGGAGCAATTACCAGACGTATACTCTGCGCATAAATAAACGGCCGCAGCATAACCTAACTCGGAGGCATCGCAAAAACCATGTAGCGATAAGGAGGAGGAACCGCTAGAAAGTATATGACGAGGAATAGCCACTTCGCTCACTTTAGTCATATCTTGAATAAAGGTAGCCCACTCTAAAGCGAGGGGCTCTGTAAGGGGATCATCCCAGGAAAGGCCAGATAGCCACAAACGTTGGATAAACTCTTTGGCCTTAAACACGACTGGAGATATCCAGCCACAGGGATCATAAATTCGGGCAATCACAGATAATACCTTTCTCTTTGTAATCACTGTATCACAGGCATCATAGGAACATTTATAGGTAAATGAGTCGCTCACAGGGTTGTACTGAACACCTAACACTGCTATAGTCTGCGGATTACCCTGATCTACGATTGAGTGAGGAAGTTGTAAATGGTCTAGGGGCATATCATCCAAGAGTTCGGGTCTATTAGATATCCACTTACGAAGCTCATACCCACCAGCGGCCATGATCCCTTCAAGCTCTGATTTTAAGGCCCGTGCAGAAGAGATACACGCTGCTCCACTAAGACAGTCATCAACGTAAATATCCCTTTCAATAACTTCAGCAGCTCGGGGAAAGTTCAACCGCTCTTGTTCTGCGAGTTCAAGAAGGACCCGAATCGAAATATAAGGACTAGAGCGAAGGCCATACGTATTGGTGTTAAGCTCGTATGTGAGGAGAGGATAAGAAGGGTCCTCGCGCCAAAGTACCAGTTGGTACCTTCTATCCTCGGGGTGTACCCAGGTCATGCGGAACATCATACGAATGTCGGCAACAAACACTACTTCGTGCATACGGAAATTCGTAAGGATATGGGAGATATCTCGCTGAAGTTTAGGGCCAGTGTGTAAACATTGATTTAAGGACACTTTATTGGATGTCGGGCTACTCCCATCGAAAACAACTCGTATTTTGCCACCAGCGCTCTTAAAAACTCCATGGTGGGGAATGAAATAATGTTCACGGGTGTGATCATATGACGAAAGGGACATGTGATTCAACTCAATATATTCACGCATAAAGGATATGTATTTTTCACGAAAATGAGGATTAATTACCTTGCAAACGCCTTTCAAGGCTTCCAAATCGCTTAACGGCATTGGCCTTAGAATCACCGAGGAGTGGACGATCTTGTAAAAAAGGGAGCCTAATCATAAAACGTCCATCATTCTCACGAGTGGTGGTTGCTTTGAAGAATGTCTCACATTCTAAGTCCAAAGGGTTTGAATTAGATAGCTGGGGGGCCTCTTCAATCTTCCAGAACCTCTCCACTATTTGGGACAATGAGACTCCAGTCATAGGAGGTTCCATTTCAGAAAGACGTCCATGAACAGGGCCTGACAAGACGAACCCAAAGATTGTCAATATGGCAGTAAGGCCATCAGGTAAAACAAACAACTCAGGCTTCAACAGGCGGCCAATGATGTCAGCTCCAAGTAGTACACTTATAGGACCAGGTTTATGGAACAGGGGGTCAGCAAGTGGTAGATGCTTGGTAGGGGTAACAACACTTTTAGGTACATCTACTTCCGGGAGGGACCCAGCAATCACGTCGACAACTATGGCGGTAGTCGATATCACAGGTAAGGTAGAATTGACAGGTTTAAAAGAAAGGGATACAGTTCCATGGGAATGGACTGACTGTATATTACCTATTCCACGAACGGGCACATGTGAAGGAGTGATAGGTAAGTTCATTTGGTCCGTAACAAACTCTGTAGTAAGGAGGCAGCCTTGGGCGCCGGTATCTAATAAGGCACGGGCTTCTGCGTAATATCCAGACGAAGTTTTAACGTGAATTAAGGCCGTAGGTAAAAGAACAAGAGAATTGCGTGATACTGAAGTAAGGGTAGGTACAGGAGGGCTATCTAGTCAGAATTGTGAAGAGTCGTTTAGCTTTGAATGGAAGGCACGTTCATCCTGAGATCTTGGAGGAGGAGCGTGATAAACACGATCACTATTGGGTACAGGCGAAAATCGCCCGCCCGAACGCGGGGGTGAAGCTCTGTGGGAATTACGAGGTGAAAAGCTGTTATAGGCTCTAGTGCGTGGGAAAGTACGTTCCGTCAGGTTACGCGGCGGGGACGTCCTCGGCGAGTTTGAAGGTAAGGCTGCGACGTCGCGGTAGGAGCGTTCATGCTGATGCTTCACGGGGGCGTCATCGGCATAACACAGCAACGTATGATGACTAGAACGACGGCAGGTATTGCAGCGATAATCTCGCTTGCATTGAGAGATGGAGTGTTTATCTAGGCATCGATAACACAAACGGGCCTCTTTAACTACATTGACACGTTGACGTGTAGGGAGGCGAACAAACTCGGGGCATTCGCGTACGTAATGCGACGTACTATTACAAACGTGACACTTCGGTGTGGGTGCAAACGTAACAAATGTCTTCGTAGGAGGCGGAGACCGCGCGTTAGATTTCGGGAATCGAGTGGAGCTCGTACTAAGTGAGGCAGTAGTGTCGACGACTGAAGCACTACCTACATTGTCGTGATGCCTACATTCATCCTCTAAGAAGGTAATAAGTTGATCAAAGGTTGGAAGTTTATTAGGGTCATCACCAAAACGACGCTCAAAACGGGATTTTAATTCAGAAGGCAACTTCGCAAGGCATAGGTGTACCAGTAAATATGACCAATGATTAACAGGCAGGTCTAATCGTTCTAAACAACGGTAAGTTGAGAGAAGAGGGTTAAGAAACGATACACGTAAGCCGGACAACTTAGGTGAAATATTAGGTAGCATCATTATCTGCGCGATATGCGTATCTGCCAGGACGCGAAGGTTGTGATACCTACGCTTGAGAAGGTCACGAGCCACAGTATAATTGCCCGCTTCAATCTTAAGGTGCTGAATCAACCTACGGGGCTCATCAGACAAGGCACCGACTAGGTAATGAAGCTTTAAGGTAGGGGTCAAAGTCGGCTGATTGTTGACCACACTATCAAACTGGTCTATAAAACTAATCCATCCGTCGGGACGGCCGTCAAATCTAGGTATAGGTAGGTCAGGTAATTTACTAGCCGGGGTGTCAACAATCATGGACTTATTTTCCTTCAAGGGGGTACTAGTACGGGGAGACTCGAACTGGTGGGGTTTTATTTCCTCCAATCTTATTTTAAGGTCATCTACCTTGTCCCTCACAACGCGCATCTCGGTTTTAATTTGAACATATTCTTGTTCATAAATAGCAGGGTCAAGGTTTCCTAACAACTTAGAACAGGCAGCTCTAAACTTATCACACATAAGTGGGAGGTCAGAAAGACGCGCACGCATGCGATTAACGGAGAAGGTCTCAAGGACGCGATGGGAATCATCAACCCAATCACTTACATAACGAATTTCACCTATAGCCTCATGGTATTCAGCCGTGTCCGTGTAAAGTAGGGCCCTCACGGTCTCGTTACTCGATTCAGAATCAGGCATGTTTGAAGTAGGTATATGTACTTACTTACACTAAAATCAATGGTAATTTATCAACACGTAATTTTCAAAAGGCAAAGGAATGCAGGACGGCTCGGTGAAGGTGTAATAAATAAAATAGGTAAGGAATAATCGTAACTCGTAAATAGCTCGTATAAACACACACGTGGCGGAGGGACGGCGAACGTTATCAATAGCACAACAATAGGCAGGAATGCAAGTAATTAAAATGCGCTCGCGCACCCCGTAACACAATGATGAATTTGGATATTTATTTATTTATCGTCATTATGTAACTACTAGAAATGAATGGAACTAAGATGGCTACCGCGTGCAAAGGGGGAATGCAGATTTCACAATAATTACTATGATAGAATGAGACGTTTTATGTAAAGGGTGGAAGCTTATTAATTACGTTAATTTTAAAATTATTATTAAGGCAAAGGTCCAAAATAAACTACGCTCTGCTACCAAAAGATGTTCGAGATCGGCAGTGGATTCAACGTGGTAGGCAAAAATATAAGGGAGGTTTTGTCTGTCAGGACTCACCTATTATCCGCTAGTAGATGGTTTCCAGGTTGCAGGTGATCACCGAGGACACAGGCACAGTCACACAGGTCTTCAGATAAGTTTAAGGGAAAGCACACGCGAAAATTGAGCCCTGGTAGGTTAGTTCAGTGTCAAAGGAACAACGTCTCGAAAGCAACTACTTTACGGGGTTCTCAAACAAGCAAAAAATAGGTAAGTACTCAAAATGATGTGCGTAGGAGCGCGCGCCGCAAGATTAGGATGGCAACACAGGTTTCAATCAAATTATTGTAATGAACAAAGTTACTTTATCAAAAATAATCAAGTAAAAGATAAAGCCTAAAAGAGTAAGAGTAGGTACAGATCTTCTGTTTTTTGTTACAAAATAAATCCAGTAGGCAATTTAAAATACCAGCTAAACGTAAGAAAACAAAAGGGAATCACAAACAACACACAATCTAATGTTTTTCTCAAAAACAGAAACTATCATTCTTCCAAACAAATTGCATCTCGAAACGGGAGCATTAAAAATCATGAATACAAACATCCACATCATTTATCTTAATGACAAATACGAGGGATGCCCAATAAATACCGGCTGGCCGCATTGTTTTGGATTCCAATCATTAATCATTTTTATGTCCGTAATTAATATAAAGATTGTTACGACAATGAGGGGTCGGATATTATCATTTGGGAAAACTTTCTTCTAATGTTTCCAGACGGCTTTTGGGGGACTTTAGTGATTCCAGGCATTTGTGGTTTTGGACAGTATAACTTTTAACTGTAGTCGTATTAATTCGTTATTCAGTTTTATACGGTCAACAAGCGTTTCACTTATATGAAAATTGAATTTACAAAATCAACTCTTTGTTCTTTGCGAACACGTGCATGCCTTAACTATAAGGATATTCAGACATCACCTCAGTCAGACAGTTGTTTTTGGCAAATTCAGATTCAGATTTGTGATTGCAGGTAGAAGTATGAAACATCAAAAGATCATAGTAAAATTATAAAAGGTCCACCATATTTCACCATAAGAGCATGTGAAATTATACAACGGAAAATATAACAACTTCAACATTAATTCAAGTATTGATACACTCACACACCCAGTTACAGTTATATACTTTAATAGGCAACTTATAAAATTTCTCTCGATTTTCTTTGAAATAATCTAGTAAGTATGATTGTTACAAAATTGATTGAGCTCATAAATACACATAGGTACTTTTGAAAAAAATTTGTTTTATTCGATCGATAAGAACTTAGAGTAGAACATTTTCAAGGTCGCTGTTTAATTGTACTAAGTTGAAAGGGAAAAAACTTTTGAATTGGAGACCCCTAATTTTCCTAATAATGCTTCCACCAGATCGAGTTTCCAGGTTATATAATTTGAATTGACTAAATTATTCGGGAGAGGCTTTTGTACTTTGCGGGAGTTATAAATGAAATAGAATCAGCCAGAACTTACCGAATGATTGATTTGTTCGTTTGGAAAGCGGGTTACAGCGAAATTATTCTTTGGAGCGTACGTTGACCCTGAAAACGAACTGGCTTTTTGCTAGAATACCGAACCGTTTTATAACTAGCCATATACATTTTCTTGAAGTTTTTTACGAGATTTGTTTTGGTAAGATTATCAGTTAGATTTTGATTATGTAGATGATGTAACCCTACATTACTTAGAAAAAAGTCAACTGAAGAATTCAAACAAATAGAGATCGTGCGGTTCTGGTTGAGCATTTATGTGAGTCTAATGCTCGTCACTTGAAACAACACTTGAAACAATTAATAATTTCATGAGTAGGTTTATTATTTTTCATACAAAAATTAGAATTTCTAAATCTAAATTTTTCTAAATCTAGAATTTTTGAAAGATCTTAATTTTATTAAGTTAAATTTACAAGTAAATACAGGTACAATGATTAAAAGCGCCAATAACTTATAAAGGTAAAGAATAAAATGTTATAATAAGGTTATAATTGAAAAATTACGGCTTAAAAAATAACTGCTAAGCAAACTTATGTTGAGCTTGTTGAGGTTAAGCTTGACGTTAGAATTGAAGTATGTTATTGCAAAAAATAGTGTAGAATGTTATAAAGTTTATGTCCTCCTAATCGTTTCCGACACGGTGGTCTATCTCAATTGAGATTGAACATCGGTGCGGGATATTGTTTTAGTGGTCAAGTGTGTGCGCAATACACAAGGGAACTCTCTGTTCTTTCACTCCTGTTCGATTCATCTATTAAAAACTTGTTCATATTAATTTTAGTTCTGACGTGCGATCATAGATGGCGCTGAAGCGAGTTAAATCGCGGTATGTTTTAGTTTTTCTCAATGCATATATAGTGTTTTCTACTAGTGTACATTAAAGTTTTGTCAGCCTACGGATTTTTTCTTATTTACGCGAGTGACAGTTATGTGTGAGTGAACAACTCCCATAATTCAAACAGAACCAACGGCTTACCGTGCTTTCTGAGACAATAGAGTGACATGTCCACCAACTGACTCCGAGCTGTTTCCGAATATTTTCGGGACAGAAAAACACAGAAACATATTTCCGCCCAACCTGGGATTTGAACCCGGGACCTTGGGAAGCAAACAGAGAACTAAGCACTATATCAATGGGGCAGTCATGTCATACCACTATAGCGAACATCATTAGTCTATCTTAGCTAGATAAGTAGTAAATTAATGAATATGTATGCCAAGGTGAAAAATCGGTTACGAGTACTGGGCCATTTTGTCAGTAGTTCATTTATTGCCTGTCCGAGGGACAATGTTGATTATAGCCTGCGAAGTAGGCGTGGTCTCTAGGTCTGTACTTAAAGATGAAATATGGCTTATCTTGAATTCATTACCAAAGAAAATATTAGTCCGAATGTACGATAACTATCACTGGTCACGCACGTCCAAGTATATTGGATTGCGCTGAAATTAACAAAGATATGTTTATTTGTGAATAGTATATATAACCGTATAGTGATTTTATTCTCAATATTTAAGCCTTTTGACTAAAATACTTTCTATATTCAAGATTGATTGTTCAATATTAATATACAGTTGTAAGACGCACATTTATTTGTGTGTACAGTGGCACCACTACTCACCGCTAGATGGCGTTGAATGTTCGTTGACTCGCGGCAACTACTGCTGTTGCCGGATCGTTATAAACTCGACTAATACTTCGTGTTGAGTGTCTTAAACTAGTCTCTATCCTTAATCTCGCTTAAGTGATCTAGAAGGATTCAAGGTATTGGAAGACTCTACAAGGCACTAGTTTGGTGGTTATACAAAAGAGTGGCATTCAAGCTGTTGGAACGCTCTATCAATAATAGCCCACCCGTCGGTTGTATCTAAAGACTAAATCATGGAAGTTCTGAAATAAAACTCATAACTGCAGACTGCGCTGTTTAACTACAAGTCTACTTGTTACACAGTAAATTTTCTCGATGGTACTGCAAGAATAATAAATTGAAACATTATTAAGAAAGTAGACTTTATATTATACCAATGTAGATAGTATCAAACGAGACAAATGACTGGAATATCAACTACTTAATAACTTACAATCAGTTGTGGAACTTGTGAACTGTGAACTAAGCCCTGCAAAGGGCAGGCTGGTCGGAAACTTTGGTCAAACTCAATGGTGATTAGGAAATACCCGGAATTAATGAGGAACAATGAACGTAGCTACAAGAATATTGCTACAGAACAGGAGCCCTGCTATTAAATCACTCGCGATTTTCATTTGAACTCAATTAAAATGAAAATGTTTAATGATCGAATTTACTTACTGAAATCACGCTCAATACAGACGAAAGTAGGTAACAAAACCGATCTTTTCTTTTTGGATTTCGACTGATATTCATGAAAAAAATCGAGAATTAATTACAGAATATCATACACCATATTGACGCTAGTGATTCAATAGTATGCCTTAAATTATGTTTATCAATTACTTATCTCTTCAGATAAGATTACTTCAGGGAGTTCAGATAAGATTAGTTCAGAGAGTTTACTTCAGGGATATTCCGAAGTCCGGAATATACGGGTACGCGACCCCGAAGCACCCTAGCTACCAAAGCAGCATTCTTTTTTCCTAATCCGCTGCTAAAGGTATCCTATGACCCCCTTTCCTACCCTAATACCAAATTACCTTCCCCTTTAACTCTTCATAACGATCCCTCACGTGAAATTCTCAAGTCTGTTCCGGCAAAGAAAGCAGCCCAATGCAGATATGCGAAAGGGTCTGGTGGATTTGGCGGTTCAGCAAGGCAAGGTGGATGGCCCAGGGCGACGGTGGAGGGCGTTTAGTCACCGTCGGCCAGACACATCATCCGACTTCTCTTCAGTCGTAGCGGTTCTCCGTTCCACTGAGCAAAGGAGAGGGAGGACGAGTGCGTGCGCCTGCGTCTGCGCGAACGTTTGCGCACCTTAATATATCCTGCGCAACTGACTGCTTCTGTAAAATGGACTCCGAGTAACTTTCAAGACCCGTGGCGATGGGATGAGGTAAAGAGGTCCGGCCTGATGTACGCTGGGCTTTGTCCGACTCCTGCACACGGGCGGCCCTGGGGGTGTGATTACATACCGTGGTCGCTTCTGCACTGCATTCTTGGGGGTGACAGTGCGGATTCGGCAGCACCCAGGGTGACAAAGCAGCCCTATTTAGGGAGGCACTGCTTTCCTCGCTCAGCCGAGGAGGGGGCTAGAAAAGGTGCCCTAAACAAATGCTCATCCCCTTTTTAAGAAGTGGTAGCAGCCGCGGTTGCCACTACATCGTCATAATCGCGGTCGACGTAAACGAAAAAGTAGTAATAATAACAACATCAAAAACAAATTGACTTTCGGCGCGTGGAATGTAAGAACTCTTATAGATCGAGATTGCAACATCTGCCCAGAGCGGAAAACCGCCATAGTAGCTCGTGAACTTCACCGCTACAATATAGATGTGGCTGCTCTCAGCGAAACACATCTCGCTGATGAAGGTGAGCTGGTGGAAGATGGTGGTGGTTACACTTTCTTTTGGAAAGGCACTGCTTCCTCCGAACCAAGACGTTCTGGTGTTGGATTTGCAATTAAGAATCAACTGGTTAAACGAATTGAGGAGTATCCTGTCCACATCTCAGATCGCGTTACCACGTTGCGCCTTCACCTAAACGATAACAACTTCCTCAATGTCATCAGTGTTTATGCTCCAACCCTAGACAAAACTGATGACATCAAGGACAAATTTTATGAGGAGTTAACACAAACTCTTGACAGTATAAACACCAAAGAGCAGGTCTTACTGCTAGGTGATTTTAATGCCAGAGTTGGTCGGGACTATGAGGCCTGGCCTAGAGTCCTGGGCAGACACGGAGTAGGTAACATGAACAGTAATGGTCATTTGCTGCTCAGTCTTTGCGCTCAATATGAACTAGCGATATCGAATACAATGTTCCGACTTCCCGCTAAGCACAAGACGACGTGGATGCACCCGAGATCAAAACACTGGCATCTTATTGATTATGCCATCGTGCGGCAAAGAGACATCTGCCAAGTCCAAGTTACCCGCGTTATGCGTGGTGCTCACTGCTGGACTGATCATCGGCTTATTATCACAAAACTGCGACTACGTCTCCGTCGACCACGCAGATCAAAAGCGGTAAAGCCAGCATGCCTGAATCTGGACAAGCTGAACAGTAAAGTGGTCAAGGAGAAATTCGCTGAAGCACTAGCCGAAAAGTTGCTGCCTATTAACAAGACGGACGATGTAAGAGCCGACTGGGGGACGCTGACGTCTCACCTGAAAGAAACCGCTTCAGTCATTCTAGACACAAAAGCCCGACGTAATGAAGACTGGTTCGATGAGAATGACGCAGCCCTCAGAAAAGCACTGGACAAACATCGGGCTCTCCTGCAACAACATTCTCGGCGTGGCGGGAGCGATACAATGGTCAAAGAGAGTGAACTAGAACTTCGTAAGCTGTCTCGACAAATTAAAGACAGGTGGTGGCATGACAAAGCTTGTCATATGCAGTGGCTCGCAGACACAAATCAGCTCGGAGAGTTTTATAGCGAGGTGCGTAAATTGATCGGTACGTCCAGCCAAGCAAAGATACCTTTAAGGTCACTTGACGGTAGGCATCTCATCACTAGCAAGGAGGACGTAACCAAACGCTGGGCAGAACATTTTGATATTCTGCTCAATGTAGATCGATCAGCAGATCTGCAGCAAATCAGTTTAATCACCCAACTCCCTTTAGTAATTGAGCTGGACGAGCCCCTATCACGTGACGAGGTAGTTACTGCCATCAGACAGCAGCATAATAAGCGAGCGGTAGGCATTGACCTTATACCAGGAGAACTGCTGAAATATAGCGGTGAGGAGTTACACAGCCAAGTCTGGGACCTCTTTGTTCGAATGTGGGAGGAAGAGCGAGTCCCGGATGACTTCAAAGTGTCTCGCATTAGCGCTCTTTATAAGAACAAAGGTGATCGTTCTGACTGTAACTCATACCGTGGCATTTCCCTTCTGTCGACCCCTGGAAAGGCTTTCGCCCGAGTTTTATTAAACCGCCTGCTCAAACTGTCCGAAACGATTCTGCCTGAAACCCAGTTTGGCTTCCGACCTGAACGCGGCACCTGTGATGCTATCTTCTCTGTGCGTCAACTGCAGGAAAAAAGCAGAGAACAAGGTCGCCAGTTGTACCTCTGCTTTGTTGACCTGGAGAAAGCATTTGACAGCGTGCCTCGTGAAGCCCTATGGATTGTGCTGAAAAAGTTAGGATGCACAGACAAATTCGTGAGGCTCATACGACTCTTGCATGACGACATGCAATGCTGCGTCATCGTAGACGGCGAACAATCCAATTTCTTCCCCGTTACCTGTGGGGTGAAGCAAGGCTGTGTTATCGCACCCACATTGTTCGCCTTATACTTCGCGGTAGTCGTGAAGGATGTCTTGCAGTCTGTCTCTGAAGGTGTACGCATCCGATTTCGCACTGATGGCGGCCTCTTTAACTTATCCAGACTTAAGGCACGCACTAAAGTGTCGCATGCAGTGATCACTGAGATCATGTATGCTGACGATCTGTGCTTCTTAACAGAATCCCCAGACGGCTTGCAAAGACTCATGTCAGCATTTCACCAAGCGTGTTGCAAGTTTGGCTTAAAAATCAGTGTCAAAAAGACGGAGGTGATGTGTCTGGACGGTCATGATCATGAGACACTGGATATCAAACTTGGTGAAGACACTTTGAAGCAAGTGAAAAGTTTCCGATACCTGGGGAGCACTTTAACATCCAAGTGTGACCTTGACGCCGAAATAAACAGCAGAGTCGCTGCTGCAGCAGCAGCGTATGGCAAGCTGTGTTCCAAGGTTTTCTGTTCCCACGATATAAAGCTGGCAACCAAAATATCTGTTTATATGGCAATTGTTCTGCCAAATCTTCTTTATTCCTCTGAGACGTGGTGTTTGTATCGTCACCAAATACGCACACTAGACCGCTTCCACCTTAAATGCTTGCGTAAAATCATGAACATCAAGTGGTCTGATCGTGTGCGTAACACCGAAGTTCTGCGACGTGCCAATGTTGGTGGCATTGAGGCCTACGTTATGCGTCGGCAGCTTCGGTGGAGCGGTCATGTATCGCGTATGGCGGAGAAGAGAGTGGCGAAGCGCATCTTTTATTCTGAACTCGAGGAGGGCAAGCGGAAACGCGGTGGACAACTCCTCCGATATAAAGATGTTCAGAAACGCCACATGAAAAGGTGCAACATTGAGCCTTCTCAATGGGAGGATTTGGCAGCACAGCGGCCTGAGTGGCGCAGACGTGTGTTCCTGCAAGTGCGCGATTTCGAGGAGCAGCGTCAAGCTGATCTCGACACTAAGCGCGACCAGTTGAAAGTCCGCACGCCTGCTGCCATCTCATATAATTATGTCAATGGCAAACTCACGTGCCCGTTCTGTGCACGAGAGTTTGTAGCAAAGATAGGCTTCGTAAGTCATCTTCGTGCGCATCAGCGCAGAGCCGATTAGGAGTCGAAGTGGTCGCCATGGCCGAAACCGGTCGGAAGCATATATATCTCTTCAGATCACTTGGACAATCCAGCTGAATTCAATCAGTGTTAAAACGCCACCACGACTTTTAGTTTCTCCTTACATCAAAGAAATGTTAAGCAATAATTAACCCTGAGTTAAGCATAAACAGAACAAGAGATTATATACATATCAGATTTTCATAAACAACTTTGTATTTGATCCGTGGCTCTAATTTGGTCAAACTCCTTCCCTTAAATTAAATTATGGTTCCCTAGATTTAAAATATTACATTGATAGTAACGCAATACTCACCGACTCATTTCAGTTTATCACATAAATTTGTACCTATTGTAAGAACACTATAATATATTAAAGTTATTATTATTGTTTCTTAATTAACTACTTTTGAGCAAGTAGGTTACACACCCTCCTGTCATGATAAGTTTTTATTACCTACCCATAGCTCATACCTCAAAATCAAATATAATCTAGTATCTAAAACTGTGAAGTTTACGAATACACCTCCGGACCTGTTTTAAAAGCAAAATCGCTTTCAAACATCGATGCAAAATTTCATTTCTATTTAAAATAAATTTCATCTACAGTAATTATGATCTTAAATTCAAAACAAAGAACTTAAAAACACTCAATTTTTAATTACGCAAAAATATTATTCACCCAGTAAAACGGAGTCTTTTTGTTTTAGTAGTCATAAAAAACGCGTAATAAGAGAGCGGATAGGTTGTTTTACTGTCCTAGATAATGAAAATTCGACGCGTTTTTAATATTATTCATGAAATAAGACACTCAGTTATGGGCGTAACAAAAAAAAAACCTTTAAACATTTGGTATTGTTTGATGAACTTAGAATTGAAAAAAAAACGGTAATAGTTAACTATATATATTTTTTAATTTAAGTGATATGTATTGTGTGCAATTATATTTATGATATACGGCTTAAAAAAACGCTTTTTGATAAAGTAATAATTTCTTTTTAAAAATAGCTTTCGAAAAGAGATAGCTGCTTAATATTTTGTAGTTTGAACTGTGTATGAAAAAAATATAAGAATTTAAATAATGTAGGTAGTTCTAAGACTCAATATTTTTTTTAATTCTAATCTAAATATATGAAAATCTTTATCCACAATGCAAGTTACTTAGGTACTTTAAATACTCCTTAAATCACCAAGCCACAATGCAACCGTGGCCAAAACTGGACTTAATAAAGATTTTAACAGTTACCTTTGTGATCTTTCCCCGCTAAATCTGGGCTTGATAAAATACATTTTACGGCTACCTACCGGTATGCAATTGTTACCCGGCGTTTTTACAACGGTAGATACATAAATTTTGACCCAGAAAGGTGTGGTTATGTTGGTTAGGAGTAGCGGGGACGAGAGCGGGCGCGGATTGAATACATATGTATGAGGTGTAAAGCATAATACTTATTAGTGCTGCACGACGACCGATTTGGCGCAGTGGTTAAGAAATTGGCTACTGCGCCAGAGGTCACGGGTTCTATCCCCGCACATTACAAACATTTGTGTGCATGAACATGTCTGTTTGTAGTGGTCTGGGTGTTTTCTATGTAAAATATGTTTGTATTTACAAAAAAAAAGTATTTAAGTATGTTTATAACCGTTGTCTGGTTACCACAGTACAAGCTTTGCTTAGTTTGGGACCAGATGGCGCTGTGTGAAATGTCTAAGGATATTTATTTATTAGTGCTGCAGATCTTAGTATGGACTCAGAGAAAGATGTTAAGATTCCAAAAAAAACTATCTATAGATTTATTTATTGCCTTATTTCCTAGGCCTGTTTCACAATAAACAATAACTAACCAATCAATTAAAATATAAATCGCCATTACGTATGAAGTATCTGGTAGATAACACTAACCGTTACTTGATTGGACATTGTAAAACAGGCTGTAAGTCTTATATTTAAATTCATAACTTCACATTCGCTCTGTATTCTTATCATGCTCTGAGATTTAACTTGACGACAGTCATTTTTTAGCTGGGTCAATGTCCAATTGTCCATGTCTGAAACAGTTATCGATCTATGTGTAATTGTTGATAAAATTTAACGTAAACAGGTATGGAATTGTGTAAAGTAATCATATTCATTTGACAGTTCAAAACGTACGATATGATCTGTCAAACGGCAAAGAACAAAAGGTTTGACAGATCATATCGTACGTTTTGAACTGTCAAATGAATACGATAGCTTTACACAATTACCCCTCAGGTTGCTTAATAACGGTATTCTAGTAAACTTTTGTGGACACAAAAACGTGTTACACATATACGAGTTCTCAAAACTCGCACGTAGACATGAAACTTTGATATTCCGCAACCGCTTTCACCCACCCCGAAATATACTCGCATTGTTCTCGCAAAAATATTTGCGGCTTCGCAAGGTAACGTCGCAAATTTTATTCTCGTTTAAACCCTGGCTTTGTCCTAAAACATGGTCGGAGTGTTAAATAATAAAAAGGCAACGAATAACATCTCCGGGTTAATTTAGCAGTCCGAAAATAAATCTCAGCGAGTTTTTTGTTTTGTTTCTTTTAATTCTTTTTTTAAACGTGGGTGTTTGATAGCTGTTACATGCGGTTGTATGTAGCTATTTGTAAGAGAGTTGGTTCTAATTATTTTCACGAGTATTTTTTACGGCCCCATTTTTTTAACATAGAGATTTACAGCGCTTTTTTAGTGATGTGAAATCGCAACATGACTTATTTGTGAAACTTCGACATATAATGAACAGCTGTACAGCGGACAGCTTATTACATAAATGAAAATCCTCCAAAAATAAGTTCTTCTAAGCTTTAAGCGCATCGCCATTACCATTTCTACTAAACAGATAAGCTTACATCGGCACTCATCTAACGCGTTGTCCCTGCCTCGAGAAATAAAGGCTTATTTTCTCGCGGCATTTGTTCCCTTCCAGAAGATGTATTTCGGATGCGCGACTGTTTATCTCGGGAGTTAGTCGCGTTTCACACACGGCTCTAGAAAAAGAAAATCTTTTTTTTTCTAGAACCGTGTGTGTCTCCTTACCGTTGGTTCGTGCTTATTTGTTATAGAAAAAGTAAAACTTTTTACTCTTCTGTATTTCTGTAAAGATGTGTAAAATACAATGACTTTTCTAGCTGCAATTTGAACACAATTTTTCCAAATAGAGCCACAGAACCCACAAACTGCAATTAAACTTGATTAGATCGGTTAATTTTCCAATCCAACAATCTTACTCTTTATGGTTCTTTTATGAACTCGACTTATAGGTAGAAACACCTAAAATCATGTCATATTTAAATAGATTAAGAAAAATAGATACTTCATGACAAATAAAACTAGCATAAAGAATGTTGAAGAGTTTTTTTCCCTCGAATTTTAAAATTTGTTTCGCTTTCATAACGCCCGTGTGTCACACAAGTTACGTATTGTAGCCAAGAGTGTCTGTAATCCGTTTTTATTGCCACACCGCTAATGGTTCGTTTTTTGATGCCGTACCTTCGACTTAATAAGTTCCTATTTGAATAAGAATTATATTACTGTCGCTCCTAATCAAAAAGAATGTTGGTAATTTGGACTTATTTGAAAATATGCCGTCTTTAAGAGCAAGCGTGCCATACTGCTACTAATTTAACAAATTTCTTTGTTCCTTTGAGTTTTTATGAAATGTTGTGTGATGATAAAATATTTAAGGTGAATGATATGGTGATTAACCTTGGTTGTTTGAGTCCATTTGACGTCATTTGCTGACGGGGAATATGAAGCTTAATTTTTAATTTGAGGCTTTAACCTTAACGACCTGTTTCTTATTATTTTCTATATTTTAAATGTTGTTTTTGTTGGTTTTTTTACGAAATTTAATATACAGCTATACTTACACATAGATAGCACAATACACAGCTTTGCTTACTTTTTGGTTGCGTGGGTATCATAAACAAGGACATACTTACACCGCCATATAATGGTAGTCCATACACAGTTTAAACTGTCATTTATACAAATATTTTTATATTTATAAGACTTTTTATAGCTATTATATTATAAGGATATTTGATTCAGGAGAAAATCATAAAAATGAACTTATGAGGCGAAATGTATTTTTTTATTTTATTTTGTGCTTCAGACCTCTGAACATGAATATACCGCCCTGCGGCCGAAGTCTGAAGCATAACTTTTCACATTTCTCGTAGACAGTTTCGACTTTCTAATTTCCTGCTGTATTAAATAATCCTTTTAACTGACGTAGCTATATCTTTGATAAATCTTTAAAAAATGTTGTAATTTTTAAGCTTAAATTAAAATTTCTTCTAAATCAATTGTCTCAGCGTTTTTCGAGCGCCACCTGGTGGTTTTATATGGAACTATGTCGAGACTTCCGCATCTGATAAAAAAGGCGGCTAGTGTCTTTAGTGGCTGTGTATGTGTGTGTGGCTTAGCCACATTCTTTTGTATCAGGGCAGTATTGTGTATAGTATTTTTGGTAAATGACGGAGTCTTGTTTTGAAACTTAATTAGGGTAGTGCTCCTTTTTAGCTATAATATTATATAAAAATGAATCCTTATTTCTCTTGATTAAAGGCATCACGCGTGAATGGCTGCTGCTGGACTGATTTCGCAAATTATTTTTTTGTTGTGTATGTTACTGTCAGTAGAAGGTTTTTTGAAAGATAAAATAACGAAAATTTTGCGGGTAAATTAGAAAATTTTAAAGCGGGACCTGCGGGCGGGTCTGTGCCAGGAGCGAAACGAACGTTCGCTGGTTTCTCTTGTTATAAATTATATCTACTAGGGTTTTTACTCTAGATTTTATCATTCAGAAAGTAACCGTAATATTATTTGTGACTTGGACAAATATAAGTTACATTATCGGTGATGAGGAAGGTCAATTATTTTACAAGTTTATTGTTTCGTTGGTTTTTGTGCCTTCTTAATGGAGACACTGTTCGAAATAAAACAAATAATACCCGTCATAAAAACCATCGATATATTTACACTTCTCAGTATTTACATATTTACAAAAACAGCAATTATGTTTACACTCAATCTATTTACATCGCCGCTGTATCGATACAAGTTATAACATGTTTAGAGGAAATGAAATAACACTCAGATATGTCAAATTTAATAAACACTATAAAATTTTTGTTAATTCCAGTTTTAAATGTATACATTTTTATATCAATTATCCAACACCAAAACATACATGAATTTCATTAGTTTAAAAAAATACATTTGTCAGACAGTGGTAAAACCGATACAAAAGATATTACTTATTATAGGAGTCCAAAAACAAAAGTTATACGAAGTACATAAATGACAACGATTAGAGTTTTTGTGAAACATTTACTTAGTCTTTTTGTGATTCCGGGTATAGACGAACGAAAAAACTAAATAATACGAAAAGGATGAAAAGTAATTTCGTGATATTAACGCCCGTTAGTACACCAACGCATTCGCATGCGGCAGCGATGCGGATGAAAGATGCGGTTATCACATCTACGTTAGAGCAAAACATAGTATATCCCAATTCAAGTGTCACATGCTAAATGAGGCAGTGGACTAAGTGCGCCTTCACATTAGAGCGAGAGCAGCGCGTCGCTCTAATGTTCAGGGCTTACTGCTGACATTCATGTATGAAATTGACAGCAGCGCAACTGTCACTCTGCTGCCGCGCTGCTAAAGTCGCCTGAATGTGAAATCGCACTAAGAGCCTACACGTACCCCAAACACACCACGACCCAGTGAGTTGTTACTACTACGTATAGAGAAGCTATGCCAAGCAAAAAATGTGTCGTAAAAACGACGACAAGAATGTGACGTTTTTTTGAAAAATTGAATTTCGAATCATGATTTGTACTACGAGTTGATGACCGGGCCATCAATTTAGGGAGCACAAAATTTGTTCATGATGTCAGTTCCATACGCTAGTAATAGTAGTTCAAAGCCACGTAGTCAAGCATATATTCTGTATTCAAAATTAAAAGGACTATTCACATGTACCACATTTTGCAGTCCATATCAGATGCTTGTATGATACCGTCAATAATCACACACAACGCAACCACCAGCGACAACGAGAAAGACCCGAGAACCACATCGACATTGTCGAAAACACAGCGCTCTTCGGCTAAACTGCTGTTTAGAAAAATTTCGCCAAAACTAAATTCTGTTACGGCCAATAATAAAACTGGCTGGTTTTTAGCTCAAAGGATTAGCATAGCTATCCAACGCGGCAACGCAGCCAGCATTATAGCCTCCTTGCCACAAGGCAATGTTTTATTTTTAATAGGGTAGTATTTTGCTTCTGTTTTATTTTTTTCTTGTTTGTTATTAATAAAGTACGCAACTACAAAAAGCTGCTGCGACACTATTCACGAGTTAATAATAATACATGCTTGACTACATTTGACGCGATGTGGTATGGTTTTGGTACGTGTAGGTTTAACCTAGCGGTGTTATATTTCATGGAATAGTTCACAATGTATACCATTAAAATATTGTACAGATAGATTTTTAGGTTTCCAGCTGCACATTTAACAATTGATTCGAAATTCCTATTGTTGCCTTTAACAATCATAACCATTCAAAAGAACATACAATATTTAGTTTCAGTGGAAATCGGTATTTTTCATTGTTCTACTATCCGTTACAATTCAAATATCTTTGAAACAACAAAACATGTTCCGTCATAATACATTTCTGAATAAAATCAGAATTGTCGTGCAACACTATATTTGTTGTTGAATCGTATCGTATCGTTGAGTTTTCGTAAATATAAATCATTTTATTTTTGTTTCTAGTTAGTTTCACCATTTTAAACTAAAGGAGTATATGATTCAGGTTTTATTCAATAACTCACTTCCAAATCAATTTGGTTCCACTTTATTATACAAACATAAAAATAAATTTCACACACTAACTTAAAATGAAAAACAACTGAAGTTTTCAACTATTTCTTGCAACTTCCAAACTTTTTTTATCAATTCCAATAGAAAGAAAAATTATTCATACAAAATGGCAAATCAAAGTTGTATAATAACAATTTGAAATTCCTGTAGATGTTTATTTTATAAGATAATAAATAATGTATTTTTTACTCAAAAATACAAACACATATTTTTACATAATGATGCCAATCGGGATTTAAAAAGTCAATAATTCGTATAAGGTGAATTCAAGCGCAACACCTGTATTGTGAAGATCTTCGTACTTCATGAAAACATTTTTTAATACTTCACCAACTCCTTTTTGATATTATTTATTAATATTATTAGAATTCGTACGGAACAGCTGAAGGGATCTTGACCAAAATCAGATAGAACTGCGCTTTAATCATAATAAAATATCAATTATCAACAGTTTAAGAAAGCACTTGCCAAATTCAACAGGCTTGCCATGTATCGGTGGCCGAATGGTATAGGCATGCGTCCGGATAGCGTAAGACGCAGGGTTCAAATCCATGCCTGAGACAGTGGCTTTTTATCAGTGCAATTTTATAATAATCAACAGCATTAACTCGTCAAGTATGTGTGAACGAGACAAAATAGAAATTCCATTATTATGCGACTCCCGGCAGTCGTTTGATACCTGACTGATTAATGTTCAAGTCATTCCTCGTCTTCGGTTTCTTCATCGATAGTCAACTTATGGTACTTATTGGTACCAGCTTGTATTATTTAAAACAAAATAACTATAAAAATGACTCTTTACTGACCATGGTTAGGATATTTTTTGTTAAAGTACGCTAAAACATATTATTGATCCAATGTTTTAACCATGAGCTGGCTATCTATCAATTACGAAACCGGCCCCCGTTACTTAACGAAATAAACATACATTTCACATTTTTGGGTATCATATACATAAAGTTACACTTTAGTTTAAATTGACGTTGTTTTTAGCGGTTTAAATATTATCATAGACTTTACAAAGTGTCACCAATAAAAACAATTTAATATTAAACGGGTATACCAAATGTATTTACACATAAATTGTATACTGAAACCTCTACATATCAGTCTGCAGGTGTAATTACTCTACTTACATTGACATTGGATCAAAATTGCTATGTTGGTTCTTCACTTATATTCTGTAAGGGGTCGGTGACCTCGGTGGCCTTGAGTGTTGTTGTTGATGTTGACAAAGCGACCAGATCTTCGTCGACTGTTGTTAGTTGGGAATATTCTGTTTTCGGGTAGATGGTCCTGTGTTTGCGTTTTCTGGTTTTTATCTGAAAGGTAAACAACAAGTCAATTTACTGCTGACAATTAAAACTACGCAATTAGGAGGTATCCATCAACATATTTATCAGATAGCATTTTTTGATGGGCGTATCCTATATCTACTGACTTTAAGCATAGTAGTAAGCACATAATTACAAAGATAAGTATGGCGCAATTGGTACGATGCGGTGTTTTGCGTTATTTCATGTTGCTATGGTAATGTGCTACGGACTACGAACGCATTACTCGCTACGGCGTTTCGTAGCATAATCGTAGTCGCACCGCCTATTATGCTACGAAGTGTTAATATTGTTTGTAATTTTACACCGTTTAGCAGTAGCTGCGAGGGCAATGACCCCAAACGCCTTCACCGCTATCCTACGGTCAGCGTTTACTGCGCTTGCCGTCTCTATGTTGAACAACATTGCCACTGTAAACGTTCCAGAGATGGCCTATCGGGTAACTGGCTGAGGCTGGCAATCCTACCGAAAATGAAAGATCATTAAAATACCTTAACAATAGCCGCGAGTACAATGACCCCTAACGCCACCGCCGCTACGCTCAAGGCCACCGTGCGGTCGGTGTTCACCGCACTCGCCGTCTCTTCGACGAACAGCGACGCCGTCACGTGCGAGCGAATGTTCTCAGCGATGCGACGCTTGCCAGCTGATGAGCCGTTTAGACAGCCACCTAGGAATGAGAGATGGTTTAGGATAATGCATAAGTGGATACGAAACATAAATATAAAGCCTGGAAATCTGTCACAAGATTAAACTTAAGTATAGTTTTAGACTTTTTTTAAGAAGGTCTATTATGAAATTAAATTGGAAATCTTGATGGTTACGGATAATGTTGGATACGAAACATAAATTAAAGCCTGGAAATCTTTTATAAGTGTAAACTTGTGTATTGCTTTAGACGTTAAAAAATGTTTTCCTAAGTATATTCTATTATAATGATTCAATTAGAAATCTTGTACAAAATTGCTAACAAGCTTATTGTAAGTAGAGGAAAAACAGAGACTAAATGTTAATACAGAACAAAGCTTTAATGGCTCTTGATTGAAGTAATTAAACGGATCCAAATAACGTAGTAACAAAAACTATACGTTATTTGCATATAACTTTTGAAGAAATATAAGATCCATACGAGTGTACTCACCAATGTCTTTGTCACAATGACAACAGTCTGTGGTCTGATTTGTACTCAAATAAAACGAGAGCATACTTTCTGTACAGCACGGCAAACATTTGTGGTTTACCCTGAAAATGCAAGTTCAGTTATTCACACATTCATCTATTGTACTCCAAATGGAACAGCTTCTTTACATCTCATATCCATAATTGATCGTTTCATAAGTCAAACAGTATCTAGCGACTAAAATGGAATTTAATATTAGTTTCATGTATTACCTGTCTAACCGTAAAGGATGGGCACAATTGACACAGCTGGTCGGTCCGGGCCCTGAACAAGATCTACACGAGTCATGGCAAGGTCGACAAGTCCTCGACCTCGGTTCGTAATACTGGGAACTAAGGCACTCCACACACAGCCCGCTTTCTAAAGAAAAGTGCGGCGGGCACGACGTACACCTCTGCGGACCTGCGCCATGACAGTCTTGGCAGTAGTGGTGGCATCGACGGCAGCTCTCTTGCCATGGAAAAAAGTTCTGAGGGCACTCTGGTCTGCATTCTCCAGCTGCTAGCCTCCAGTCTGGAGGACACGACGCGCATTGGTCTCTTCTTGGACCCGTACACGTCTCGCAAGATAGGTAGCACTTAGAACAGGTCCCTTCGTCAGGGTAGTATCCTGGAGCACACGTCACTCTGCATGTCCCAGATTGCAACCTCAAAGCACCTGAACACGCAGTGCAATTCAATCTTGACACACACGACGAACACGTGTGCGGGCATCGAGTACAGCGCCCCGCCGTTTGGTAGAAGCCCTGACCGCATTCTGCGACACACCTAAAAACAAACATTCCATGTATATTTTCCTTCGCTTAAGGAAAGGTCCAGCTTAATAAAGTGCCATTACCTCGATCCCTGTAATAACAAAGGGCTCGAACAAGACAAACAGTCCCACTCATTTGGTCCGCTACATTTCTCGCAAGTGGAATGGCAATTTTTACAGCGCCCACCCTCGTAATACTCGTCGTCTGGGGAAAAAAATACGGATTACAATTTCAATGGAGCGATTGAAAACGGATCTTTGTTTATTGAGCATTACTCACTGGTGTCGCATTTGTCATTGCCATCCGGGAGACAATTTCCTCCTTTGGTAAGAACCCATTTCTCTTTGCAAACGGAACAGACGGCATACGTGCAAATCGTGCATCCGATTGGACACCTAAGACAACAGAAAATTATTTCTTCTGTTAAAGCCGTTTCTTCAAGGAAACGATTTGAAATAAAATATTAATTTATACTTACGACAGGCATTCTCTTCTTTGTGCGTCGGCGTAATAGCCCAAAGGACATTTAGGGACGCAGCGGTTTTTTAATGCATAATCGCCGAGGCGGCAGGAAACACATTCAGTTTCGCTCGGGCCGTGACACGATTCGCACGATTCGTGGCAAGGTGTACAGCTAAAGTCATCCTTCTGATATGTACCGGGGGGGCAGGCGGCTAAGCAAGATCCATTATACAAAACGTAGTTATGTGCACAAGACGAACACATGTCCGCTTTCTCAGAGCATGTGTAACAGTGTTCAGCGCACGGAAAGCAAGCGCTCGCGTCGGCGTCTTCATAATAACCGTCCGGGCATTGTTGAAGGCAAACTGCTAAATCAATAACTAACATATGTGCAGGTGCACAAGTTAGGCAGGAGTCTTGGCCGGCCCCCGCACAAGTTTCGCAAGACTCGTGGCAGGGCCAACACACGCCCCCTTGATTCACGAAACTTCGTGGCGGGCACCTTGAGACGCAGGAATTATCCAAACGATAATGTTTGCACGCGACGCACTGGGTCGGTCCCTTCCCATAGCATCCCTGCGAATCGCATTCCGGATCGCATAATCTTTGTACCTGCTTATCATTGGCATCTGCCAATACATTTTTCCGCTGAGCCGACGGAATGTTTTTAGAATAGCTATGCCTATCGGAAATACCGAGCTCAATTTCGTTGAGAAATTGAGAATATTCGGATGCGTCATAAACATCGTTTATGTGATACGTTTTTTCCTCTTGGTACACATTATTTGAATTATAATAGCCCTTATTTCGTAGCCGTATAGGGTTTGTGGCGGTGCCGTAAAAAATCAACTGCCACTTTTTCAGCACTCCAGGTTGAGTTACGTGATTATTCCCGGCATTTATTATTTGGAGAGTCCATCGGCCTTCCGCGTTCTCGCCCCAAAAGTGTACGCTTAAAAAAGGCCAGTCATCGAAGTTGGAACTAGTCGCGTCATGTGTTCGCTCGAACAAAAGGGTGGACGTCGTCCCCATCGGCGACGTAAGCAGTATTCGTAAATTACCTCTTGGGAAAAAGCTCAGTGAAATTTTACATTGAACGTGTTCCAAAAATCTGACCTCGTTCATAGTTCCGCTGCACCCATTCACGTCCATGTGCACAGATATCGTGTAGCCGAAAGATGTTTCAATGGATTTGTCTTCGTTTATTTCTTGCGACTTACAAATGTGTTGCGGTGGCGCGCTCGTCCATTGTTCTGCTAATGTGACCATCTGAGCCGCGTCCATTAGCCCGTAACCGAACTTATGACTTACTTTTCTCTTAACGCCATTAACTATCCAGCCTTCTTCCTTTTCTAAAGGCTGCGACCTCGACGTGATAACTATTAGATGTTGCATATCTCTCCATGTCAACAAAGGATTCGCTTCTAAAGCTAATGCGCATATTCCGGCTGCTAAAGGCGCGGATGCTGATGTGCCCGTATGATCTACTGTACATAAATGATCTGGCCTTAATTGGACATCCATATCTACTGTGGCGACACTTTTGTCTCGCCCTGGAGTCCCCGAACTATAGGTCGACGCTAAAGTCGACGAGCACTCTTCTAAGTACCAAGGTTTATACCCCCCTTGGGTCGCGCTAGAAACTGATATAGTGAAAATGCTATTTGCGTAGCCGTCACAATTGCAGGAGTCAGTGTGCCTCCCGCCGTTTCCTGAGGCCCATATAAAAATGGAACCTTTGCCCCCTCTTCCGTTTGTTACTCCGTTTATAAAGGCCCTGGAACAAAAACAGTTTTTAATGAGCTTGCCCGTGGCTTCAATCGTGTGCAGTTAGACAAAACCATAGCAGAAATTTAATAGACCATCATTCCCTTTCTCCGGCGCTGCTTTTAAACATTAGAATGAAATATCATATTGATAAAGTATTTTACACTTTTATAGATAATTTACTTGAAATAAAGTTAATGACGCCAAAAACGCCTTAAATTTGTAACACAGGCTTATATATATAATCGGTATATGGCGGGCTCAAATCTCGCTCTCATGAATATTTACCTTCTAGCAAGTGGCCCTGGTCCATCCACCGTTTTCCCATCATCCTCGGGTCCCCACGACGCGCTATAAATATCTATATGGTGCGTATTAAAACTCAGTGCTTGAGCCTCCACGGCGTCATTGACTAGACCATCTAGCATTCTCACACCTCCTATACTAGCGTTATACGCTATGCCAACCCCACAAAAACGGTTGTAGGCTACGGCGGCTACTTCTCCAGCGCATCTGGTGCCATGTTTGTTGTCACCATTGTCTTGAGGGGTTGGGTCTGTGTCGTTCCCGTTTATGTCTGTCGACGCTGCTGGGTCCTGGAAAAGAGGTTTTTGTAATGTGGTGTTCTGCTTAAAAGTTTGGGGTAAGTTTTGTTGAGATCTACATTATGTATATTTTTTTAAAATTATTACTTTCTTCCTACAAATGATAGATGGGGGGACGTCCATTTTCCCACTTTGGAAGCCTTAGACTTTTAGAAAAAGGTTTGAGTAATTTTTTTTTAGTATTTAGTTACATGTATGGGAGCCAACAAAGTATTTTCTAACTTTTTGTACTGGAATCGGAAAGCGGTAAATGAAATACACCTACCTACCAAGTTTCAGCTGTGTGATACTAATAGTTTTAGAATTAAGTGGCTGTGACATACGGACGGACAGACAGTCGGACAGTTTTGACGAAACTATAAGGGTTCCGTTTCTTGCCATTCGGCTACGGAACCCTAAAAATCATGCGCGAATAAGAACTACCATCTTACATACAATACCGCAGCGTCGCTAAGGCTCAATTTGTATGAACATTTGAGCGTCACTTTGGCACAATGTGTAAAAAAAAAATTTTAAGAGCTACAAATAAACTAAGCAAGCAACTTAAATATCTACACTTGAAACCCCATCAGATCTAACAAAGTGGTAATTACGTAATTCTGCGACAGATCCGGGTGGTTTGGCTGGATGCCATCGTCGAGGATAGTGATTACGACCCCCTTGCCTGTGTAGCCCTTCCTCCAGGCGTAGCCTACGTTCATATCTAGTCCATCTGCAGCGCCGCCGTTCTAGAAAAGAATAAAACCTATATAATAAAGTTTAAAAATTTTACTAATGAAATAGACGTTTAAAGACTTAGGTCTACTACTGGTGTAGTGGGATAGGTGGGAAGTGTCAACCAAGTCTTCAGTTATTTAAACTTCTTTATCCAGATTTTTAAAGAAAGAAAGAAAATGCATTTATGGGCAAAGGGATATCAGAAACACACATACATAATATATACCAATAAAATGCTTTGTCCTGGATGACTGACTTATTGATTGACTGACTGACTGACTGACTGACTGACTGACTGACTGATGGATCAACGCACAGCCTAAACCGCTGATCGTAGAAACCTGAAACTGGGAGGGTGTGTTCTTTGTATGACGTAGGGATCCGATAAGAAAGGATTTTTCGAAATTCTACCCCTAAGGCGGTCAAAAAGGGGTGCAAAGTTTGTATGGAACAACGTGATCCCTTGGTCCAATCTACTTCAAATTTTGCATACACATTCTTTTACAGAATTGACGGAAGATTTATTTTATATTTTATTGCAATTAATCTCCTAAGGGTGTGAAAAAGGGTGACTGGGTTATTCTGGGGGTGATTTTCTTCGAAGTTGATATCAAAACTCTTTAGTGCTAATGATAAAAATATTTTGTATATAATTTTTGACAATCATTTGACATGTCTGAGACACAATGTTTTGGCACATGCAGCGGGTCGCCACTACGAACAATCAAAATTATGAACGTACTTTGTGCCAACAATCACTATCCTACCAAATTAAAAATGTTTGACGCCGCATAGTATCACGTTATCATGTCAGCATTCTAATTTTAGTCGGGTTATACGTCAAATTGAATGTTGGTATTATTGTCAAAATGGCGATTCTTTCTGTGTAATTTCGTAAATCACGTTTTGCAATTTTGTTTTCATTGAATATAACAGAAGAATCGTGTAAATTCGCGAGTTATGGGGGGTAAAGCACTAAGAAAATGTGATGTTTGTGGTGTGAGGCGAGTCAGAAAATGTACTTCTGACATATTTTTAGCCAGATTTCCTCTGGAACCTAACAGGTAGATGATCAGCAAGTTTACGTTTTTTCTCATTATGTGCATGCAAATTATGATGTTTAATGACTGAATTCGGCTGCCTACTAACTATATTTGTTACAATAATTGCATAAAAAATTTAAAAATAATATTAACGTTTGTAAATAGTGCGGTGCTCATACATAAAATTATGTCGATATTTTTGACGAGTGATTTCTATTGTACGTGCTATTTTTGAAAATTGAATGCAAAAAGAAAAAGGAAAGAAAATTCCTTAGTTCGAAACCACGTCAATTGGTGTGTTGTCTGGCGCATATTTATATTTACATATTTATATTTATAGGTTCTAATGAAGATGAATGACGACACCTAATTTTGTACATTATGGAGCAATAAAGTATTAAGTATTGAAGCGTAGGCAGAGGCCCGAAAAGACGGACTGCCGACCGAAAATCTCCGGATGGGGATAGATCTGGACCGATCATTGTGAAAAAAATCCAGCCAAAGACGTCCAACGGCTGACGTGATTGTGATGATGAACCTCAATTATTCTAAAT
This sequence comes from Pyrausta aurata, assembly GCA_963584085.1. Taxonomy (NCBI): domain Eukaryota; kingdom Metazoa; phylum Arthropoda; class Insecta; order Lepidoptera; family Crambidae; genus Pyrausta; species Pyrausta aurata. Next base: position 3,312,983 of record OY757268.1, read on the forward strand.
AAACGACTTGATTCTTACTCTTTTTTTATTAGAAAAAAGTCAGCGGTAACCATTTCACAGCATGTCAATATTCTTACAAATATTCTGTGTATATGCACTATGAAGGCGTGCTATGGTGGAACTTACCGCTTGCTTTTATTTTTTAAAGTAAAATATTTGAGATTTTGAAAGTAAATCCTAAGCAGTATTTTTATCGATATCGATAGCATGTTTAGGTTTCAGTTTGGTGCAGCACTATTATTTTGACGTTTATTGTTTAAGTTGGTAGCACTGTATTTGTTGTTAGGTTGGTAATAAACGTAGTGGTTCTATCCGCTTTGGGCACATGTTTGTTATTGATGTTGCTCTTGAGAAATTGCTCGAGAAGAGATTTTATTCCTTAAAACAGTAAATAATATTTTTTTGTGTTTAAACAGGGTAGGTATCAAGCGGTCTGTGTACAGTGTAGATTGCAGGTCGTCTGTTCATATTGTCGGTGGACATTCAACGCTGTTTCTGTGGTCGAAGGGTGTCCAATCTTTTTTTTTGCAAACTTTTCGTGGGGGCCTATGCTTAGCAGTGGACGGCTTTTGGGTATTGATGATGATGATGATGGGGTAGATCCCTACATAGAATTAACCCTTTGAATTCACGATTTGAATTCAAGAAAGTAGAGTATTCGCTATGACTATAAACAAAGCTCAAGTTCAAACTCTTAAGGTAGCGGGAGAAGAATTGAAGGAATTTGCTTCTCCCAAAGCCTGTATGTGGCGTGATGCTGTGTAAGCGCACGGAGTATAGCCTGGTTTTTTCATTAGCTCTCGAAAGAAATATACGATTGACGATAGGCGTAGTAAGTATTTCCATTTCGTTGTAAAATAAAAAGATATTATCCCCGTGTAAGTTTGTCCAGATTAAAAACCGGGCTGCGTGTTGTGTGTTTATAAAATACAACATTTATCTTTACGCATTTTTACGTATATATTTAAAAACTGGATGTATTTGTTTGTTTGTTTGAACGCGCTAATAACAGGAACTATTGGTCCGGTTATAAAATATGTTAGATACATTGTTAGACAGCTAATTTATGAGGGAAGGCTATAGAATTAGTTTAATGCGTATAGTCTTATAAATATTTTCGCTACGATCTATCTATGGGAACCAAACGGAGTAAAACTATTACGCGCGTACGAAGTCGCTGGCGGGCCGCTAGTAATTACATAAAACAAAAATAAAACGCAACGTGCGTTCGTTGGTGACGTTCAGACTAAGATGACCTCACTCGTAAGCATAAAGCCAGATTCATTAAGATTTAAGATTTTTTCTTTCAAAATCAGTAGAATCTAGCATTCGAATCGATTCGAGCGATTTAAGTACAACAAGTTTTAATTTAGCCACGTTATCTTCAATTTGTCTCTTTAAGTCGATGAAAAGTTAGAATGTGTATTTTTGATTTGATTTGATTTGATTATTTCATAATTACAATAATATTATCTTTTGTATCGAAATTATAAGAATTATAAGTATCTATCATCGCATAAACATTAAAATAAATTTATATAATTATTTATTTTTGTTTCAACAAAATTTTTATTTAGAAAATACTGTTTTACTTCATTATCAAACGAAACGATCTTAATTTCTTTTATCGTCAGAACCACTAAACGAAATTGCTTATCAAAATGCAAAGTCGATCGGTGTCGATTCTGTATTTTCTGAAAGGTTCTATCTAGACATTTTACGAGGCATATCGTACCCACAAGTTGGTATAACCGTTCTCCGAAATATCAGTTCAGCCACAGTGAAAATTTAAAGTCAGTATGTGCTCTTACCACAAATAAAATTATGCACCTGGTAACATATAAGTAGTAGAGTAATTAAAATTTAAGTAAGACACGATGACAGACTTGACAGAATCAAGAACTCACCTATAGTGAATCCGCTCAGAGAATGTTATTTTTACGTTTTTAATTTTGTTAGAAATAGTATAGAAAAATTGTTAAATTCTGGAAGTTTGACATTTTGAATACGTCAAAACAGCATTCTCTGAGCGGCCAAATTATAGTAGACAACAAAGATAGTTGACAGTATCCAAATCCTTCAGACATCGTGTTTTATAGTTATTTCTTCTGTGCTTATAGTAAGCTGTATAGCTTACGATGAGATGAGAATTTATCAATTCCGTTGGTGAACAAAATTAACTCAGTACTGTAACTAAATTATTTGGCTACAATAGAGTGCCAAAAAAATGTTAAACACCAATTACATGTACATTTAGTGCAGTTAAATTATTACTCATGGCCGGTCTCACTGTACAAAATCCGACTATGGTTCAACATTTTAGCTAAAGTGTCGTGACAAGCGTCTCTCTAATTTGCTTAAAGATTGACATGTTTTTGCTCGGTTTATCTTAGTTTGTCCTCTAAAATTAAAGATTCATTTTCTAAAGTACTAATTGACGGTTTCATTATCTCGGCTATTAATTATCAATTACGACTCAGATCTAAATTGCGGTTTCTTTTGTGAAAATATTATCGAGCGTCTTTTCTAATTTATCGAACCGTTTACGCAAAGAAAGTTCCATTTTCTTAATTCCAACCAACCATCACTGAATACCAGCAGCTAATTGTAGGTATTTTTTTAAATAGCAGTTACTTTAAGGCTGCTGTCACCTACCTTCTAACAAAGTTCAAGTCCAGTTTTCTCCCCAAAAATGACTTAACTGACTACTTTTTTTGAATGAATTGGGTAGAAATGAACTATCTCCATAAGATGTCGACTCTGAATTTTTGATTCAATCTTTAAAATGTCTATAATTTGCAATCATAGAAGCCAAATTGACGGTTTTTCTGGTGAACTTTTCTAGATCAGTTGTTGACATCAGCTATCGAAATAACATAAACTGGAAGGGAATTACGTTCGTATACAAGGTGTCGACTCTGTTTTTTTATTTATCGCTCTGGTTATTCCAAATGAAGACGAAATTGAAACCATGTTTTGGCATAAAATATGCACCTAAAGACAGGCGATTATCTCTGAGATACATTGCACTTATTCTGTGTTATTTGATAAAACAATGTTGTAGAGGTTCCTATCTTTGACTTAGCATCTAAATTCTTGATTTTATTTTGTGCAATATATTCAAAATATCTTACTAAAGTAACCTATAAATTTGAGATTTGGAGCTGTCACGAACATTCATCTTCGATCGATGTTTGACAGACAGCGCCGAGCGCTCGGAGGGGAAGGGTGTGTCGCTCGTTGTCTTCGCTGCTACTCTTTTATTTCGTGTATGATACTCATTCCAATTTTGAAAATATCACGCTTTGCACAATTTTTATACGGCGACCAATTCGCTTTGAGGCTTTATGCAACAGGCATAAAGCCACATAGTGCATTCCACATCGTCGATGGTCTTTAATTATAAAAAAAAAGTATTCGTTCTTTTGTATCGATTTGTAGTTGTATTTAAATGATTAATCAATTTTAAGTTAACTTGCATAGAAAGTAATCCTTATTAATACTATAAACAAGAAAGATTTGTATATATGGTGACTATTTCAAGAGGTTCATGAGTTAAAACAAAGATCTTTTATCATATACATTGTGTATTTTCGAAACTTGATCAAACAAAATGTGCAGATACTAGGACCAAAATTATCGACAAAAATAATAGTAATAATAAATTCTACACAAAATAAAATTGTGGTACATGATGAGCAAACTGTTTCTATCACCAAACAGTTAAATGTCAATTTTAGACAAATACTAAATTAATTAGGCCAAGAATAGGCAATAGTACCAATTCTATTGCATATTATGTATGGGGTTGCAAATAATAACCTTATTTATATAAAATAAAGTAGTATCAGTAACACTACTCTTAGAAAAAACAACAACTTACATACGAAAATAAAGAAAATATTGATTTATTTCTTAACTAAAATATTTACAGGTATTTAACGTGAAAAAAAAAATACACGGTCCTAGTCCAATGTTAACAGAGCGCGAGCCGACGGCCAAAAGAGGGCGCTCGCTGGTCTTCTTCAGTTTATATAGGCCCGTAGTGCTGCCGTTACTCCGGGGTTGCTAACACTACTTTATAGTTTAACAACGGTAGACCGATTTTCATGATGTTTACTTTGTTGAATCGGTATTTACCTCTTACCCCTTAAGTTATTATGAAACGGAGTTGGGGCGCGCTGAGGCTGGATTCGAAACACAGTTTACTGGGGCCACTAGTACATCCATAAAAACTGGCAACGGGTAAAATGGACTTACGTTCCGTACGGGATAACTGAGTAATGAATGTACATTTTATGATATTGTGTGTCTGCTGGCAAATAGTTATTATTTAACCGATTTCAAAAGGAGGAGGTTATCAATTAGATTGTATGTTATTTTTTGTATGTATATCATCCTCATATCTCAATCATTTATTGACCGATTAGATTTTTTTTTGGTCATTTTCTTATAGGGTTTGACTTTTAATTGGTCCCATTGTGGCCAAATCCGGAACTGATGATGGGGTCTTGGTGTAATCGAGGGAAACCCTCAATCAATAGATCAATCAATTAGATTGTATGTTATTTTTTGTATGTATATCATCCTCATATCTCAATAATTTATTGACCGATTAGATTTTTTTTTGTCATTTTCTTATAGGGTTTGACTTTTAATTGGTCCCATTGTGGCCAAATCCGGAACTGATGATGGGGTCTTGGTGTAATCGAGGGAAACCCTTAAATCTAAAAGACGTGTATAGTGTTTTGTACTAGTATTGAAATACTTGACGTTGACGTGTTGACGTGTCTTTACGTCTGATAGTCACTATTTTGTAGAACTGAGCTGATAGTGGAACTCCTTAATGATTAGGAGTTCAGTGATTATGACGCCGGAACTTATGTAAGGTACTTTGTAGCTTATTAAAGAGCAGAGTCAAAAGGTGAAACCCCCTCCCCTCGATTTTAATTACTAACAATTTGCAAATAAAATAACTTAAACCGACTTCAAAAACAAAATACACTAAAAAGTCTTAAATAATCTCTTAAAAGGACTCCATTCCAAGGACAAGGTTTGCCTAAAATGGAGTCCTTTCAAGAGTTGATTTAAGAATTTTTGGTGACTTTTGTTTTTGAAGTCGGTTTTGTTGAAATAGTATGGCGGTGAAGTGATCATCAAACCAACAAAATTAAAGACAAATAAGGGCTTTTGTTTTTAGTATTTGACTTTGAGTAGTAAACATTCGTGCTTTGGATTTTGAATAAGAGTAAGCGGACGACAAAAAGTCAAAGAACAGCTGTCTTTCTTTATATGGACCGTATAGAGGCGTTATTTAGTTCCACGATCTTTGATACGTACTTGTACGTACGTACCATTGGCCATTGGCGTCAATTCCATACTGTGTGAGACTTGTTCATGGCATTAATTCCATACGCTAGTAACAGTATTTCAATAGTTTAAACCTAAATAAATAGGGCAATATTTTGCTTAGTTAACATGAATTTTCTTTCTGGGTACTGATTGCACCAGTGACTTTCACAACCACATCCTAACTATAAACTTGTATAGTTAAACGCTTGTTTTAGTAGAAGCGTTTCATGGGATGTGTATGTAGTTAATATGAACCTGTATTCAAATTGTACGCAAATGCCATGAAATTCAATGGTTCTATTCAAGTCCACATTCATATAATATTTCATTTTTTTTTTAATTTATTAAACTAAAAAAAATATGAAAATGATGTTATTTATCATCTGTTATACATTAAATACTTGAAATATTGATCGAAAGCTTCTTAACTACATTTTCTGAATGAAGCTATAGTAACTTGTGACATATTTCATATATCAAAATACAAATCATATCAAAGAACAGCGTCACACTAAAAGGTATTTATGTGTTAATAAATCCTCATAGCACCCAGTTGGTATGACACGTGGTAGATCAAGCGCAGAACCAACGGCAGCATCCACCAATAAACCTTAGTCCCCGTTTCTCATGGAGTTCACATTCGTAAAAAAATACCTATTCTCAGAGTCACGATTTGGGTGAAGACATAAAGAGGCAGATAACTGGTACCGACCTGAACCGACTGACTAGTGATGTGCCAAGTCATCTTTTTTTGATCTCGAAATATTTTAGAAATTCGTTACAAAAATCCAAATAAGTACCGACTGACATTAGAATGTTTTTTAAAACAAGGTTCAATCAGGACTTGAGTCGGAAGAATCTCTATAAAGCATTTCAATTCTATGAAATAGCCAACACGGCACATCACTGGTTAGTCGGTGCAGGTCGGTACGTGTTACCCGCCTCGATATGTCTTCACCCTTTGGATGCATTTCGTGTCTTCCCATGCTATAAGTTTTTACGTTATTATAACTGTACGTTTGTGTTTAAATCTGTGAATTTAGTTATTGAATTACCAAAAGGAAAATGTTCGCGAAAGGAATTGACGCGAGCCCTAATTCCGAACTGTATTCGCGTAGGTATTTGAAATACAAAAAAACTGGTATAACATTAATTTATCATATCGACTTTTATATGACCATCATTTTCTATGTTCATCATACGCATAGCCTACTACCTAGAGATAAAGTATCAAAATTGTTTGATTACAGTTAACATTTTTTGTGTCCCGGACATATAAAATCGCACACACACATTGATAAATTCGGTAAAATCTGAGAATCTCCAGACTGTCATATGGCTCTTAAATATAATGTCATAGTCAGACATTATTTGCAACTGATAAAAAGTTTATTTAATAATACTACTATTCAACTAGCCCATTAATTAATTATTATTATGTACAAACCATTTTTCATAATACAAATCAAAATATTTCAGCGACACATACTTATACTTAGCATTAGTTCGATCCCGGGTTAGGTGTCTCTGGGTTAAATTATCTTTCCGTTGTTGTCAGTTTCTTCAATCATCAATTTAAAACTGGTTTGTAAGAGTTAATTTTAGATCGTTAGTATGTATGTTAGAATGTCTTAACTTTATTAACCGCCAAAGGGTTAAAGCAAGCAAGGCGACTAAGCTCAGACAAACCTGACCAGCTGAATTGATTGTCTTAACTAAAAGCTAGACCGGGATTGTTTGAGGAACTCAATTATAGGTACCATCTGGGCATCCTCCCTTTATTGCGGTACTTAAGCCGTCCACTTTTAAACATTGGTTTAGGGGCGTCCGGTACCTACGTATCGATATTTTTGGTGCGTCAAATCAATTTCAACTCTTAGTTTTTAGTGGCTTAGCAGATATTTGACCTCGAGTGCATTCGAAGATAGGTTCATCATCATCATCATCATTATCAGCCAAAAGACGTCCACTGCTGAACATAGGCCTTCCTCACAGTTTTCCACATCGACCGATCACAAGCAGTCTGTGTGATCTGCAACTGATTGTGATAGCTTCAATCACATATTATTCTGATGCATGAAACGTGCTTTGGATCTAAAAAATAAATGTGTTTTTTGAGTTTTATTCAAAGATGCTCCGCAATCAATAGTAACACGAACACACGAATTTTGTCTCAGCGTTCTCCGTAAGTTATTTGGTGTTCGACAGGTAATGATATCGAGACTACCCCGCCTCATGTCAGGAGTGGATCAAGACCAGGGGTTAACTTATTCATTGAGATTTAACTTAAACTCGACTTTATTATGTAATAGATAAGGCACCCAGTATACTACTCGGCATGGATTCCCACCTCGCAATATTCATGTAGAATAGAATAGAATAGAAAAACGTTTATAGCTTTCATTACAGAAAAAATATGGTGAATAAAGAAGTTAGTAAGTTATTATGTAAGAAATCTAGTTCAGATAAGTGGTGAGTTTTTGCCTGTTTTATGTTTTACATGAATACCTTAGTTGGTTTTATTCCAACAACAATAGTGAATATCATCAACATCATTACTTAGCCTATTAAAATATGGCAAACAAAAATTATGTATCGATACAGAATATTTATAGCCACCACTAGTGAGACTGGAGTTTTTTGTTCCCTCATTGAGTATCGGTTTTTTCTAAGCATATTGTTTGCTTAAATTTACGCTATCACTTCGCATTTTAAGGGACTCTTTAAGCCGACCTTCTAATAAATATAATATTAAAATTATTTTGGGAATGTTTATTCAAATTCATCAAAAAGGTTCTCAATTTTAAGGTTGATTTACCTATATTGTTAACGCTAAATAACCCTAAATTGTTGTCATACTAATGAAGAAAGGCTTGGTGCAATGCTTGGAAAGGTAGTACAATGAAATGTTTAATAGTACCATTTGTTTGCTCATCCCAAATAACTTCAGCATTTATTACGTAAGAAGGGACTATAGGATTTCTCCTAGCTACCATGACATGGTAACAAAGGTCAAGGTTGTAATGTCGCAGAACTTTGGTCGTGGCCGTGAGCGGAAAATAATATTTGTTACTATACCACTCACTCACTTCATACGAATTCAACATGAGCTGCCAGTTTCATTCCTATGGCAACAAATACGCTCCTATGCTTTGAAGTTGTATTTTGTTTATTTCGATCTTGCTTTGCGTTGAATTCTTCACTAAATTGATCGTAGCACTGAGTCAAAGTACGAACGGTCAGAAGAATACTTTTCACTCTGAATTGGATGGTAAAGCTACTTAGTCATTAAAAAACGCTGACGCATGTACTCGTATAAGTATTGTGTTTTTTCTGTGTGCAGTACACAGTACACTGTGTGACGTAAAGTGGCGTGTCTTTCAGTCTTCTACAGGCTGCATTTTGGAGAATGTGCGAGAGAACTGCATGACCTGACTCCACCAGCCCCCTTTCACCCTTACGTAGTAAACATTCCAGCAATGCGCACTAATAGGTTTCGATCTACATTTCTCATGCGCACGGCTAGGGCACTCCCTAGCCGTGCGAATTCGCTGCCGGCTGAAGTGTTTCCTAGACATTATAATTTGGGCGAATTCAAGAAAAGAGTGAATAGGCTATTACTAGTCAGCATGATCCATCCTAGGCCACATTATCACTTACCATCAGGTGAGATTGTGGCCAAATGCCCGCCTAAATACTTTAAAAAAAAACGCTGACGCAAGTATTAGTGTTGTGTTTTTTCTGTGTGCACTACACATGTTGCCAAGACTTGTGATTGTATGAGGTAGCTAGGTAATTATAAGTAAGTTTTCTAATATACATAGTTATATCTTTCCAAGAACCACTGCTGCGGGTCGGTAAAGTAAGCGCGCTGCATCGCTCTCTTATCAAACTATGAGATTGAAGGAATAGCCTCTATGTGCATTGCGCACTATGAAGTTGAGTCAAATTAGCAGTAAATGGGTCTTTGAGCAACAGATGCAGGGTCTCTCGCTACTCTTGTCACTTGATTTAGCCAAGTGTGGCTTACATAGTCAACGTTGTGCCGATCTCATCTAGAAGCCTGTTTACTTTGTGTATCAGCAATAATTGAGAAGTAACACATATCTTACCAAGTACCACTGCTCCTTGAACAGCGGGTCGGGGAAGGCGGGCGCGCTCTGCCTCATCACGTGACGAGGCCACTCCGCGCGGTGGTCTCGCTTCACACGACGCACTTCTCGCTGCTGCATCGCCCATCTCACCTGCAACAAATGAATGATAAGAAGAAAATGATATAAAAAAATCCACTGAAGACTAACGAGCCGTTAGAGAAAGTAAAGTAATTGTAAAAAAGAAAAAAGAAAAGTAATTACTGATGTGGGTTTCAATTGGGTTAAGCTTAGCCCTGCCCTGGCAACATACTTCTAAAATTAAAATATCTTTATTGACAACTTAAATACAAATATTTGAAGCCTTAATTAAATAAAAGATGGAGCCATAATAAATAAATAGTTATCAGAGGCTCCCAAAATAGACTAACCCCCTTATTCATAATAACTCAAACGGTCTTTTAAACCTAGTTTAGCTATTACACTGTTTTGTAACTTTCTGTCAATGATGACAGCGCCAAGAAAGAATGAGACAAAACAGTGAAATAGCTAAAATAGGTTAGGTAATTCATCCAAGAGAATAGGTTTAAAAGACCGTTTGAGTTATTATGACTAAGGGGGTATACCTGTAACTTAAGAGCTAGTTAGTATAGTAGAAGTTACAATTACTTAGCTAAGGTGTTTGGCACTTTCAAGATCAGTTTTATAGTGTGTGTGTATGTGGTATTTTGTGTGTGAGTGTCGTGTGAGTGTATGGTATTTCCAAAGTTATATTGAAGAAGGCTCACTGGAGTTGCAGCAATAGGAAAATGTGGTGATAAAAGTCCTTATTAGAGCACAATGAAGACGAGATGTAGTACTCTAGATAAGAGTTCATACTAATATACATGCCGTTTTATCGATATTTCTAACAAATAGATACGTTGGCATCAGTAAACACCGAGGGAATATATCTATTAGAAACAAAAATAATTGTTCTGTATAATCGTGAAAATACTCGTACCAATCTATTTGTAACTGAAGTTTGGTATTAGAACCTTTAGTATTATTATATACCTATAATACATCATGTCAAACTTTAACACATCATAAATTACGAATTCAACCACAACACACAACTTCGCCGACCTAAACACAAACAATCATAATAAACCAAGTCAATCGTCAAAATCATCGTTAAATGGGGTAATCCTCACAATCGTAAGTTTTGAAGATTACCCCCAGAACCCTTTGATGTATCGGTATACTTCGGTACGAATACATTATTCAGAATAGGCCTTCAGTTCCCAACTTCAATAAGTTTTAGGGTTGTACAAAGATGGCCGCTCTGTTTCAGTGACTACAAATTGTAATAAGTTAAGTGGAAAGCTAACAATTTGAGTAAAAGTTTTTGTAATGTTGATGATTGAATTGACCAAACACTTTGGTGTGAAAGGACAAATGTTTTCTTTGTGGGTTAATTGGAGGCTTGTGTTGCTATGTTTGAACATAAATATTAAAAGTGGGTTCCCATAATGCTGGTGATGTTGTTGTCAAGTCAAACAATTTATTTTAAAGTAAGATTATGTATGTTCGTTTTTAGCCGACTTCAAAAAAGTGGTTATCAGTTCGCCCTGCATTATGTAACATCGTTGGAATTATTTCGGCCTCTTCGTTCTTTAGCCGACTTTTAAAAAGTATGTTGTAAGATTTATATGTATGTATTATTTTTGGAAGTTTATCCGCTCAGATAATGCAATATTTTTTTTTCGGTTTTTGGCTTACATAATGCAATTTTAAAGGAACAAACTGAAAGTTTGACATTCTTTCCATACATTAAGTGTCAAAATTGAAAACATCAAAAAGCTTTATCTGGGCAACTAAATTATAGTTCAGTTTATTTTTTATCTTCGTGGATATGGTCCTAACTAAAAACCACGAAAAATATCAACAGATATTTGTTAGAAAGCTTGAGAAATCTTTAATCGGTCCATATATGCAATGAGCGTTCGTTTCATTATTTTTGTCATGTCTACACGAATATATGCATTCCAGTGGATCGAAATCGCTACCTACAAAGTGCTTCGGAGTCCTGGATTCAATTTGCGAGTGGCTGCATTCTGATCTCAAGTTGAAGCGAAGCCGGTGTGTACAGCAAATTGACCGTCTACCTAAGGTCCTATTCCCACAACCCTTTATACGAAATTTTTATAGGAAAATCTGTTAGCTTAAATAATAAAAAACGGATAAGTCATAATAAATATATATCTTATCTTATCTTATCTTATCTAAGTAATCTGGATATTTCAATCACTATTGTACCGGACCGTGATCCAGTGAAGTAGAAACAGGGCCTCCAGTATTCAGCTGCAACTATCTGATACCAAATATACAGGGTGACTTTGTTAACATTGGCAATATTATATTTTTATTTTATTTATTTAAGAACTTTATTGCACAAGTAACAGTGTACAAAAGGTGGACTTAATGCTAAAAGCATTCTCTCCCAGTCATACCTTTAGGTCATGCAGAAAGATTATAAGTGGGTGCAGGAGCATAATGTAGTAAAAATTTAGGAAAACGCAACAAAAATATCATTATGAAGCATAAAAATATTATATATACTAAATAAACTAAATAAACATAAGTATAATATATATTTTATATGTATAACTACCAAATACTATAAATACATAAATATATTAAAAAAATATACATACATACATATTAACAAGTTTCGCAATTATTCAGCCAGAAACTTATGCAGTTTGTTCTTGAAAGACAATTTCGTCTCTGACTTCCTTATCTCTAGAGGAAGTGTATTCCATAGCCGTGTAGCCGTTACTGTGAATGACTTGACTTGTGAAACTAAGAACCTTCTCATAATTCATAGTCCCTTTAACATATTAATATGAATCAATTGATATATAGTACCATATGATGAAACTGAGAAAAATCATAACAAACACTTTAGAAATGATCATTGCTTCAAATTAAACTAATAAATTACAGTTTAAAACTTTGTTTAAGTTTTTTTTAAATACTAGTAATAATATGTAAACGTATAAAAAAATTACTCCGCCTAAACGAAAATTGGAGTGATACTGTACGATTTTTGAAATGAAATATCATTTCAAAAATCGTATATAATCGTATGAAATATCATAACAATTGTTTTTCATTTTAATATGTGGAAGGGACTATGAATCATGAGTAGATTCTAAGATTAAAATATTGCCAATGTTTTCAAATTCACCCTGTATGTGACGGGTTTCTAATACTTCAATTGATCAATAATTAAAATATAAATATCCGCAAAGCCACACAGCAACTGTCTCGGTTTTGAAGAAAGGAGTTTTCTTCCTTGTGTTACAAAAAAACCAGACAACGATAATGACGGGGGCATCTACCTTAAATACAACATTTCATAATTGCATTGGTATAACTGCAATAGATCTTTGGGAAATACCTTAATTTTAGTACAGACTAGCCAAATACAAAAAGTAGAGAAGTTCTTGTAACAAGGTCCAGTCCTTATTACGTTTTAATTTTATAAACTGAAATACAAGTATGTTCGTAATTACGCACCAGCTGTTCTTAATTTTTAATATTCTGCTAGTTTTGTCTAGCAATTAACTGTAGTGAAATTAATTAAAAATAATTAACAAAAATGTAATAGAAACAAGCTGTGATATTAGAATACACAAAATGAAACAAAGAAAACATTATTTATTATTTAGTTGCGAGTAAAATTAACAGACGTTTTCAAAGTAAAATTTAATTAAGTTCAAATGAAATTATTAATACGGGGAACAAAAGTGTATGCGTAATAAAATGCAAAGTTGACAGCGCTAATTTTCAATAACATTCTATAAGAGTTACCCATGTGAAATATAATATTGTTACAATTAACATGTCTAATTACTTTTGTAAAAAAAAACAAATAATCTGAAGAAATGACAAAACAATTAGATTTAAAACATGTGCCTTTAGCAGACGTACACGCTTACGTCCATTTGATAACTGACGCACACCTGTTTTAGAGATGTATATTTTATCGATAAAATCTACGAGTCGATGATCCACCGGCCATACATCTACAGAATTATTTAGATCGACCGGGCTTGGCAGATAACATTAATCAATGCCACGCTAGCGCTGATCCTTTAATCCAGTGGTTCCCAAACTTAAAGACGGAGCCCTATTAAAGGCTTTTCACCCCTGGACCATTAGCTCTTAAAATAAAGTTTGTTATTAACCACCCTGCTTTTTGTACTAGCTTAACGTCAATACATATAGCTGTAGTTTTAAAAAAGACCAGATTTAAAAGATCATGGCAGAAATATCGTATTTACTTTGAGATTCCAATGTACTCTTCTCTCAACTTTCTATAATTATAACCGAACTTTAATCGAACTTGTGAAAGTTATCCTTACACTTTAAAGAATTTGTGAATCTCACTCTAGAAAGAGCCTGCTTCAATAATGTTGGTTATACGTGCATTAAGCTAAATTAGCTTCAAGTTGTAATAAAATAATACTAATAGAAGCATCATAGTTACACAAAACGGCAGAAATTAACACACAAGATAATTGTATTTTGACAGTATTTTAAAAATAATCTTTGCTGGCAATATAACTCCGAATAATAAAAATTTGGGAACCCCTGCCCTAATCCAAAACCGATACAATTTTAATATCGCCTATCTGTCGTTTGTTTAACGAAAATCCATATTTTAATTTTCGAACCTAGGACGAATTGAGTACTTTTTTCTTGACCTCTAGACGCCTATAGAAAAACGATCCTTAAAGTCTTATTTTTAAATTTAAAAAATTAAATGATTTTACAAACAGCTACATCGCATTCCGTATCATTATGATATGATAGGCAGTAAACGAGTAAAGCGCTTTACTTTTTAAAGTGGACTCTTTAAATACAGAAATTGTTCCACCCTTAAAATCTTAAAGGATGGATCAATGTCTGTTGATGTTCGAAAAATACTGACTACATTTGCATCACAATAAACATACAAGCTAGCATCTATATCAATTGATTGACTGTAGTGTCTCGAATCTTGTTGCTAGACAGATGCATGGAAAATCCGCCATTTTCGCGAATGAAATCGCGGGAAAGCACTGACCAAACAACAATACAATTACTCAACCATACTGTGTGTTAAATGCTACTTTAGATAATTAAAACACTGTTCATTAAATCGTTGACCATATGAGTCTGGCTTAATTCGCTTGTCCGATGTTGACATTTGTTCCCGCAGTGCCGGTCGACAACAAACCGACGAGTATAGTTGGAGTATAGACGAAATTGGCCCCATGGAATTAGAATTTATACAAATGTTTCATTTAACACTAAATAGTATTCAGATGGCTGTTCACTAAACGTAACATTCGGTAATTTTGACAGGATTGTACTAAGGCACAGTGGTGTGATCGATGATTAACTCAACTATTGGTTAAAATGTCGTTACCAGCCGTTGAACACTAACGATTGTGCGTATTTTGAAGTAAAAATACCTTAATTACCCAAATGTCAGAATGGCTATTTTAATGACCGATAGTTAAGGTATATTCTCTCTAAAACACGGACATTTGCAATAATGAACCGCTGGTAACGACATTTGACCATTATTTGAGTTAACTATCGATCACGAAATTGGCCCTATGTATCCGTAGTTGTTTGGCTATTATAATGGTACTGCTATTGTAGACAGTGTAAGTGACCATGAAAGTTTCAATGGGGTGTCTGAGAACGGATAGGGATTCATATGTCTGTTACCAACTAGCTACTATTTATTTGATGACTAACAACAGACAAGCCGTTTTAACCCCTTATAGCTCGGTTTTCCAGTTTTATTACCCATAACTTCAACTGTAATTCATATTGTTATATGAAAAGTGACTTACTAAAAGTTCTTTGTAGACCATGTTTATTGAATAAGTATCAGACTCAATAAAACAAAATGTGGCTCATGGATATAGTTTGGTCAAGGTAGGTTTGTACAACCAAGCTTTTGAGTGGGAAAACGTTGTAGAGGTAAAATATTACAGGTTTTTTAACTAATGGTCGGTGGTCTGAGCAAAAAGTTAAAACCCAAAAAAGCTTTGAATAACTGAAAAATGTTAAATGAACCTCAAAAGCATTGCGGCGATTCAACTTGCCAAAAAGCGGTGAGAGTTTTTGACAGTGCTCCAATTTCGTGTCCCCGACACCACGTTGGTACACTCAAGTGCAAAAATAAGTGAACACCATGATTCATTCTAGTTTCTTTTTTATCCGCTGCGAAGCTTAGAATGCTTTAACAAAACTTCATTTATTCCAGATTTCAATGTTATAAAATTATTTATTACACAAACTAATAATAGTAACTAATTATGGCGATGACAATGATTTTGATTTTGCTTAACATTAGGTAGACCATGTCTTTTCAAATTGACTCCTCAAAAAAAACCGGCCAAGTGTGAGTCGGACTCGCGTACGAAGGGTTCCGTATCATTGACAACGATTTTTTTTTATTTGTTGTTAAAGCGGCATCAGAAATGGATAATTTGTGAAAAATTCAACTGTCTTGCTATAGCGGCTCTTGAAGTATCAGACAGACGATCGGCCGGGAGGACGGACGGACAGACAGCAAAGACTAAGTAACAGGGTCCCGTTTTCACCCTTTGTTTTTTTTTATTTTTTACCTATAGAGAAAAAAGTGCAATAAGTGTGTATTGTATGTAGGACTTATAGGCATTGATGATCATAATTTACTCCTCAATTATCAGTCAAAAGCAACATCCTGTGTGTTAGATTCAACCGACTGTACAAAAAAGCTTTGTGGTTTACTCTTTCGCGCTATTCGTATGTTGAGAACATCTTTATCAGTTTAATTTACAACATTGAACACACCTCCCAACTCAGAAAAGAGATGGCTGAACTGCATGTCCGCCTACTGGAGGTAACCCAACATCGAGACCAGCTTCTCAACACAGTCAGCACCTTCGACCAGTGCAGCAGCATTTTCGAGCAGACACTTATGCGCAACAATGACCTGGAAAGTGAGCTACGGGATGCCAACAGGACAATACTGCACTTGGAAGAAGAGAAGAAAGATCAAGCTCATACCCAAACCTTGAATCTGTATGAGGAGCTGATTGGGACCCCCGGTGGTCGGTCAGTGGTCACCAATCCAGACAGAGATTGTAGTTTACACCAATCCCTAAATCATACTGCGAAAATTAGATTGTCAGGTAGAAATAGGGTTAAAAAGTATATAAAACTTAATAAATTTATAAAAAGAACTAAAACTCTTGTCAAGAAAAACAAACGTTTTTTTAAGAATATTGAACTAAGAAAGGAAAAGTTAGATTTATTAGACAGTCTGGAAATATATCAAAATAAGTTACATGAAAGTAGGTCACAATGTGAACAAACTGTTGAGCGACTGCAGACTGACATCTGCAGGCTGCAAGAGTCATTGCATTCCATGACGAGTAAATATAACTCCTCCCAAGAACAAATATCTGAACATATCCTGGCTGCGAATAAACTTTTGAATTTGAACACACCCAACTCAGATTTTAGTTCGCTCCCAAATATGAATCTAAACTCAGTACAAGACTCTGATCAGCAGGGGGGTGTCGGTTTGCAGTTGCAATCACAAAAAACAAAGTTTAGTTGTCAATCAAAAAAATCCAATAATGAATGTAGCAACGTTATTGTTTTTTCAGACAGATTAGGAGTTGGTTATGGTTCCTTATTGAACAAAAACCTTAATTGTAATATTGTAAACCATTGTATGCCTGATGCAACTTTGGATCAAATAGTTCTTAATATTCAAAATAGTAATTTGAATTCAAATTCAATACTTGTATTAATGCTAGGAAATAGTCAAAATTTAAGTAAAAAAAACCTGCTAAAAAATTATTCAATATTGTTAAATTTAAACGTTCACAAAATAATCATTTGTGCCATACCATTTTCAAAAAATCATACGGCTCAGGAAAATAACTGTATTCATAGATTGAATACTTTATTATTTAATCTAATCCAACGTCATAGTGACAAATTTGTGTTTTTTGACACAAATAAATTTACTAACAATTCATTTTTGCTGACTGGCAGCTCTTTACACCTGCCTTATAGAATCAAAAAACAAATTGCTAATTTATAAGCATATAATATTAATTGTATAATGAACAAAACCATATCACATGGTTATCAACTTGTAAATAATAATAATAATGTTGATGTTATCAACCGGACAACCTCTGAGGCTTTAAACTAAGAGGGCAGACAAAGGCCAGGTCTAGTTTTAATGTTGTTCACCAAAATATACAAGGCCTGGCTGGCAAAGAACTTGAGTTATCATTAGTTTTACATGATTTAAGTGTTCATGTAATGTGTATAACAGAACATTGGTATAGAAATTGGGAAATAATGATTAGTATTGATAATTATACAGTCGGTAGTTCGTTTTCAAGAGAGATGACGACTAGAGGGGGGTCACTCATACTTGTAAATAATGAATTAAATTGTAAAGATCGCAGAGATATTGTGTCACTCTCTTTAGAACGTACTATCGAACTAGCGTGTACTGAGCTCGAAGATCGAAGATTATATTATTTTATCTGTGTATAGCCCCCCTGACGCTACTTACCAACTTTTTGAACCAATTATGGAATCGGCACTAGAAAGGGTTTCAAAATCGAATAAGAAAATAATAGTATGTGGAGATTTTAACTTTGATATTTTAAAGGAATGGAATACCGCCATTCGATTTCTTAATCTCTTCGAATCTTTTAATTTAAAAAATCTCTTTTGTGAACCAACAAGGGTGACTCCTACCACGGCCACTTGTTTAGATAATATTTTTTGTGATAAAAACGCAAATGTCATTGATAAAGGTATTTTAATTGGGCTCAGTTCTGATCATAGAGGTCAAAAGGTATTATTTGAACACAATCATACCGCAAATTTACCTGTGGAAACTAAGTATAGGCCAGTCACAGTAAATAGGTTGGATAGATTTAGGGATAAAATTAGTGAAAGTGTATATTCAGCTAACCAAAATATTAGTGATAGTGTAGATAAGCAATATGACGACCTCTTTAACTTAATTAAAAACGAATTTGATGTAATATTTCCGATAAAGAAGAATAAACCAAACAAGGCCAAATGCCAATTTAATAATTGGACCACAACAGGAATTCATAAAAGTAGGATCAAGTTATATGAATTATATAGTCTAAGAGAAAACTCTCAAGATCAAAACTTTATTAAATACGTTAGAAATTATTCAAAAATATTCAAAAAAGTTTGTGCTACAGCAAAATCACACCACCTTCGTAGAA
This sequence comes from Pyrausta aurata, assembly GCA_963584085.1. Taxonomy (NCBI): domain Eukaryota; kingdom Metazoa; phylum Arthropoda; class Insecta; order Lepidoptera; family Crambidae; genus Pyrausta; species Pyrausta aurata. The sequence continues at coordinate 3,331,758 of OY757268.1, forward strand.
TAGTCTCTAGCGCCAAAAATAAAGTAAAAACAACATGGAGCATCATAAATAAAGAAACTTGTAAAAATAAATTGAGAGATAGCGAATTTACATTAAAAATCAATGATAAAACAATTAATTCAAATCCAGAAGTTGCAACTGCCTTCGAATCGTTTTTTTCACATATTGCACCTACAACAACGAAAGAACTTGCCTCTTCTTCAGTAATAGCGGAATCTATTTTAAAATTAAATGTTAATGAGTGTAATTCTCAACTGCAATTTAGGCATGTAGGACCTGAAGTAATAATAAAAACATTTCTAGAATTGAACATGAAAAAAACTGAGGATTTGTGGGGACTATCTGTGCATATTATTAAGTCAATTATCGACACAATAGCTCCTCAACTGGCCATAATTTTTAACCAGTGTATTGATGACGGCCAGTTTCCTAGTTTAATGAAGATTAGTAAAATAATACCACTTTTTAAATCAGGTGACAAAAGTGACCCCTCCAACTTCAGGCCAATATCAATTCTGCCAGTCTTGAGTAAAATATTTGAAAAAGTTATATTCAATCAACTTTTAGCACACTTTTCATTAAACAAGTTATTTCATAATAAACAATTTGGTTTTACTAAAGGTAGAAGCACTACAGATGCAGGAGTTGCTCTCTTAACACATGTATTTGATGCGTATGATAATAGGCATGATGCTTTGGGTATCTTCTGTGATCTATCCAAAGCATTTGATTGTGTAGATCATGAGACATTATTGAAAAAAATACGTCACTATGGGGCATCATTGAACTCATTAAGCTTAATTAATTCTTATCTCTCAGGTAGAACGCAAAAAGTATGTGTTAATGGAACTGAGTCTTCTGGGGCACCTCTAACAATGGCTGTGCCACAGGGATCTATATTGGGACCTCTCTTATTTTTAATATATATAAATGACCTCCCGCACTTTGTAGGGAATCTTTGTGACATAGTATTGTTTGCAGATGATACTTCGTTGATATTTAAAATTCCAAGAGGTAAAGGTAATTTTGACGATGTAAACAATACTCTTTCACAAGTACTACATTGGTTTACTGTTAATAACCTACTTCTTAATGGAAGTAAAACAAAATGCGTTAAGTTTACGATGCCTAACGTCCGACAGGCACCAACTCAGGTTAAGATCAAAGATAAATCCCTTGATACCATTGACTCCACAACATTCTTGGGTATCACTTTAGACTCCAAACTACAATGGGGTCCTCATATACAGACCTTGTCAAGGAAACTAAGCTCGGCTGCTTTTGCTGTAAGGAAGATTAGGCGTTTAACTGATGTAGAAACAGCTAGGTTAGTTTATTTTAGTTATTTCCATAGCTTGATGTCCTACGGAATTTTATTGTGGGGCTCAGCTGCTGATATAGAATCAATTTTTGTATTACAAAAAAGGGCCGTGCGTGCTATTTATAGTCTAAAACCTCAAGATTCCTTAAAAGAGGTGTTTCGAGAAATTAGAATATTAACTGTAGCCTCTCAGTATATTTATGAAAATTTAATGTATGTACGCAAAAATTTAGATTCATTTACGAAAAAAAGTGATATACACAAATATAATACTAGGAATAAGGATAAGCTTGCTATTCCACAATTCAGGCTTCGAAAGGTTGGTAATTCTTTCATGGGGAAATGTATAAAATTTTTCAATAAACTACCAGAATACATTGTTGACTTACCGATTACTAAATTTAAAATTGTTATTAAAGAAACCCTAATGACGAAAGGGTATTATAAAGTAGATGATTATTTAAAAGATAATAATGTATGGACTTGCATGATAACCACAAACATTGTAAAACTTTTGAAAAGAGGCATTGACAATAGTGACTGAGTTTCTTGCGCAGCTTCTTCTCAGCACTAGCCCACAATTGTCCCGAAGCTGTGGTAGGGTCTATATTGGGACGTGTATACAAATACAAATAACAAATACAAATCGTTTATTGAGTATACAAGATTCAGGTTGTACATTCTACTAAAATACACACAACAAAAATACTGTGATTCACACTATTATAGATAGAAAGAAACATACATAAAAGCTACATAACATTTGTACTGTGTGTTTAGTCGGTACAAGGAGAAGAAACCTTTACTTTCCGTACTAGTTTTAAACTGTGTTACGGTAAAGTAATGATTCTCGTCTTAATTATTAGATGGTATACACAAGCGGATAGTAGTTGCATGATAAATATTACAGCTGCGCGGGTAACTAAACAAAAGTGATCGAAGCATTCGCATTGTAGCTGAGACCCGCAAGCGCAGGCGTAAACAAGTGTTACATAGTATATGCAAAAATTGTAGAAGCTTCGTTTTGTGTCAGTTGTAACATAAGACAATTCTAAAAAAGTAATGTAATGTATAAGTGCCCCCAGTGGGTCTATATGCAAAAATAAACGACTTTTATGACTTTTATAACTTTTAATTAATTTCCTGACGGTATTCGCTGTGTTGCTGTCAAAACAGCTTAAAAATTATATGATAAAATATTTTTAATTTAAACCCAGATAGATATTTTATATTCTCACAAACTAAGAATTTTTCAACTGAAATATGTACAACATTAAATCTAATTGATGTATTCATAAAACTTTTAAACAATTTTATTTCATGCCAACCTCCATTTTTCATTCATTACAAAAAATACAGTGCCGTGCAATGTGAAATGTAATTTTCCAATTATAATCGCGTGCTGAGGGAATTTTATCGAAATTAATGAATTGGAATTTTATAAAGTAAACACCGCAAAATGGAAGACCTTATTCAAAGCTCTTGCTGTTTTATTATCCTTGTAAAACTGTTCATTAGTAATTTTAGGGTTCCGTACCTCAAAAGGAAAAAACGGAACCCTTATAGGATCACTTCGTTGTCCGTCTGTCCGTCCGTCTGTCAAGACCCTTTTTCTCAGGAACGCGTGGAGGTATGAAGCTGAAATTTATATCAATTACTCAGGTCTACTGTCCCTTGAAGCTGTGAAAAAATCAAACTTCTAAGCCAACGCAATCAAAAGATACAGCCGTTTATGCCGCAAATTTTCGACACTTGCAAGGGAATCAAAACCTACAGGGTGCTTCCCGTGAACTCGGAATCTTAAAATTTGGTACGAAGCAACGTCTTATAGACGTTATAAAAATTATGAAAACCATAAATTTTTAGTAACATCACATAATATATTTTTTTTTAATAATTTTAAACTTACTACCCATTTCCTCATAAACGCGTAGAGGTATTAAATTGAAATTCATACCAAATACTCAGGTCTATAATACCTTTAAGCTGTAACAAAATCAAACTTCTATGTCAACGCAATCAAAAGAAACAGCAATTTAAGCTGCATATTTTGAAACTCGCAAGTACTCGCAAGGGAATCAAAACCTAAAGGGTACTTCCAGTCGACCTAGAATCTTGAAATTTGGCATGAAGCAACGTTTTATAGCACACATAAAGGGAAAATTCCGAAAACCTTAAATGTTTAGTTACATTACAAAATATATATTTTTTCTTGCAGGTTTGTACGGAACCCTTGGTGCGCGAGTCCGACTCGCACTTGGCCGGTTTTGTAATATAAATATTAAACCACCATAGATTGAACTATAATACTAGGTATTATTTATGATAGAAACATATCGTCAAATAATGAGATGTAGTATTTTGATACTATCTAGATGTATGTACTTTATAGCAATTCTCGCGGATTTACCGATTGAAACCGTGGAGAACCGCGATTCTCACGTATACCGACAAGTACAAAAACTATCGCATGGCAGAAATCGAAATGCATAGAACCTGCAGTGACCCTGAGAAACCCAAATAATTTTTTTCTTCGACAAAGAAATTTCAAACGGCGAACTTTTTTTGTATACGAACTGCACGAGGATTGAGGCCCTGGTCAATAAGACCGAATAAATATTATTATATTATATTGATACTTTTCCCTCCGTGAAAAAATATTGTTAAGTAGTATTTATCAAGAATGGGGCGGTAAGGTGGCTCCACACTGCCCGCCGGCATGGCTGCTGGTATCTACAAATCCAGCTGCCAATCAATTCCATAGAGAGATAAAAAGCCGGTATAGCTGTCATGCCAGCGGCATTAATCGCATAGTATCTGTCAAGCCGCCGGCAATGCCGCCGGGCTGTGTGGAGCGCTTTTAGACAAAGTACAAACCTGTGGGTCATTTTTGAGCCTCGTGACATGGTCATTGCTGGCGTTTAGTGACCTCTTACTAATGTGAGGGTGCGACAGTAGGAAGAAATGCTTCAGGTTGCCAATCTGTAGACAAAGAAAACATTACTTAGTTTAATTTTCTTATATAACAAATACTTTTCACACAATGGACAATTGAATTGGAACTTCAGTAGTATAAAAACTAAGTTTTTACACCATAATAATATTTGTTTAGCAGAATACTGATACAAAAACCTCGAAGCTTATGATCATTATCATCAATATTAGATGAGGCCGAAACGTTAGATCAATAGCTCTATAAGATTGTAGAGTAAAAAGTACACATATCATCTTGTTATTTATAGCTTCCTAAGATGAATTTTTTTGGTAAATACAATATATGAATAGTCAAATCAAAACCTTTAACATCATTATCAGCCAAAGGACGTCTCTTGATGTACATAGGCCTCCCCCACGGCAACCTTCATATAACTATATTTATTATGAACAGAAATTGCTAACCTGCCTGCTTAAAATTGATCTACACCTAGTTGATTAATGACGTCCAAAGCTTTATTCATTCACCCCTGTATAACACTTTAAAACGAGCGCTCACAGTGGGTTGTCAAATTAGTCGGCCTTAATTAGAAAAAAATCGAACGTTCAAAGCTGCCGATCAAAAAAGATGGACGTCAATTAACGTCATTTGTCGTGAAGCACCGAAGAGAACACGAGTGAGTGAGCCTCGAAAATTGGAGCGTGCATTTTGCGCCTTTTTCCTTACGTTTTGAGCCTTTTTTCAACCACGGGATGGAGGTAGCCTTGACAGTTTGTGCTTTAGGGACGACTTTTTGAGATAGTATTTGTTTTTTTTGCAACTTTTTAGATAGTATTTGATTTTTTTAGTCGTTGCGTCCGCAATTAGTTTTTAAATAAACCTCCGTTATATTTACTACATTGTTTTATGTATGTGTGTTGTGTTAAGACAAGCGGTTCCTCGCGAATCCACCTGCCATAAATGTCGGATCTCACAAAATATCACAGTGAATTTAAAGCCTGGTGCCATTTCGGTACATGAGCTATATTATTGTTAAGTTTTTTTTATTAAGATCCACCCAATAGTTTTCTGTAAAGAAGTATTAAACGTAAACACACATCTATCATCACAAGCTTATGCATAATATTAGTGGACGAACGTTTGGCGCAATGAGAATCAGGAAGGAAAAAGGAAGCGCTTCCTGCCGACTGAGGTGTTATTGGTTGGGGACTATAGTCCAATGGGATACCGTCTGAGTGTTCTATAATTGTCAGATAGAAAACTAACATATCGCAGTTCAGGATTCTATTGAGATTCGGATATTGTATAAACTTAGGCTGTCAGCGCCATCTAGCTGATGTGGAGCCGAGTTGAGTTGTCATGTGCATCGCCACAAACGAGTGCACATATAATCGCTCCTGTTTTAAATGTTTTCTCGTCATTAGAACTATAGGTAAACCGCGAAATTGAGACCTCGCCTGCGGGGCAAAGGGGTGCGGGGGTAGAAGAGAGCGCGGTTAGTGAGCGGCGCGGGCGGGTGTTTCCACGCTGCCCGCACCTCTCGCGCGACCCGCTATCGCCACCCCCCGCGCCCCTGTGCCCCGCAGGCGAAGTCTCAATGAAACGGTTTACCTATAGCTCGTAACAACAAAAAAATCTGTCTTATTACGGTCCCGGGAATTAAAGAGCCTATATGAAATTAAACTAAATTGTGGAGTACTCTCGATATCGAGCCTAATATTAATCAAATGAAACTTGAGTAATATTAAACGTTTTAACACTCGTAGACTAATTCTAATTCACCAAAGTTATTAATACAAATTGGGTCTAGTCTAGGTTTTATTAGATGCCCTAATCTATTAAAATTAATCACCATTAATGAAGTCCCAGACTGCTCCTGTTTGTAGATATTACTATTTATGATGCCACTTAAAATTTATTGTATTTGAATGATAGGTGTCCCAATATTCAACATTCAGATGTCGACTTATTTGAGTTGAGTATCACATGAAAAGAGAAAATAGACATAATACATTCACGCTTCCTAAAGAAAACGAACTTCAACATTGTCGTGAACATAAACTTGGGCACCGTTCAATTTCAAATGGAATACAAAGTTTAAATCTCTGGAAGTGCTATTTTATGGTTCAATATTATCGGGACAAAAGTTACATCTTCCAGTCACAAGCGACATTGAGCTTTAAGTACAAAAAGAAAAGTTGATAATTGTAAAAAACTTGGTTCTAAAAACCGTTCTTATAGTTTGCTTAGCACGAAAAGGTCGTAAAAGGTTTGCTTAGGATTTTGAAAACAAGTTCCCTAATTTTCCAAATAGCATTATGGCGGTCCGCGGCAATTTTAACATTACAAACATTAGGCAATGAGATAATAAAAATTATAGAACTTAACAAAGTTTTATCAAAGAAAAACAACAATATTTAATTATTATTCAATATTTTTAATACCGGCTGCACATAATTTTTTAATGAATCTACGAATGATTGAAGTTTATTATACAAGTTTCCGATAAAATGGCTTGTGCAAAAACAGCGTACTTAATACTTTATTTTTGCACATTTTCTATTTTGTAGTTTCAATTAGAATTTGCAGATGTTTTTAGTAAAATATTACATACTTTTTACTAGTGCTGACAGCACGACTATAGATATAACGTCTATAGTTGCGTTATTAAAAAAATATGTTCAACACTTAATATACTTATTTTATTTATTAAAATTTTCGTAATCTTACTTTACTTTTAACCTCAACATTTATTTTTATGTTTTATGGACTTCTATATCGGTTTCTTATTAGTCAGATCTCTATAGATTAAAGTTTCCAGAGAAGCTAGGCTCAATCAGAGGCTAGGAATGTAGATATATTTTTTTATCCAAAAATTCAATAATAATATTATTTAATCAAGTAGTATGGTAAAAACGAAGTTTATTCAATGTTGCTATTATTATGTATCATAAGTTTTTAGCAATGTATCGAAATAATTATTTATTTTGATACATTGCAAAAAAGTTACAGTACATCGCTATTAAACGAACACTCATGTTACATACCTTTTTGGTTTCTCTGAAAATCCACCATTGTGAACTTTACTATGCACCTGGTACTTATGGCGTAAATGCAAAAAAAATACTTTTGTTTAAATTTTGTCAACAACATTTATTTTAAGCCTTACTCAAACATTTCAATTAATCAAAAAGGAAATATCGAACAAAACAAAGCAAAATGGCGGCGACATCAATATTAACGCTTCACAAAGCGACTATAAAACACAATTATCCCTAACATCGCCACGGGAACAACTGAACTGTCCTCAAAAAGCTGAAGTTAGAGAAATTAATTAAATCTCCGGCAGATGAATGAAAATATTCTGTTGGCGGCATGAAATATGACAATGGCTAGCGAAGATGGGACAAAAGCGGGGATAATTGAAATCGGGCTTCAACGCACTTGCTTATTAATATGATGCATGATTCTAGAAGCGACCGCTTGCGTTTAGCGCTTGATGCACCGTTTTTCAATCATCACTTACTATCCCATAATTTGAATGCATCATAAGAGGATCGTGTGCGCGCAAGCTTCCATACAAAAAGAGAAAACGTTTTCCACCCCTTAAACGTTGTCTGATTTTAACTTTTTTTTTACATGTTAGAGATATTTTGAAAAACTAAGCTCATACGTTTTTTTTTTTATTTTATTAAAAAAATGAATGTATGTATGTATGTTTCAGAAAATTTAAGAACCTAAATATTAACTTTTTTGACTAAAAAATCTCTTCGGAATTTCGTCCATTTTAACTAATCAAGCCTTTCACAAAAAAACTAACTGTTATGTAGTACTACTATATTATATGCTGTGCCTTTTCATAGGTACATTTTAGTTTTACTTACAGCAATATCCTATGGGGATAATTATGTAAAGGTTTGAGAACCACAGACCGACTGCATATGAAGATGAATTGCTTTTAAATCTCCACACGACTAGACGCAAGATAATTTGCTCCGCAGTGTATTCTCATTACGGTGGATTACCCAGCGTTTGATGATGTACAACGAATAGATCTGAATTGTAGAGTAGATGCCAGCTAATTATAACGTCTGTTTTGCTTCAACGTTGTTAAAAGTACCTTCGTTTTCTGAATTTCATAAAATTTCTGTATGCAGACAACTGAATTTATCGTCGTGAAAAATACTAGTTGAATTGGTGGTTCTATATGGGGCTCTATTTTTAAAAAAATCACGGCTAGATTTCTCCTCATATCCGCTATAAAATCGGCGGAAAATAAGCGTCAGTCAGTACAAACCTAGATAAGAGTATTTCGAAAAAAGAGCTTCAGGACAGCATTTGATTTATTTTGACTATTCTTATTGTGCCTATAAAACTTTTTGTTTTGTTTATTGTGCATCGTTTTTGAACGAATTATACTTGAATGTACTACATTAAACTTTTTTCCTATTTTCTGTCATCAACACGTTAGCAATCTAGGTGTCAGGTGGTCTTTTCATGTTATATAAATAGACACGGGCTTATTTAGATAATTGAAATGGCGCTCTGACGCACTCAGCTAGGTAACTATTAGCAAGATGAAATCTCGTTGGAGCTAAGTGTTGAATGCAGATGTTTATTAAGGAGATGAAATACATATATATTGTCCATACCTATTCTAATCTTGAAATTCGTTTTATGTAACAGCTCAGCGCGATACATCAATCAACAAGTCGATACTTGATCAATGACGATGGCGTGCTTAGTACAAATACTCGTAGTAGGTACCTACTTTCATTTGTTTTCGAGGTAGCTTGAGTAAATGGATTATGTTTATGGTCGACAATCTAGGAGTGAATCCAAAACTTTAGGTCCTCCTTTTTCTTGTCTTTGATTCTTATAGTGATCGTGTCTATAAAGCTTTGGCTAGAACTCGTTAGATGAGATATTTGTGTCAACGTTTCAATAATTACAATTAAACATATTTCTATATAAGATTAAGATACAAACTCACCACTTTCTCTCAAACCGACACCAACAGGATTGTGTTATTCCGTTCTAACTTCGAGATTGCCTATTAACAAAGTTCAGGATTATTCTAATTATATTCTGCTGTCCGCCTAACTTCAAACACCATCTAGAATCTACAATTGAGATCTGTAACAAACCCATGCAGCAGATGCTCCACAAAGGCTAGATTACGACAACCGAATGAAAGTCGAAGGACCAAATTTCGCCCGCAAAGTAAGTTAGTAAAGCAAATAGACTTAAGTTATGACTTTAGGCGACATCTGTCGGCCGCCCCAGAAACTACAGTTCGATTGGGATCCAAATAGAATTACCCGTTCGGGGTGTGCATGGAAAATAGCTTAGGCATGATGCTGCATTTTAGAAACATGGGATTTTTTAGTTAAGTTATTACAGTAAAGTTATTTCTAATGTATTCAAAACGTAGTAGGAGGGGGGGGGGTGCTGCTACTGCTACGAAGAAGGTTATCTTTTATTATTAAATAAAAATTGACCATTATTATTGTCAACTAGCTTTTGCCCGCGACTTCGTCCGCGTGGAATAGTGACTTCTTTCTCCCGTTTTTTACACATTTACCACTATATATTTGCTCCTATTGGTCGTAGCGTGATGTTATATAGCCTATAGCCTTTCTCGATAACTGGACTATCCAACACAAAAATAATTATTCAATTCGAACCAGTAGTTTCGGAGATTAGCGCGTTCAAACAAACAAACAAACAAACTCTTCAGCTTTATAATATTAATATAGTATAGATAATCTGGTGACACTGGACAAAGCTTTGTTATTTTTTTTAAATTCATGATAAAGACAGCTATGATTTCACTGTTTATGTTGGTCATGACCAAGAGTGATAGTAGGCATATTAAAGCACCTCCTACTTCCATTTTGTTAATATTATTACACACATTACAAACATGATATTAATTTAGCTCGCGTTTCGCGTATTTCTACCTTCTCCAGAATGGGCGTTACGCACAGTGAATTGCACCTTAGCACGATTCAACCACTAGCTACTTGTTATTCACCATAAAAGTCATATATATTTGCATGTAGACCCATTGAGGGCACTTATAAAATATACGTACGTACACATCCAAACACTACCACTGCTTTGGGACAATTTTGGGCCAGTACTGAATCATGCCGCAAATCGTGAATGATTCTCTTATTTTTTTCCATTTTGTTTGTAATTTTTAGTGAAATTAAGTGTGTCAAAATTAGATGGCTGCGACATATTTAATAGAACAAACATAATGCAAGTGTCTGTATGAGATCCAATTAATTGTTAAAAGTTTGACAGATTCTATTTAATAAGTGAAGTATTTTCTTAACTGTACTGTACTGTACGGAAGAAAAACGAGTTGATTCTATTTTCTTCGGTTTGTAAAGCTACACTTCAAAGACAAAGGCGTTTATAACATTGAAATAAAAGAATTTGGGATAAGGAAATGTAGCGAGAAACACTTGAACTCTTTTTCGCGTTAAGCGCTGTAAGGTTGTTTACGTTAATACCTTCACATTTAAATACTTCAGCCACCTGTCAGCCAAATCTGGCCACCAACACAATCTCTGTGCTAACAATAAGTGAAATCCATTATAATTTAAAAAATGAGCTTTGAAGTTATTAAGTCAGATGGACTATCCAAAAACAAGATTTTATTGAATAATACGTTCCTGCGGGCGTATTGCGATGCAGTTTTGACAGTTCAAACGCTCTGATTTACTGTCAAATTAGCAATTCTTATTGCAATTTCGCATTATATTGATAATATTACTATAATTTAACAATAGAAATATTAATATTCATACCATTGTAGTATTATTAGAATATTATTATATTGATAATATTCGTTTACACTGAGTCAGAATTTATCTGCCTCGGAATTGAACGGATTAAGTTGGATCGCAATATGCCCCCTGTACTTACAATAAAATTATAATAGGACTCAACAATTTTCAAAGTACATAATTACGCCTTTAATAATACTTAATAATACTTAATAGTACTATAATAATACTTTTAATAATACTTAATACAAACACCATTTATTGTAGCACAAATCAAACAAAAACGTAATTTGGATAGATGCTAATAATATATTATGAATTTGGAGTGTACAAGGCATTCGGTAATTAACAGAAACAGCGATAGGCAAGATTGGACCTCTTTTAAGGTAAGATTAAATAAGTTGCTACTAAGCTGATATGTACCACTCTAAGCCTCATCCACATTTAAGATCAGGTGTGGTCGTAATATTATTCTTGGTCGCAAATAAAATAAAATAAATCTTTTTATACTATATTACTCAGATAAATTTGTGTGAGCTCTTTGAGCCATCTCAAACGAAAAATAACGCGTCTATAACAACCAACTCTTACATTATTGAGTTCAAAGATTCTGTAATGAGCTACCGGGCTCCATAATGAACTTTTTCACGAGTTGCTCGTTATAGGTAAGCCTTTTCGTCTTTTGTAAGTAGATTCTAATTTACCAGAAACCTTTCGCGATTCAAAGGTCTACTTTAATTTTGCTGTCAGTTCAAAAAGTGGAGTTTCTAAATGTTGATGATAATGCTAGTAAATATAAGTATGACGACCTCCCTTTTTTAGTTGCTAAACACGATGGGTAAGGCGTCGCCACTACGAGGTCCCGTGTTCAATCCCGGTCAGGTCAGTAAAGAAATCATAATTTTCTACATCGTCTCGGATCTGGGTGTTGTGGTACCACCGTTGTTTCTGATTTACAAAACACAAGTTAATATTAACTTACAACAAAATTAAAGTTCCCCATTCTTTTAATCGCGAAAAGATACTGGGAACTTGAGGAATTGGTTTCTGGGGAATTGAACTTGTGCGCATTAGCTACTTATTTTGGGATCAAAGCAATGTTTGCAATTGGTATCCAATATTTATTTATATATTACGCTTGCAAGCTACTATTACTTGACAATAATTATGTAAACCATTAAAATTTTAAATGACTGTTGCACCAAGCTACTTTAAAAGGAATCATTTATAATTAATTTTTGTTTTTATAGTGTTTTGTCACTACATAAACTTAATATTATAAATTAATTGCATTGGTAAAAAGCAACTGTGTCAGCCCTTATTTAGTAAACATCTAACAAACTGCGGCATTACCAGACAAATCTCTAACGAAATCCCCAACAAATTGTGGGTGAACTGTCCGGTTGGGAATAAATCGTCAACTCGCAACTTTGAGTGTAAGTAATCCCGCGGAAAGTTATTTATGCCGATAGTTCTGGTTTAGGGCCCGGCAGTAAGTATTAAGTAACTTGATAGCATATTTATATTATTACCATTCTATTAGTGACGTCATGACAAGGTTGCAAGCTCCGAACCATATTTGACAGCGCTAACAAATAATCGGGGTGTGTCATGCGGAAAATAGTAAGTGCTTATAAGCAAAAATGGCAATCGCAAACAATTTTTCAGCCATGACTCGTTTGGGTACTTCGTTGGCTTATAATCCGCCATATTGTTTAGCAATCGCCACATGAGCAGCGTAGAGTTAGCATTAGCGCTTTATTCGACCATACATAGCCAATCATTAAAGCTGTCATCGACAGTGTTGTATATGATGACAAAATAAAAAGAAGGTCACCAGTCTTCTCATCGGATAGACGCAAGCGTTATAAATAAATAACAAACATTTATTTCGAGTCACTGAGATCCATTTGTAACCACAAATTACAATTTAAAAAATGTTCTTTGAATATTTAATAAAATTGCATTCAGTTATCAATTACATCTCAGCCACTTCATAAATCTATTCTATAGACTGTTCTGACAGTCTTGACATTGCGTCTGCTGCGGGTTCTTTAGTCATACCAAACACGGATTGCAACCTCGTCGCAATCGCTATAAGTTACGTAATAATAACATAACCCGTAGGGATGCTCCGAAACGGTTAACGGTAAAGGTTACTCGATAACCTTTATGGCGTTTTACGAAGGCCTTTTTAGCTGGCCGGACGATATCCTTAAACTTACGATGAGATAATAATTCAGGGTTGCCACGATCATTTTAACAAGGCTAAGGAAATTTTCGTTTCACTACCTCATACAGTGTTACTAAAGTTTGCTTAATAAATTTAATATATTTTTAATGTACTTAAGGCCATTCGCAATCTTGTTTTATTAACCGTCCAAGTTCTGGCCAGATTATTTTTTTACTTGGCAAAGTGGATCAATATATTGGTAATGCAGCCTAGTTTTTGATAAATTATTATTATTGTCATTTACTCGTTTGGTATTGTCTTAAGTTAACTGGACTTCAAAGAACTAAGTTAATTCATTTAACAAAACCAAATATACATACTACCTACATATGGTTTCATATTCTCTTGACCGATAAAAGTAAACATTATACTAACATGATGATCATTTCATACAGGCCTACTAAGGGGTTCATAAATTACGAATAGGTACCTACCTAGTACCTTAAAACAATTTTAATGTTGTAAAAATGTTAGATATTACTACGATTTTCCTCGAGTTAAAAAGATTCCTTGTAAAATCTTTGTGCACTCATCACGGATAAAAACTTAAAAGCGGCGACGACAGACAGAATTTCTCGGACAATCGTGGTCATTTAGCACCAAGGGCAAAAAGTCCTTCGTCTTTCCCGCTTCGTACCAAGTATCGTGCTATCTCTTTTTTAGAATATACTTTTGCAGAGTTCCGTATTTTTATAGTAAAAAGTGTCTGTAAGTCGGTATGTTTATTTTATAACCTCATCAGCAACTAGTCAACTGAGATTCAAATTAAAAAATGAGTGTGTCAATGGATTTATTTATGTCGCTTTGAAAATTTTTTTTGAGATTCAAAGTAATCCTAGAGACCGTTATTTAACATCGAATATTTTGTGAATAATTAGAAAGTGTGATTCCCGTTAATGTTTAAGCCAAAATTTGGCTACAGAAGCAATAATTGTAAAGTGAGAGCCTGACAAACTTTATTAAGCTTACGGCCCAATCACAAAGTCCTGATAAGTACTAGTTAACGTTATCTATCCAATAATTCATACGACATGATGTTTTATGTGTGAATTATTCGTAGGTTAAAGCCAAGAAACAAAGAAACAAGCCCTTACTCAAATATGCTTATGTATAGAACTCCGTGTTTTTTTTTATATATACAAGTTTAACGTCCTTGGTCACAAAGCCATACAGACAATCATTATTAATTAAAAGTTCAATATTTACACTTATCACTAAAACTAACACTAAACTAGCCTTACCTAACCTAATACTTTGAAATGCGATACTGGTTCACATTTCAATGCTCAACAAGGGAGTTTAGCACGAGAAAAGCGATCCGATTCAGAGACCGCGCGGAACGCACTTAACTTTATTTCTCACTTTGTCTTCATTGATTTTTTCAAGAGCACACATTATTATTTTAATTCCAGCACAAAACCACAATAATTTACTCGAAAAAACCAATTAGTAAAATGAAGAAAAAAAATCCATCTTCCTCTTTTCGTTTCCCGCGCTAAACTCAACTCCTAGTGTTCAAATCCAACTGACACTTGACAATTTTTTTTTTAACACGGAGCATTTTTATTTTCAGCCAGCACTTCAGCTGAGTGAAAAATGACCGTACTATGATCCCATTTTTCTCGGCCCGTGCATTCCCGTTGGTGCATTCTCTACCTGAACATCATTATTCTTTTGGAAATGATCGAGCTATTCGTTAGTGCCCCATTTATCAGTTTGTACTTTAAATATATTTCGGTGGCTTTTACATCAATCTTTTTGTTGAACTCAAAATACTTAACAGGCTATATTTTTACTATTTTTATGTACATGGGTTGTGTATGTAAGGTCATATCCCAGATATATATTGTCAAATAACTAACAATAAATAAGTATTAATATATTTTCTTCTAGCATTATGTTTGCTGAAAATATTTTTGAAGAAGCTTACTTTGATAGCTAATTGAGCATTTACTCTATTTTCATATTGACCTTTTCCCTTTTTTTTAAATATCTGCGATTACCATTTTTTTTTCAATCGAAACCAAATCACCAAATGATTGTAGTTTATGAGTTGTATTTTATGAAGATTATTGTTTTCTACTTTTGCTGAGATGGATATGACATTTAAAACAAATAAAATCATTTATGTCACGAGTCAACCCTAGCATATTTTTACTCGTAACTATGTACTATCTGAACTACGGTAAAGTTCCTAGTTTTCGCCACAAATACCTCTTTATCTTTACCGCTTGGTTTTGATGACATCATCTAATACCAGGTGAAACTTGCTCACACTTTATATGGCAGTATCTTTACCGAGTGATATGTGGGAACTTCTCTCTTAGATTGGACTGGAAATATTGTTGATGTAGAAGAAGTTTGGGTACTAAATAATGAAGACTTGACCATAAATTAAATTCAATTCAATTTATTTATTTCAGATAACATTTGGATCCATTGTGTTAGTAACAGAGTTCTTACGTCTAATATTAGTAAAAAAAATACAATATGATAACAATAATAATCTCATAATAATAATAAATAAATAAATTCAATTTATATTAATAAAATATTCATCCAGTAAATATTAAAATACTTTCAAACACAAAATGCAAATACTTTCAATTTTTATCTAAGAGTGGGATAGTTGGATTCGTGATACTTAAATTTAAAGTTATTTTGAGAGATACATTCTTAGTTTTGAGCGTGATATAAAAATAATGGCGGAAAAATGATATTTTCTAACACAAGAAATCGAACCAGCAATGTATTGAAAACAAATGTGTCTAGTCTTAGAACTTGACATTGTCATTTATGACAACGAGTAAGTGATTTTCATATACATTGATGAGAGATTATAACTTTGGATTACCATATCTCTGATTTAAAGCATTTAAGAGCACTATGACCAATTCAAGGCAACTACTTATACTTTATAGTTTATTTTTATTTTTATAGTGTTTTGTCACCGAACAAACTTAATAATATAAATAATTGCACTTGTAAAAAGACAACTGTGAACCTGTGACAGACGAGGAATTGAACCTCGTGTCTTACGCAATCCGGGCGTATGCCTATATCACTCGGCCACCGTCACATTAACAAGCCTGTTGAATTTTTGCAAGTGCTTTTTAACGGCTTTCATCAACTTGTCTGATAGTTAAAATATTTGTAAAAATATTTCCTTCGGATAATGTGAGAGCAATCTCTCTCTCTAGCGTTAAAAAGCACTTGCAAAAATTCAACAGGCTTGTTAATGTGACGGTGGCCGAGTGGTATAGGCATACGCCCGGATTGCGTAAGACACGGGGTTCAATTTCTCGTCTGTCACAGGTTTACAATTGTCTTTTTACAAGTGCAATTTATAAACTACTTATACTCTGAAGAATATTTGATAAAAATTTTTGCTCCTATAACAGGCCATACGCTGTAACTTTAGTTACGTTAGTTCTGGATAGACGCTTGGCATACATTGAGAATCAATCAAGCTGAACACAGGCGCCATTTGCAACTTAGGACACCTCATGTTAGCGGGTCACAGAAGACATATTAATTAGTTACATGCCTGACTACAGATTACCAATAGTAGGTTCTGGCTATCGATGTCGTACTAATTACTCAATGGATGATAACCTAAGTTGTACTTGTGGAAATACCCATATCGTAACATCTATAAATACAAAAAAGTGTCATCAGTCTACCTTTAACTTCATTTTAAGGGTTCCGTAGCCAAATGGAAAAATAAGGAACCCTTAAAGTTTCGTCAAGTTATTCTGCCTGTCTGTCCGTCCGTCCGTATGTCACAGCCACTTACACCGCATAATCTATATGAACCCTTCTGATGATTTTCATTATTTTACTATTTATTACTTTGTCTGTAAGTAACACTTTGTTTATATTCGTTAATTATATGATACTATTAATTTAACAGATATCCATTAATGTTTGAATGCATGTAACATATTACTAGATAATATTAAGGTTCAAGCTATGTTTAACATAGCATGAAACTAAAATTTGGATTCTTACTTCGTGGCAAAACTAATTAGCCCGACATTACAGCCAGACACCAAAGTTTTGAATACGCTAATTAAAATATTTTAACAAGTGCTAACTATGTGCAGCGTTAACAATACCTCAGTTATAACTTCGAAAATTCTACGTAACGTCATAATTGTTTTAGGTTTTAGCCAAGAACCCAAATTACTGAAGTTGCTTGAACATTGTATTCTCTTTTGGTATCTTATTTGAAAATACCGTTAAATAATATAGGTAACTGTTCAATTTAAATTT
Organism: Pyrausta aurata; assembly: GCA_963584085.1. Classification (NCBI taxonomy): domain Eukaryota; kingdom Metazoa; phylum Arthropoda; class Insecta; order Lepidoptera; family Crambidae; genus Pyrausta; species Pyrausta aurata. The sequence continues at coordinate 3,349,322 of OY757268.1, forward strand.
ACTAACATTGTTGTTGATTGGTTTCGTATAAAACGTCTGGATAATTAGGTAACGCGATTGCTGTCGTATTGTAATTGTTATTAGACGCCATGAGAGTATTTTGAAAGCTCCGAGACCCCTTACACACTGCGACTTATAGTATCGATACTAACGCTCGTTTTGAAAACGCGCAACAGCATCGCGACTCTCGCAATGTACAGATTTAATTTGGCATCGATGCAGAAGCGCGACTGCATCGATTCTAACGCGCGTTAGTATCGATGCTGTTGGCAATATTCAGTACATAATTTTTCAATTTCCAGCTTTTGCATCGATGCTAAATGTAGCGCAGTGTGTAAAGGTTTACATTTTACGACTGCATTGATGCTGCATCGCGACTGTTTCGCGTTTGCATCGCTGCTAAAAGTCGCAGTGTGTAAGGGGTCCAAAGTACATAATTGCTTCTTTGTTCCGCTAGCTAATCAATCAATTTGCCCATCGACTCATGTGACTGACATCGCTATATTTACTGACGATCATCTTCCGATGAGTTAGGATAACGCCCTTCTGTTCAGTATTTTGACGTTTAGAGATTAAACGATAAATTCAATGATATGGAAAGGTTTATCTTTATTTGGAAAATATAAAAGCAATCATAATGATGTTCATTTCGATTAATTACAGTTCATATAGGTTGGCTAGTTTTTGAAATAATAGGTAATAAATTGTTTTACTACGTATTACTATGAAATGATTGAATCCTGTTTTGGCATGTAGTTCCTATAGCCCACATAGAACCTTTGAGTACTTATAAATCCCATGTAAACAAACCATCAAGTTTACTTCTCTTAATAATAATCCTACTTACTATTATAAAGGCGAAAGTTTGTAAGTATGGATGTATGGATGTATGGATGTTTGTTACTCTTTCACGTAAAAACTACTGAATGGATTTGAATGAAACTTTACCACAATATAGTTTATACATCAGAATAACATATAGGCTACAATTTTTGAGGTTTCTAATGTGAGGTCGTAAAAAAACACATTTTTTACGCTACTAGACGGGACGAACCTGAAGTCCACGCGAACGAAGTCGCGGGCAAAAGCTAGTATCAAATAAATTAAGACGCTGTCTGTATATTTACTGAGGCGAATACATTTACCATACATCACCGCTATTTACAGTTCCTATCTTGTTTTCATTTTCTCTGCCGCTTTTTTCCATTTCATAAATTTCGCCACTATCACATCACAGGGTGTAGATTTCAATCTGTGCAAATGACAATGACACAAAATTATTAAAACTGAACTTGTGATAGTTAATATATAACTATTTAATTTAAATAGCTATTTAAAAAAAAAAACAATTATGAATAGTCATTTTTGTAGTTCACAAGAAATAGACGTGTGGAAATTATTCATAAATAAATAAAAAAGTTTTTTTCATGATTCGTGATTAGTTAAGGTATAGAATCACCTCGGTCAGAACTGCACATATTGAAGTCTTAACCGTGTATATTGTAAACATTCTAATCTTTTTAATAGGCATTATCTGGTTAGTACTTAAACTTTTTTAAAGCAACAAGTTGTGTCTTCAAGAAATTGATTTTGTCAATGAGTTTATCTAAATTTTGTATAATTATCATCATCATTATCAGCCAAAGAACGTCTTCTGCTGAACATAGGCCTTCCTTACGCTTTTTTGACAAGATGGACAGACGACCTTGTAAAGATCACAGGAGGATTTTGGATTATTTGGACAATTATATCACTCGTCACTGAATAATCCACTTCTTTCACACTCATATCATTTTTCACACAGTCCATCCTTCTCTTCTTCGGTCAACTTTCCCTTCCAGCCATCCGCATTCATACTCATCATTCTTTTAGTTACATGACTTTCTTCCCACTGATAGATACTGTTCGTCTAAAATGGAGTCCTTTCTTTTATAGACTCAAGAGTTTATTTGCTACTTTTTAGTGCATTTTCGGTTTTTTTAAATATCGGTTCAAATATCGAGTTACTATAAAGTAAGATGGTGCAATCAAACTGAAAATGTAGTTTACACATTTGAAGCTAATCATTTGTTTCTACAGAATCCTCTGGTTCTTTTTATTCAATATGAATCTATTATTGTTATATGAAACAAATTATTTTCTGTTGTTCATTAGTTTGAAATATAATTATTAACCTAACAACACATGGATCCACTAGAGCACATGTTTCTCTACTAAACTGTCGATAATTTACTTCAAATTATTCAAGGACAACCGTTTTTATAGCTGTTCTGATAATTATTACTTACGTTGTGAAAAGTGCTATATCGTATCGTGTATTCGGAATTCCGTATCTGAAGGGAGTCAAAGGTACACCCTATAAATACAGTACATCTGTCTGTCAGTATGCTTCAGTGAATGGTATATTGTATCTACCTCTAGAGAATTGAAATACAAAGTAATATGTTTTATGCTATTTACAATCTACTTGTTGATTTCCCATTGTGACATTTATTGCATCTTGTACCAAGTATAATATAACGAGCATTGCATTTTAAAATAATGTTTTGTAATGATTACGCATTATTGATATTTCCTTTTAAAACAAAACGTTATAGTATATACATTCCACGTTGGTACTTAGGTCAAATTATCCAAAACACGACTAAATGTAGACAATATTTGGAGACATTTTTTTTTGGGCCCAGTAGGAACTTGTAGCGTCGTATAATGACATTGCACCCTAAATTAATAACTTATTTTTTTAGACGAATGATAACGTTTAAATGAAACCGGAACAATAAAATCGAACTTAAGATGCGTTGTATTGACTATTTTTCATCACGCCATTCCTCCTTTACAAATACGTGTAAAGGAACGACGGGCTGGTTAATATAAAAACAATATCAATTATTTCAAGTATGTGATTTGGTTTAGATCACGTTTTTTTACTTTTATTTATTTTAAACAATTGGAATCTCCGAATAAAATATTTTAATTGATTATTTGCATAAAATGGTTATCTAGTAAAGCCGTGGAACGGATAGCAACACTGTCTTGATAAACATCTACTGTCAAACGACAGTTATCACTGACATTGACTGGAATGGTTGGAGTGTCATTTGATATACTTTCCGTCACCTTCCGTTTGTTTCGAATTGAGTGTTTTTGTTTTCAGGATTTTTAATTATTTTTACGAAAAATAGAAGAAAATAGCATCAAGTACAGCCTCTATTCCACTTAACCGTTGTGTTAACTGTGCGGTGAGATTTCAACGACTGAGATTTTCAGAAACGACTGAAAATGTGCGTCAACTTATACGTCAGTGGATTTATGTTATGATGAATTTTCAAATATTCCCGTTAGATACAGAAATACTAATATTGTTAATGTTTTTAAGACACATTATAAGGAAGAATTTGATATATGTTTCATTACTAGACGTCACAATTTATGGTGGGCCCATCCTCCATACAAGAAAAAAATGTCTCCTTTGTCATAATAAATAGGACATTCATAAATTGACTTGGCCTAGTTAAACGTTTTAATAACTTATGAAGGTACTGATAAAATTGATGGCAAAGCGAACGAACTCTAATTTATCTGACTCAACTTCATAAAAAGTCGTCTTCATAATTACTTATAACAAAAATTTCTCTCTGGTTTTTGTTAATTACAGCGTTTCATTATATACAGCCATAATGAGCTACCGTTAAATTACGAAAATCGCTTGGACTTAACAATATTTATTTTACTTTTGTATTTCGCAACTCTTATAAATTAAACTGAATTTGTTAATGGCATTAAACGCAAACACTTTACGAAATTATATGCAGTGTGTGAAAAATATTCTCTCATTAATTGAATGAAAATACAGACGTATAAAGAGGTGTGAGCGTTTAAAGTTCAATTTTCCAAAAGGCAATAAAAGTGGTTGCTGGGTTTTTAGTTGTTCAAATTAATATTTCCATGGAAATCATTGCAAAATTGAGCTTGATTATAAACTCTTAAATTTCTATAGTTTCAAATACTAACTAAATAATAAAGCTGAAGAGTTTTTTGCTTGATTTTAACAAGCCAATATAAGAAACTACTGGACCTGTAAAAAAGGTTTTTTGTGTTATATAGTTTATATAACATCACTCTACAAAAGGATGGAAGGGGGTTAAGATGACGCATTGATGATTTTGTGATAATCGGGTGTACATTATGTTGTGTCGGACTTTGTAATTATACCACACACGAAAGTAATATTTAATGAACCGATTCTTGAGGACATTTGCTTCATTTGTAGAGTTGCCGAAACACGATTGATTGACTTTTGAAACAGAGAAAATCATCAAAACGCGCGAGCGAAGTCATGGGGGAGCAAAGTCATCGCCAGTAGATTAAATAGTTTCAGTTGTGCTGTGTACTTAAAAAGGGACAATTAATAACTCTTTCCCAGAGTTCTCAATTAATATTTCTTTATCTTTCCGCAAGAGGTATACAAGTATAACATTTTACGTAGAACAAATAATAATAATAATAATAAATATTATTTAAAAATATATCCTCATCGTAATAACAACAATATCGGAATGGATACGTATAGTAATATCTTTGGTGGGCTATTTTAGGTAAGACGTAGTAAGGTTCTGAAAATTTCTGAATCACAAAATTTTACTTATAACAGGTATAAAAGGTTTAATGTGGATTTATCTACATCATGAAACATTATCATTATTATTATAGTTTCAAACTACCCACCTTCATTAAGACAGTTTAGTCCCTTTCAAAGTTTTTGGTGCATGACAGTAGAATGCTATGCTACTCATAGATTTTGTTACTTATTATGGTACATTCAATGATATTATTAACATTTTAGAGCGAGTACAGTTAAGGGTGACTAACGTAATTTCAGTACGATTTGGCTAAATATAGAAACCACAGAGTTGTATCAAATCAACACGAATTGGTTAATTTACTTTTTACTAAGCTAATGTAACATTATTTATAACGGAAAACTTAATATTGTTTGTTTTCCATTTTTTTGCTTTTATTTATTCTTTAGGTTCAGTGTTATTTATATGTAAATTTCATTTTTTCTGTTACTAACAACAAAAAACATTCTACAATTTAGGTAATCCTGTTATCCAAAAACACAATAAAAAAAAATGGACAACACCAAAACCATTAAGCAGTAACAAAAAATTTTGTAAGATGCAAACACTCAGCGAAATAGGGCTTTACATAAAAACGTCAGAAACAGTTAAAACTGAGTATTTTACGGGCCAGACGTTTTTTCCTCACTAAAATCTCGATAAGCCCCGCATTTCCATCGGATTCCTTTTAAAATACTTCTCCACAATGTTACCCCTGATTAATTTCCGGGAAGTTAAAATCTCTCCTCACCAATTTCCTATAGGAAAATTCACGCTCCTTTGAAATATGTAAATTTAACATTTAAGACGCTGTATGTGGTTGAAATTCTCGGAATGAATATGATTATCATTGTAGGAGTAGGAAAGATATAGGATATGAGATTAACTCAAAAAAATATTAACATCTTCACAATTAATTAGAAATCTTACAAAATCCCGTTAACCTTAACTTCATAAAGAAGTTTCCTTCACAATGAGGTTAAGAAGAAATTGGATTTTCTTTTCATTCCCCAAAACTAAAGACATTATTGAATGAAACTCCGCGAGCCGTAACGGGGCACTTAAGAAAGGTCTAAGTTGCTCTTACCTGTCCGTGATTGACGAACCCATGTTTATGGGCAACCTCATCGGCCGAGCTTGGCCCGCCTGGGACATGAACAGCGAACTGATGGTGGTAAAACGGCACACAATAGTCCAACACTGTCAGAAAAAACACGCCGAGGGCGAGCATTCCGCCCTTCGCGCATTGCACGTCCCTACCTCCCTAATGCTTCAACATCCATGACCAACGGTGATGGTTGGTTAACTTTATGTCGGCACTCGCGGTAATTTGGTTTTAATAGCGATCGTGTTCTGTTTCGCGGTTGGAGCGGCGTCCTTTCTGTAGGACGTCAACGCGAGGACTGATTCCGCGTGACTGAGAGTCCGACTAGGAATGCCCGCGCGTGCGCGGTACTTGGCGCCCTTTCTTCATATATCTACTGGGACGTATTGTGTGCATGGCATCAATTGACTCGTATACTTAATTGGATCGAGGATCGAATGATGTTCTGGTGCCTATTGTTGTTGTTATAATGCTATTTTTGTCGCGAAATGCATTAAAGTAAAACCCTTCTGGTGATCCTCGCTCCCCGCTATTAAGCGATTCACCGATACGCGGCAATGGAAGCGTATTTGGATAATTTTTGTAACTGAATTTGAAAGGGCTTTTGAGAGCGATGTAAAAGGTAGAAATAACATAAAGCTTTTATGATATAGGTAGATACCAATCTTTATAACAAAAATAATATACCAGAGATTTTGAGATATAACAGATATTTGTTATTTCAAAATTGAGCGCCTGAAAACACACTAAAAATTAATATATCTTTTTAATAATTCATGAATATATGATAAAGGATGGATAAATTAACTTAAATAATATATTTTTTGTGGCATTGCGTTTTTTTTCCTCATCAGTTCTAGAAAACCGGAAACCGGGAAATAAAAATTATTTTGTTTTTATTTCTAACAACTGAGAAATAAAAGCAGCTCAGAAAAACATACTGCAATATTATGACCATAAACAAAAAAAACATAAAAGTACTTCATAAAAAGCTAAAACCGGTGCAAAAACGAGCGTACTTCACAAAGTACATTCATGCGAGACCACACAACCGCAACAAAGAAAATTCCACGAAACAAAACTCTATTCTAGCGAATTTCTAAGTAAAACTATAAGAGTGTCATGAATATTCAGCAATAAGGTACTGGCTTATGTACGCAACATCATGTTTGCTAGCTCAGAACCACAACCGCAGCTTGGCAACTTACTCCTAAGACAAACATTGTGATAAAGCGTAAATAAAACAGATAATACACTCAAGAAACGTGAGAGCATATCTCCAAGCAAACGCCTAGCTCTAAGCCGACATCAAGGAAATGCAACCTGAATACTCGTACATTTCAATAACGTATAGGAAATAACAAGCTGCATATTATGTCCCTTAGAAAGAACATTGTACACATTTTTTACAGCCAAGTTTTAATAAATAAAAGTATCCTTATATTTATTACATAAACTATAGTTTCGAGGAGCCTTGGTTTAAAGGTACCCAAAGAAAAAAAAATTCAAGCATTGTCATGTTATACAGTTGTTATACTACATAGATTAAGAAGATAATATTTTAAAGTTAGTGAGATCTAATTTCATAGTGTCGTTTGTTGGTGTAGTGATTAGCCCTCCTGACTACTATGCCAGCGGTTGTGGGTTCGAATCCCGCAAAAGGAAAATGTTTATGGGATGAGCACGAACATTTGTATCTAAGTTAAGGATGTTTTTATGTATTTAAGTATTTAAGAGAGACGCCTTCGTTATAATCATTGTCCGGTAAATATAATAGTCCTCCTAGTCGATTTTCAACGACTAACCGACTGTGTGGGACATATTTTAAAGTGCACAAGCGTGTGCGCAAGCACAGGTGCAGCACTCTCTATTTCTTTTACTCTCAAAGCCCGATGGGACAGCAATCTGACACGACCGGAGAGAGATCAGGCGCAGGACCTACGGCTTTACGTGCTTTCCGAGGCACGGGGGTGAAAAATATATTTCTATCTATGGCACTGCGTGTGCCTGATTGTTTTAGTTTCTAAAGCTTATGTAACGTAATGGCTGGTATATTCTGTCTGTGATCAAGATACCAATAAAATGCGTTCAGTATAAGCCTCATGTTACAGCGTTTGTAGGGTCCAAAGTTATGTATTATAGTATTAAACTATCGTGTTGTGTTTCTAGAATGCGTACACGAGTATAACACATTTTATTTATGGGAGATACAACTTTACCTACTTATCTATGGATGTACTATACAAAGCACGCAGAGACCGCTAGTTTGTTGAACTTATAAAACCATTGTCAATGTCAATACATAACTTTGTTTACTTCCATTTGAAGTAAATAAAGAAATTTGCGCCAGACAACTGGAGTGTTTCAGAGCAAGGAATTTTCTTTCCTGTGTTACGAAGTCAGACTACGATGATGACCCCCGTCATCATTGCAGCAGTGTTTTAATAAAGGCTCTAAATATATACGAATATTTAAGAAAAAAATATAGATCAATATTCAGTGGAATATGAACTAGATAATATGAATATGAACTAGATATGAATATGAACTAGATATGAATATGAACTAGATATACACTTAAACAAAACAGTCGCACTTAAACAATGTGATGTTTTTAAATTTTGCCAAAAATCAATCTAATTTTAAAATTCCATTTTATTTATTGAACAAAATCCTCGGCTTTATTTTATTTTATTTTATTTATTAGGTGCACAAAACAGAGTTACAAAAGTTGCTTGACAAATAAAATAAAGTAAATAAGATACATAGGTATGCTGCGACTCCACTACCATGTACACACAGCATAATAGGCTCTGTAAAATATTTTTTTTTCCAAAATGCTATGTAATATTTTAAAGTGTCGACACTGACGACCACCAATGTGACGACTGACGTAACATATCTTCAGAACTGTCATGGCAAATTTCGTCTCTTGTGTAATCCTGCCGCCCGCACCCCTGTACCCCGCAGACGAAGTCTCAATGAAGCGGTTTACCTATAGCGGGATTCGATCCCGCGACCGCTGGTTCAGTAGTCAGGAGCGCTAACCAGTGCACCAAACGTGTCGTCAGTCAGTGCTTGATAAATATAATGTACCAAATACTGGTTTTCGTGTACTTCAAGTACAAGTACATGATAATACATGAAACATTCCACAAACGTAAAACATTTTATTAATCTAAAGTATTATAATTATTAGTCGTACAACAAAGTAATACGCTTTAAAAGTCGCGACTCCGAACGACTGTTTCGACATGATAATAAAACAAAAATACTGCTATTTTCTCAGATAACCGTACTCTTGCAACTTTTTTACTACTTCCAAATTAGCGAAATAAAACCGCAGCACTTCTTAAATTTGGTCTGACGTTTATATTCCGGATCGTTACCGAGTTTTGCGATATAAATCGGCAGGGTTATTATTTAATTGGATCGTTTTTGTATTGCAATTGTTAATCTACACCGCATGAAGATTGTCTTGTTTTTGTTTTTCTGATTAAATTTGAAAAAAAACACATCTTTTAACAAACACGTCCAACAAAAAATAGTTTGAACGAGATCGAACCAGTAGTTTTTGAGATATAACACATTTTCATCAACTGCAAATACAACTTTGTCCTTCATACAAACCCTATGTTAAACAAAGTTATATTTGCTGACAAATAAATAATGTGGTATTTTGGCTAAGTGGAAGCAAATGGACCTCCAATCTAATTAAGTTTAAATTGGCACGGACCTCTCAATGCGCGAGTCCGACTCGCACTTGGCTCCGTCAAATACAAACAACGGAGTCTTGTTCTCAGTAGAGTTCCTACAGCCCACAGAATTACCATAACCAATATAAAAACTCTCATCCGAATCCGGCTAATTGAAAACGACCCGCGGGTCCACAACTCCGAGTCTATGCCCTCCGCGGGAGCGCCAAATAACGATATATGCGCGCTTGGGAGAGGTGGCGAGCGGAAACTGGGTAAGGGTGAGACGGAGCTAAGAGGTAGGTTTCGTACATCGACCATTGGCACTAGACAGATAATGTATGATTAAGGCCCGATTTTTCAATAGCCAGATAAGAAATATTCGTCGAATAAAATACAATATGGCTTATTTGAAAATGTCACCTATTTGTCAGCAATCATTTATGTAAATGTCATTTTAACATCGGTCGTTTTATAGGTACTTATTCATTTGATAAGTTTTATCTCACGTTTGAAAAATCGGGCCTTATTCTATTATACTCTATCTCTCAACGACTTTAGGGTTAGGGCTGGGATGCAACGCTCCTATGGGTCATTTGCTATATACAATAGTGTATACGATGCGCGGAGCTGGACGCGACAGTTCGACATTGACAGATAACGCTTACCCTGTTATTAGGTGTTTACTGGTGTCTTTTGTTTCTGTAATCGATGGTTCCGTATAAATGCAGTTTTACCTCCTTTTATAAAAAAAAAACTTCACTTGTTTGATACCTATGTGAACTAAATTCAGTAATTCTGAAGAGGGTCTACATTTATTCCTTCCAATGAACCTTAAAAAGCTTTTTTTTCATGACAGTGCAGTGTTTTTTTCAGAACTGGATAGCTTGATTGGTGTTTTTTATTCTGCTATTTTTTCTTTTTGTAGGTAATTACGTAGTGTGGAGTTGGTGTTAATTTTATTCAGTGCATATTGAGTGCTTTTTTGCTTACGGCCAATCCATTTTACAGGCACTCTTTGTAATTGACTTGAAATGACAAAAGCTTAAAATAATGATCATTCGTATAGTAAGACTACTTTGTAATATACTTACATACAATATTAAAAAAAAAACAATAAATATTAAATATAGTAATTTGGCTTGTAGACGTCTTTTGACTAATAATTATGATTCCTACAAAAAAAGTAAATAAAAATGTTAGATTGATATCAAAATAAGACTACTAGCGCCATCTATTGAGTAATTTGTGAACTAATATAACTAGTTTATGTCATCTATTACTTGTCTATGGTTATTGTCTATGCCCATGTATGATTTGCATTTTTTGAATAAACCAGTCGTTCGTTTACCGCCAATCTACTCGTTTCATTGTAAGAGGTTATGGGCGCCTCACGTATATTCTATCTCAGTATTCATTGTAATTGTTAGTAAATCGTGTTATTAGTAGTGTAAAGTATAGCTACCGCAAGAACAATGAGTTCAAGCTATATTACGAACGTGCCTAAGCTGACGGGGCGCAACAACTACAAGGAATGGACATTCGCCGTTGAAAGTTTACTTGTTCTGGATGGCGCGGACAAATACCTAATTGAAGAAGGAACCAACGCTGCAACAAAAACGGCAGATGCTAAAGCTCGTGCGAAGTTAATCCTTACGATTGATTCATCGTTATTTGTGCACATAAAAGAATCGAGGACCACGAAGCAGTTATGGAATAAACTAAGTACATTGTTTGATGATTCCGGCTTTTCGAGAAAAATAACTTTGCTGCGTCACTTGATTTCTATCAGATTGGAAAATTGTGACAACATCACGAGTTATGTGACACAAATAGTGGAAACTTCTCAGCGTTTAAATAGCACAGGATTCAAAATTAATGACGAATGGGTAGGTTCATTGATGCTTGCTGGACTACCAGATCGATTCATGCCTATGATCATGGCAATAGAACATTCCGGAATTGACATAACAGCCGATTCAATTAAGACTAAATTGCTCGATATGGAATCGCCAGGTGATACAAATCAGATGGAATGCAATTCAGCATTATTGGCGCGAAATTGGCAGAATAAGAAAAAAATTGGTAAAGGTGGCAGCACAAGCAAACATGGCGGCGCTAGCACGAGTGCCAATAGCAGCACAACAAATCCCAAGTCAAGTGTCAAAAACACGAAAACAATACAATGTTATAAATGTCGAGAAGAGGGTCATTATAAAAATCAGTGTCCTCTGAATGAAAAAACGCAGAAGAAAATGCAGAGTAATGCATTTAGCGTTGTATTTGTAAATGGCGAGTTTGATAAACGAGATTTTTACATCGACTCAGGTGCCAGCCGGCACATTACGCCAAACGAAAGTTGGATGAAAAACATCGATAGCAACGGCAGTATATCAGAATTAATCATCGCAAACAAAATGAAAGTTCCCGTGAAATGTACAGGTGATGTGGAGATAACAACATCGCTTAACTACAGCATTACAATAAAAGATATGTTGTGTGTACCAACAGTGACAACTAACCTCCTCAGCGTTAGTGAGTTGATAAAAAACGGAAACAGCGTTGTTTTTGAGCAAAGCAAATGCTTGATAAGGAACAAAAAAGGTGATTTGGTAGCCGAAGCAAGTTTAATCGATGGTGTTTACAAGTTGAACTTACAAACACAGACCTGTTTTTTAACTTCAAACAAAGTTAATGGAGAAGTTTGGCATAAAAGACTAGGCCACATAAACAGCAGTAATATGAACAAAATGAAGCGTTGCGGACTAGTAGAGGGGCTAGATTACCCTGACAACTTTAGCACAAGTAAGTCAGAGTGTGAAACTTGTTGTGAAGGTAAGCAGTCAAGGTTACCATTTTCCTCAGGTTCCCGTGCAACAGAGCTACTAGAAATTGTTCATAGCGATATTTGCGGTCCCATGGAAAGCCAGTCAATAGGCGGTGCACGTTATTTCCTTTTGTTCATTGATGATTTTACCAGAATGACTTTTATTTACTTTTTAAAAGCAAAGAGCGAAGCATTTACCTATTTCAAAGAGTTCAAGTCTATGGTCGAGAACTATCAGAATAAGAAAATCAAAATCTTAAGAACCGACAATGGCTGCGAGTACTGTAGCAATGACTTTGAGAATTTCTTGAAAAGAGAAGGTATTATTCATCAAAAAACCAATTCTTACACGCCTGAACAGAATGGACTCAGTGAACGGTCAAACAGAACCATAGTGGAGAGAGCTAGATGCTTACTTTTTGAAGCAGACCTTGAAAAGAAGTTTTGGGCAGAAGCTGCAAACACAGCTGTCTATTTGAAAAACAGATCTATAGCTGCAGGAATTGAAAAGACTCCCTATGAAGCGTGGACCGGAAAAAAGCCAAATCTGCAGCATATACGCATATTTGGAAGTCCAGTTATGGCACACATACCAAAGGAAAAACGAACCAAATGGGACAGAAAAGCAAAGAAACATATACTTGTTGGCTACAGTGATAATGTCAAGGGTTATAGGATTTATGATCCAGTAAAGAAACAAGTCACAACAAGTAGAGATGTGGTGATTTTAGAAAAGTCAATGACACAGAAGACGGCCACAGTGTCTATAGAAAACACAGATTCAGTGGGGGATTCTATAGAAGAATCTGTGATGAAGCAAGAAGATCTAGAAAGGTCATGTTCTACCGAATCAGTATATGAAGATACCAAAGAAGATCTGAAATTAAAAGATGAGTACATGACTGTTCAAGATGAAGACATGAATGTCAGAGAAGAAGAGGACAATAGTTCTCAGGAAGAAGAAGTAAATAACTCACCAGAACTACAAGAGACAAGAGAAAAAAGAGAGAGAAGAAAACCAGAAAGATATGGATATGCAAATGTGTGTACTACTACATCTATGGGAGACGATGGAATTACTTTTGCAGAAGCTATCAGCGGTCCTGAGAAACAACAGTGGTTGCAGGCGATGGCAGATGAGCTGCAATCATTCCAAGACAATCAAGTGTGGGAGATTGTCGATGCTCCAGACAATGCTAGTGTAGTTAAGTGCAAGTGGGTAGAAGAAAGAAAGAAATACAGTTGTGATGGTGAAGTGAGATACCGTGCGCGACTTGTTGCCAAAGGTTTTACCCAGAAGGCCGGTGTGGACTATCAGGAAACCTTTTCCCCAGTAATAAGACATTCTACCTTACGCTTATTATTTGCTTTAAGTGTGCAGTATGGTATGGACATCACTCACCTGGATGTCACAACAGCCTTTCTTAATGGTAATTTAAAAGAAAATATTTTCATGCATATTCCTGAAGGTTTTGAAGTAGATAAAAGTTCCAATAAAGTTTTGAAATTAAAAAAGGCTGTTTACGGCTTGAAACAATCATCACTTGCATGGTATGAAAAAGTTGAGGAAACTTTGTGCAACTTAGGATATTGTAAAAGTAAATTAGAACCTTGTGTGTTTATTAAAAATCATAATAATGATAAGAAAACTATTGTTGGTATTTATGTCGATGATTTTATATTATTTTCGAATGAAAAATCTGAGACTGATAATTTAATAAAAGCTTTGAGTCAACAATTTAAAATAAAAAATCTGGGTCAAGTCAAACAGTATTTAGGTATGAGAATTAGAATTAATAAAAGTAAAGATGTTATTACAGTTGATCAGGAGCATTATATTGAACAGTTACTTCAAAAATTTGATATGTCTGATTGTAATACAGCTGAAACTCCAATAGAGTGTAAATTAAATATTGAAAAATCTAATTTGTGTGAAGATAATTTGCCTTATCAAAAATTAATAGGTAGCCTTATGTACTTAGCTGTCATGACCCGACCAGATATAGCTTATTCCATAAGTTATCTTAGTCAGATTAATAATTGTTATTCCAATGTCCACTGGAACTATGCAAAAAGAGTTTTAAAATACTTGTCAAAAACTAAAAATTATTGTTTGAGATATTGTAAAGGAAGAGCAGAACTGGAAGGTTACGTAGATGCAGACTGGGCCAGTGACACCACTGACAGACGGTCTTATACAGGTTTTTGTTTCTTAAAATCTGGATCTGCTGTTTCTTGGGAGAGCAAAAAACAGAGAACTGTAGCTTTAAGTAGTTGTGAAGCGGAGTACATGGCCATGTCTGAAGCCTGCCGTGAAGCAATTTACTTACAAAATTTGGAAATTGAATTAATTGGTTTCTGTAATAAATTGGTACTGTATAGTGACAGTCAAAGTGCATTGAAGCTGGCAAATAGTCATCAAACTCATAAACGTTCCAAACATATTGACGTGAGATATAATTTTATTCGTGATGTGATCAATAAGGATATTGTAGAAACAAAGTATTTGCCAACTACAAGCATGCCTGCCGACTTATTAACTAAAGGTTTACCAGGCATCAAACATTATCAGTTTATGAAAACAATGGGTATTGTTAAAAATTAAATATATTGTTTCAAAGATTGTGTGTACATGGAATGTAATGTCTATGTGATTTTGATATAGTGGGGGTGTTAGATTGATATCAAAATAAGACTACTAGCGCCATCTATTGAGTAATTTGTGAACTAATATAACTAGTTTATGTCATCTATTACTTGTCTATGGTTATTGTCTATGCCCATGTATGATTTGCATTTTTTGAATAAACCAGTCGTTCGTTTACCGCCAATCTACTCGTTTCATTGTAAGAAAAAATATCCCAGAAATTTGACGGAATCAATGTGGCTTACAAATCTCACAACGAATTTCCACTATGGCATCTATTTATCTTCAAAACTTGGCTTCATGCTAGAGAAGCTCAGTTATTTTCTCAACCCTAGTAAGTAATTTTAAAGGGTCAATCTAATCATTAGCAAACTCTCTATTGATGTTTGAAACTCTTGACCTAACGGCCGAAATCTGTATCACTTAGAACGAGACTTGAAGAGTTTATATCAACTCAAACCAATTAAAATTTTGACAAAACTCCTGTTTTAAGTACTTTGACACTTCACAGTAACTGTAACTTAAGGTCTGGGCTTCACTGTATCATTTCAGCACCGAGCTGGGAACGTATCAGACACGAAAAGCGACATGATACGCTGTACTTTTCCCACTGAACGGATTTGAAGCGTTTGTCTCATAACGGTGAGACAAACGCACACCGAGCTCATCCCACCAGCTCCCTTCTTCTATCGCACATCAAGACGCACTGCGGATTACCGCCCATACCGCGTTGATATTCCACTGACTCGAACAAAGCGCTTCTCTTCAACTTTCATAATGCGCACAGCAAAAGAGTGGAACTCTCTACCGGCATCTATGTTTATAACCCTGTTATTTTCAAAAAAAGAGTGAACAGGATTCTTCTGGGTGAGCTCGCTTCATCTTCGTCCCTGTCTATGCCTTTGGAATAGTCTAAAGACAAGAGCAAACCCATATCATATAAAAAAAAGTTATATGGAGCGAGACCGAGAGCGAGCGAGAGCGTATTTTGCCGGTGCTGACACGTCCCTAGCACGTTCATGGGCCATGCTAGGGTGTAGTGAGCAGACACCTTAAAGCTGAATCTTGGGTAGTGAATTAATGTTTTGGAACAAATTAACGAAAATAATGGTACCATATTAAGTTCAGTTTTATTACGATAAGCCATGTATTGAAAATGGTAGAACTCAGTAAGAATATTCCTACAATTACCGGTATTTTACGGTACAAAGCTATTTTTCCTCACCTAAGTGTCTTATAATCAGTATTAAAGTTTAATTAACGCATTTTATGCATTGGTAAACATTTTGTTTATCAAAATAGTCAAACTAAAACAAAGCACACGTTTTGTTTTGTAACGTTTTCCTAAATGTTTACTACATTATGCTCCTGCACCCACTTATAATCTTTCTGCATGACCTAAAGGTATAACTGGGAGAGAACGCTTTTAGCATTAAGTCCACCTTTTGTACACTGTTACTTGTACAATAAAGTTCTTAAATAAATAAATAGGTAAATAAGCACACATTGCGAGGAAAATAATTACGCCGTTTAACGTTACGTGAAGTCACGTGAAATGCTGTCACTTGAAGATGCCACAAGCCAATGCGAAACCACGTGATAACGACTGTCACTTACGTGCCGGAGATTCGTTCTAGTTTTATACGCGCGTTTAGAGGTTAACAGCGCAAAGGAATGTGTGAATAGGACGCAAAAACACTTTCGGGCCGTTCAAGAGCCATTTAGCAACGTTTATGGGAACAGAGGCCGTTGTCACGTTATTGTATTATACGACGTTCATTCCCCACATATAGGCAATAAATGCTATTTGTTTTCATATTCCCGAATTTATCCGTCAGAGGGATTGGTAGAATGACCCCATTTGCAGTTTGCTGAAATAGTGACACTGTCGTTTTCTTACCTGTATGGTAATAAAGATGTTATAAAATCATGAATACCGTTGTTTTTCAAAAAGAAATGTCGAGGTGGAATGTCGGAATCCACGTGACTTGACATAACAAAGTAAAATATAAAACGAATATGCGCCAGACAACACATCAATTATCTGGTTTCGAAGTAAGAATCTTCTTTGTGTTACGCAGTTCCAGACAACGATTATATATATCAATATAAATATGCGCCAGACAACACACCAATTATGTTTTCGAAGTAAGGAATTTTCTTCCTGGTGTTCAACGATTATGACGGGGGCGTCTTCCATATATACTTAAATACATATAACATCGATGACTTAGAGGTACAAATTTTCGTGCTCATCACACAAACATTTGCTCTTTGCGGGATTTGAACCCGCAACGGCCGACGCAATTGTCAGGAGCGCTAACCACCACACCAAACGCGTCGTCAAATATACGAATTGAACGTTTCATGCAGATATTTTATTTTATTGGTGGACAATTGGTGTGTTGTCTGGCGCATATTTATTTATTTGTGCCTTTTATCAGGAGGTCAGAGAATAAATGGCAAATACTTCACCGACAAAAGCAAACCTCTTTTCATGATGATGATGTAAAACCAATGACAGCACCAATGTACTGCCTTTTATGACAATATTATGAACTATGTGATGAATGTAGGCAAAGCCGCGAGGGTCTGGTTAAAAATTATGGAACACTAATTTGGCGTTTTTTTAAAGTGATGGTTTAAGTCATTATCAAAGCGTTTGTGCTTCTTGCAAATTGCTACCACCACACGATGGCACTAATTCAAGAGGGTCCCATTGTAGACCATACTCTCTGATCCAAGGTAAACGATGACATAATGGCCGGCCCACAATAGGAATATCTGAATAGCATTATAATGAATTGATATAGAGCAGTTCATTTTACTCTAAGAAATCTACTGAAAGCATACGTCTTGAATGGGGGCTTTATAGAACCCCTGATATTGTATTGTGGACTGAATAGAACTCATTATCGAAAGAGATATCCACTTCAAAGTTATATTTGACTGGCTTCGTCCCGGATAAAGCATTGTTAGTGCCATGGAATTTAATTGTTGGGGCAAACGGGCGACTTTTTTTTTTCAATTTGTTTTTTTAAGTCTAGAGCATAAGACTCGCTACGTTTGTATTTGTCGTAGTTTTAAGCGGAAAGTTGATACAAATGATTTGTTTGGTGGTGCGGACAGCGGCAGCGGTAAGCGGCAGTAAATCGAGTATTCCACAAGTTATTTGTAATAAATATACATAATTATTATCAGGTTATGCTGCATTTGCTCAGAAACATATTTATTAGTATCATAATAAATTCCTAAGAGTGAACTTCAAATCTTCTGCAATTTGACATATCCTTCTAAATAATATGTATTATGCTGGTTATTAAGGCACCAAAAAAATAAACGCTTTTTCATACTGAGACCTTTTTTTTTCAATAAAAAAGGACCTAAATGTTTTCTAAAGCTTATATGTTAATTGTAATGGTTAAGTTTCATTAAGCTAAAAAACGGTTCAGTTAACGTTACAGTTAGCTTTACTGTTAAGTAACGGTTAAATTATGTAACTCACGAGCTACAATTTTGAATCCGTTTGCAATAACTCGAGTATCTAATGGAACAGTGTCGTCACATCTAACTGGGTTATTCCTGTACTTGGTATCCAATTAATCACTGATCTGTCATGGCGCAAAGAGCGTGCTATGCATTAGTTCAATACGCGACTGGCTAATTAGCATTTTGCTAATATAGGGCGTGGATGTAGGTATAAGTTTTACCTCAAAAATTTTCATATATCACTGCATGTAGTTTTGTTCCTTATTGCTTTGTGATATTTGTCAAAGTTTTGTCAAAACACACCTACAATATTGGGTTTCACTAAAATCTCATTAGTTACTTAGTCTTACGAATTCATTGATTAAAAAACTATTTAACAACTAATATTGACAGCGAGTCCAAATAAAACTAAATCCTTTACTACGAATAATTGTAAATACGTTGTTAAGCACGAAACGAGAACATTTTACACTGAGTTTTATTCTAATTGCTACAAACTGCCGACTGTTATTTGTGCTAATAGTTGCTCTGTTTTACTCTTTCGTTTTGGTTCAGTTGAAAAAAGATGTTTATTTGCAACCTGTTTTAGAGCTAGTGAAATTTGTATTAGCGTGAATACACTCTAGGTTCAGTAATTGACGAGTTTGAAATTACTTAAATAAAACACATGGCCACCACAAACACTGCTTAAATATAATACGGCTGGTATAAAATAGCGCCAAGCAAGTCACATGACACATTAACTAGGGTGGCATGCATCTCACTTTAGCTGCATACTATTTAAACAGTAGTCCAAACTATTTATTAGATGTAAGGTCGACAGAGTCTCAAATTCAATAGTACAATTGCTAGTTTTAATTATTTATGAGACTATTTTTTTTAAATTACTTTGAATGTCACTATATATACCATGACCGTGATACGCTCTACCTTGCCCATTGAACGGATTGACAGCAATCTATCTCACCGTTGTATGGAGCGAGAACGTATTTTACCGGTGCTGGCACGCTCCGTGCGTGGTACGCGACGGTGTTGGTCGGTGACGGGACGGTCTAGTGGGCAAAGTGTCATAGTTTTCAATACAAATAATATTTTTGACACGTTCCTAGCACGGCCATACTGTGTAGTAGGCAAAAACCTTTATGAATAAAATATGCACAAACCCGCAAACTCCATAGAGATCGACTTGCGAAGTAGCAAAGCGTTACTTTTTCCTCATAAAACTATTGAGCGTAGAAGCTAGGTGGGTTACTTATTCCAGTCTATATAAAAGTTCGTTGTTTCAACTTCATAGCTGCACTTAGAGTTGGGAGTTCCAAACAAATAAGGCATTGGAGTTCGCGGCCCACTCCGAATTGAATACGAGCTGGTGTTTTAAAAAGGAATGCTCTGAAGTGGCGATCGTTTCGAAATTCCAAGCCTTTTGATCGGGAAACTATTGAGCTGAAAGTCATTTTTAGTACAAGTACAAAATTACTCTATTTATTGAGAAAATGGCCAGCTAACTTTGTTTCTAACCGGCACTATTAATGTTTCGGGGCTGCCACGAATACAACAGACTTTTTTTTATGTTCGAGTAGGCATATAAAATGATCGGCAAGATATCGACCGATACCTAGCTTTAACCTTCAAGTAGTTAATAATAGGATGTTAAAGCATTGTTATGATAAAAAGAAACCAAGAAGCTATTCTAATGTTCTAATTTCATCTCAATCGCTCAACGGGAACCAATTACTGAAAACTAGCGGTTTTTCTATCTGAAATCTGGATTAACGACGTCGCTTCGTGAAAAGAAGTTTACTGGTCATAAAAACAGTACATAAACTCCATGGCAACGGACCGGGTTTAAATTAACTGGAAGAATAACTGACTCTGCATTGTAGGAGAAGTAGGTATAAACAGAACGCCAGTTTATGTGTCGTATCTACGTCTTATCTTCTATGCTTTAACTGGGAGTGTTTATTAAATTTAATGTTTTTATATATCCCTGAATAATACAATCCAGCATAATTCTAATCCAAATAACAAAAATTGAGAATTTTGAACTCAAGTTGTGATTGCATTTTTCAACTACAAATTTTGTGGCAAAGCAATATTTTGCTGAGTATGATATTTTTACCCAGCTTAATACTATTTATATAAATACAAAAATAAAGGTTTTCATATAGAATGGAAATTTAAATTTATATTATTTTCAGGAAAAATGGCGCAGATTTAAGACATGAACTGTTCTAACTATGTTCAAGATCAAAATTACGAACATCCTTCACAGCGACCTGATTATTTTAACAACGAGCGAACAAGAAAAGCCATGTTTACAAAGAAGTTGTGACATTATTGTTGCTAACTTTTATTGTTTCTGACGATACACCAAAGTTTAATAAAGTGTGACAAACACTTGACGTATCCCGGGACTTGAGTTGTTTTAAATTGAGTTTTTTAAACACGCGTTCAAGAATTATGTCGAACAAATAAAACACTACACCAATAAAATACACCAGTTCAATACAGATAGCAAAACACGAGCAAATCATTGTCAATTTGCTGAAACGAAAATCAAGTATCCAAATTGGGTTCCAATCCAACCAACAGAAATCTTACGCGATCCCCACGCACCGCGTCGGCGCAAATTTTTAAACAGCTATTCGCTGCTCCATTTAACCCCTCACGCCTTTAGGCCACAGAAAATATTAGCCCACGGAGCGACTCACGCGGCGTTAAACCTCGTTAGGTTCAAATTTGAATATCGGCCAATCAACGCGCGCCGCGGCGACGCCGACGAACCCCGAGCCAATTCGATTATTGTTTATCTTTTTTTTTTTCTATTTGGGCGAAGGTATACAAGTTGTGGCTTGGTGTGTGTTCGATAGGTATTTTTTAATGATATTTTGTAGAATTTTGTTTCAATCATAAAGTTAAAGCAGATTTTTTTCATCAAATGTTGCGTATCCATCCATCCATCATGATAAGTCTCAATGAAATGTTGAATAGTTGACGTATAAGTAAGTATGAGAAGTACAATACATTTTGACTTGTTATTCAGGTTACTTAAAACAGGTTTCTGGATATTCAATTATCATTAACTTGTAATTCATTACTTTGTTTTTGTTTAAAACTAATCATGGTAGTCTGTGTTGGATGATTCCAGGAAAAGTCATTTTGGGGTCGAAAAACACGCTTAATTATTACGCACGAAATTATGTCTATCAGCATCCAGGCATTAATCCCAGTTGCGTGCGATGCCACGCTCAGGATCCACCTTCCAACCATTTTACCTCTACTTTGCGCGATATTGGGAAGCGTCTGTGAAGAGTTGGTTGGCACGCATATCATCCTTTACAAACGTGACCATACCAGCTAAGGTGACTCTCTTGCAGCTTGTCCACTATGTCACGAACACGCAGGCTGCTGCGGATGCGGGGATGAAATTATATTTAAATGAGTCGATAACAAGCCAGTTTTTCTGCCCTGGACCAAGGATTCATCTGTATCTTGTCGGGAATAACTGACTACCTTTAGTAGACCATAGTGTGCCCAGGTAGTCAAAGGGTTAAATAAAAATTACGAAAACCTTTTCATCATTACCCAGCCGATTTTTTACTTCACCATAAAGACATTCCAAGTAAGTCCTCTCTCAACTAATTTATTAGTAGCTTTCCACGTTAGCCCGTAGCAACCTTCTATATTTCACATTGCGCACTGAGCGTGTGATCTGAAAGGGTACAGAACCTTAATAAAAAGCACATTTCCCATCTCTCCAGAGATCGGCAGGGGTATTATGTAACTCGTGACCACTGTTGCTTGGGGTTGTTATCCGTGTGTAAAATAGCCGATTATAAGAGCTTAAAAACTTTACAAGTAAGCACATGATAGGAAGTTTGATGTCAACATTCGACGGCAAATGCCATTAATTTAAATTAAAGATCAAAGAGAGTCCGAGGAGATTACTTAGCTGCGCTGCTAAATGCTTTTATCCAGGTTAAATAACTCCCTGACACTAACTCGGTTACAAGGTGGGGTCACAGGGGATATAACTTTTTTGTATGGTATGGGTCTCTAGACTTTACCAGATGAGGCATAGACAGGGACGACGACGAAGCGAGCTCACCCAGAAGAAGCCTGTTCACATTTTTTTTTAATAACAGGATATAGTCTGTTGGAAAAACAGATGCGTGATGCATGACGCCCACAGAACTGTTTGTGATCCCCTACAAAAAAAAAATTTAAGTTCGCACATGCTCTGATTAAGTCTAAAATTGCAAGCAATTGCATTACGTAAGAAATTGCGTTAGGTAATAGCACTTCGTATCGCGTTATAAGTTTATTGACAAGCGCCACGCGTTACGTTTGATTGGCTCTTACAAGAATTGGAAAGTCCCGGTTATGTTGTATGGAAGTTTTGATACACATTGGCTGTAAAGAAGACATAATAGCTAAAGGTCTATACATTGTATAAGCTCAAATAAGCATAAGAGATAGAATCATTTATATAACATCTAATAAGTGCGATAAAGGTTTAGCATATCCGTGCTTTGGAAGGCACGTTAAGCAGTTGGTCCCGGCTAATATCGGTTAATATTAGTCGTTAAGCCTAGTCAGAAGCCCAATGGGCGGCTTGATAAGATCTGACAGCAGGGTTGGTCACATTACCTTGCAAACACCCCTCCGCCAATCCGCATTGAGCCCGCGTGTTAGAGTAGGCTCATATTATACTACCTCATACTTGCGGTAAGGCCTTTGCCCAGCAGTGGGATGCTTACAGGCTAACTTTACTTAACTTTTTTAAGAACATTAAACCTATTAAAATACGAGTAAACCCTCATTGATACCCTTGATCATCTCAAAATGATTAAGTAATAAGTAAAAAATACAAAATACTTTTTATCTTTAAAGGAGGAACTTACTTCGCTACACCTGGCGCAAAAACTTTCAGAACTCGATAATGACTTTTGAGAGTAAAAAAACGGCCTACTTTACCAAAAACTTCTCAAAGTCCCAGTACATCGATGTACAGACTCGTTTCAAATTTAAATCGGCAACGAACATGTTTTACAATTCAAATAGCTAACCACAAACTTGGACACCGGTAAAAGGTGAAAACTGTAATAAAATATACCAAACTTGATCCTCTGAAGTTGACTCTTAATACCTCTTAAATAAACTTTGGAAATTGCCCGTCAGAAGTGGAATTTGAACAACGTTGAGGTGCATTAAAATTATTGTCTTTTTATGTTGATGTTTTAATTAAACTTAGTTGACAAATTCTTCCAATTCATCATTTGTTTCAAATACTCATTCTTAGTTCCAAACGCTGATCGACCAGGCGGGCACTTATTAGCGCTTAAAAAAGTGATGAAAAAGCAGATGAGATATACATATTATAATTCAAGATGAAACATGCAACTTCTGCCAGTTTATAAATATGTTAACGTGCAGTCTTTTAATGATACCAAGGGCTGGGCCTTTATAATACAAGATAGAACACAGATACAGAACAGATATACAATGTAGCGGTCTGCATCTAGTGTGATCCTGCGATCTTTACAAGCTCGTCTATTCATCTTGTCGGTGGACGTCCTTAGGTGAACCTTTGGTCGTAGAGTCTCCAATCTATAACTTTCTGTCCCAACGGCCCTGTGCCCTGCCCACTGCCACTTGAGCTTACTGATTCGCAAGGCTATGTCCGTCCACAACAGGTCGCTGTGGAAATTCATAGGGGGGCCTATGTTTGGCTGTGGACGTCCTTTGGCTGATAATGAAGATGATGATAATGAACGCGAGAATTCCGCAGCAAATCATTTGAGTCAAATCTAATCGCAGAATTGCAGCTATTTTAATATAAGTACTGCAAGCAAGAAAAGCAATCTGTTTATTGCTTTACATTCACTATCTTGTGTTGGATTAAAGAATTTCAATTTTGAGTAAAGCCACTTGAGGTTTATTTGTTTGTTGTGCTCAGTCGGAGTGCAGGATGTTTCGCTATTGTTATTTCATTTCAGTATATTTGAAAAAGCAATCTTATTTTAGCTGTGTTGAAGAAGAGGAAATGCAAAGTTAGTAAGGTAGTGGAACTTATTTGATTTGTCGTAAGGTACGAGTAACGACATGATGTAAATGTTACGTTCAAGATGGTTCAAACAATTTTTTATATTATTATTCCCGTGATCAAAGGTACTGTAGTAACTGTTTGCAATTCGGTCACAATGGCATCACAAATTCTCTAATCAAAATTGTAATAAGTTTCTTACATACTTATACGGAATCTGAATTAAAGTAGCATATAAATTGCACTTGTAAAAAGACAACTGTGAACCTGTGACAGACGAGGAATTGAACCCCGTGTCTTACGCAATCCAGGCGTATGCCTATACCTCAATTCAATTCAATTCCTCGTCTGTCACAGGTTCACAGTTGTCTTTTTACAAGTGCAATTTATATTATTAAGTTTGTATGGTGACAAAACACTATAAAAACAAAAATATACTTTAAAGTAGCATCTTTAATTTGAGCTCTCTTAATTCTTTAATCATTACTTCTTCATATGTGGTTGAAAAACGAGGTCAATGACACTTTTACGCCAACGATTTTTAGGTCCGCAAGCTTACCTAGCCAGCATTTGCCATATTTTTTAACCTTTCTTCCTAAACTCAAACACGGTAAATTAAGAACAAAGTCAGCACTAACTTCTGTAGTTACTGTGTACCATATAACTACAGGGAGTCCCGGTTATAACTGCATGGTTAATCCAAGCGTGGTGTAAGTCGGCTGTTATTCTCTTTAATAGTGCAATGCGTCTGCTTACCTGATGGTACATAAGCAGGGACGGATCTAGGGCATTCTCCCATACAACATGAACATTAATATCATTGCTTGTTGGATGAAGGTATTTTGTTGACAGTTTTACATAATGTAGAATCAGATTTTAAAAGTAACAAAACTCACGTTATCCGTTAATACACTTAGGTAGTTATAACCAACGTAGTTAATTAATTAGTGTATTAATCCTATAGGATTGGATTACTTTTCTTCATAGCTTATTTAACTATACCAGAAACTTTACTATATTTTTGATAATATTAGCTAAATAAGAGCCTTGTACCTTCCAATATTTTTACTGTCAATTTAATTAATTTACCTAATTCGTCCTGTGCTAGGTTAACATAAAGGTGGTCTTTCCTATTACGCCACAAATATTGTGGGACCGTTAGAACAAACACGTGCCAGTTTAGGATAAATTAAGAGGTACCATGTGATTTGTTTGTTATGTTTTCCTTGAGGACCAGATAATCTGTGGCCACTTGAATACAAGTGTAATAAAATATTGTACCATACCTTATTTTAAACTTATTTTTAATAAGAAGTTGATAGGAATATCATGTTCATGATGGTGATGAGTACTCTTTTAAAAAGTGGAACAGGCCATTTAAACATTTTCTTGCAGTCAGTTAGAAATAGACCCAAAAAACGTACCGAAATGTGTTCAAATAGTATGTCACACTCACGGCCTGTTTTACAATATCTGAATAAGTCCCCATTAGCGTTATCTGTTCACCACTTTATACAAAATGACGTTCCACATTAGAATTATTCGTTGGATAGTGCTTATTTGTTGATGGTGAAACAAGCCCTTACCCTCTTTTCAAATTGAGCAAAAAGCCTAATGGTACACACCGTCAAAGAGCAAATGTATTACCTACCATGAAATATGTCCTTGCGAAGTAACAATGAGTAATGGCGTCTCGGAAGTGGTGAATTTGTCTCTCCCTCTAACAAAGTTCAAGCAAGTGGCTGGATTTATCGGGGATTGAGATGTATATTTATGTAATACACCTGTTGGGTAAGGTAACACCTAAAATAAAGGTTTGTACTAAAACGAACAATGCGAGACGTAATAAGGAAAACAAGAATGTTTAAGCAGGCACTATTTATTTATTGACATTGAAAATTGCCCAAAGCTTATTATTTTTCTATTATCGTTAGTCCTTAATGTTAATTTATAAATAAATTAATAATTACACTCGACAGTTGTAATTAATTCCAATGTTGACTCAAAATTCTTTAAATTTTCCCCTAGAAAGGTAACGAGAATTTTTATTATTCAGTCGATTAACCTAATAAACCTTGCTTAATTAAACACCTTTCATAACTAACTTACAACCAATCTTGTCATTAAAAAGACTTTACACACTGTGCATCCCCTAAAACTGTTTTACAACGCAAGCCAAAACCAAACTCGATTGCGAAGGGGAGAAAAAGCAATTTTGTTCCCCTGCAAAAGGACCAAGGACCCGAACACACTGCTTTAGGCACACATCACCGCAATCCGATTGGCTATTAGGCAAATGTGGCTAACAAGATCTCACGTCGTCGCAGCCCAGTGAGCGACTACTGATGGCTTATGCCACTAAACCCCAAAAAAGTTACACTTTCACCCCAAAACGTTTTATAGGGAGGATAATAATTAACAATTTTGGGGTTATAGTGGAATGAATGTATGGATTGTAAAATTGGGAGAACAATGGGCTTTGGGGTCAAGTGGTATAAGCCCTACTGATGGTCTGACTGTGCGTTGCTATTTAATAAAGCCTTGCGCTGACAGAGTTAACATCTAATCCGCTGTTTAACCGTCTAAATCCGTTATTCTTTGCTACTCGAGTACCTATTGTAAGTTATCTTTTTTTGCATTGAAAGAGATACAGTGGATAAAATTAATCAACTATTTGATTAAAAAATGTATCTGTGTTCAATGATGATTGTCTGTGTAGGTTGTTAGCGTTCAGTTTAACATAAAATATCTAAAAAGGAATCCTTTCGGTAAAATTAAATATCAAGATTGTTTATTTATAATTCATCAAGACAAGTAAAACGGTCTTTACATCAAATAAACTGAGAGCAATAGATTAATGATACAATCCAGAGATAGCTAACCCGAGTTGGCACAAGTGGCCTGTAAAACTTGAAAGTACATACTAGTTTATGATTAAGAAAAACATCGTGAAATGGAGAAGGCAAAATAGTCACATAATTATTACGACTTCGAATCGTATGGTGAACGACTATGATGAAAAGAAAACCTGTGTAGGCCACACTGACAATGATACACAAAACATGTTTCTCAAATCTCACATATTTCGTTGAGAAAAGGATCTTGTTCTTTTCATGTACACAAATCACACTTTAGAAAGATCAAAATGTCCACAAAATTTATTTTTGCCCTTAAAATAATTTTACTGTCCAGCTACTCCATCTTAAAAGAAAAACATTTTAGATATCCTACCAAGGGACTGGCGCTTAAACAAATAAACCCTAAAATATTGCTAGTTAACCCTCAACGTTTCACGATACAATCGTCGAACTAGTCACCACTTGGAACTCGTTCAAGCAAATCCTCTTGAAAGGTCCACTGATGTTGTAATGGAAGTAATATGAGCATGCCTGGTTTATTTAATACTAGCTTTTGCCCGCGACTTCGTTCGCGTGGACTTCAGGTTCGTCCCATCTAGTCTAGTAATAAGTAAGAAATACGGTAACTAAGCACTGCAGAGCCCTAAATTGTAGCCTATATGTTATTCTGATGTATAAGCTATATTGTGGTAAAGTTTCATTCAAATCCATTCAGTAGTTTTTACGTGAAAGAGTAACAAACATCCATACATCCATACATCCATACTTACAAACTTTCGCCTTTATAATAGTAGTAGGATAGTAGTAGGATTTCAGCTACTTATCAGCCGAACGGCTGCGTAAACAAAAGAATGTTGGAAAACAACATCTTCGTCAATTCTTTAACAATCTTACTCTAGGAAGCCCGGTAAGTTTGTACGGTGGGAGAAAATAATAGTCAATGGATGCCACGTGGCTTGTGGACGCCACTAGCAGCCAGTGGACGTCCATAGTACCCCGTGGACGCCACTAGAAACTGTTGGACGCCACTTGATACTTTTGGATGCCAAGTTTTAGTCAGTGGACGCCAATAGCGACAGGTGGACGACACTAGTGCCAGTGGACGCCTCTAGTGACAAGTTGACGCTAATATTAGCACGTGTATTAAACAATACATCGTGATTTCGTACTTGCTAGGGCCCGCAAAATTATTCAGATCGAGCTATATCATATACGTATGGATTGGAAACGTTGACGTTAACCTTTCAACATGTAAATACAGAAAAACATAATGTAGTTCTTGCCTCCTGACTCGCGTATTTTCGGCATCTACTGTTACACATCGTGTGCTTAAAATCAGCAGCACTGAAGGTGATACGCCCCTTTCAGAATAGCGAGGTCTATCTATTGTACTCTCGTAGTACAATTACTGATGCACAGCTCAGTGACAACTCAATTAGAGGAATTGAGGCCCTCTGGTATAGCCTTCTTTTCACATCCTACTGAATCTATTTTAGCTGCACCTCAGATGTGTATGTAAAAACGGACACACAACCTCTTCATATAGCAAAAAGGGGATTTCTTATGCCGTAACGGGATGGAATGTTAAACAAAATACAACTGAGCCCTCTTCCGGATCAGTGGGTCCAAGAATCGATTCTATATCTTCTCGATTCGAGATTATATTGAACTTGATTTATCTAAGGCCCCATCGGTGGGACAATCTACAACCTCCTTTAGGGATTACCGCTGTTTTTTTATACTTACTGGTTTTGTTTATCCTGACTTAGCTGGGAGAGCTCCTAGAGTTCCATTGCCGTAACAAAAACCGTTATTTTCCTATTTAATTCATTACATAGAGTTTACAAACAAGTATTTAAGGCGTTCGATCCAAAATAACCCGAAAGTAATAAAAAACACAGTTTGATCTTTATAATTAGGTATTTCAATATCTTACATGCTACTGAATATCTTACTTACTCTGATCAATGATCTGGAGGCTAATTCTCCTGCAGTTTTTAAACGAAAAAAGTACACTAATTTAAAAAAAAACTACCTTACGGAAAAAATCGAATTGCATAGAAATCACAACCCTGGTAAAGGAAAATCTGAAAGAAAGTAAGCTTTTATTGATAATAGACATCAAAAACACACACATACATAAAAAAAACAAACGCATGCATTTGCATATAAATCTCCTCTAACTTCGAAAAAGATAATTCGATTGGTGAACTTTTTTCGTATACGAACTGCACGAGAATTTGAATTGGTTCATAATTTGAATAAATTCTTACATTGTAATTATTATATTTCGATTATCTATCTAAACTGTCTTTTGGTCGTTTAGAAAGCTTACGGTTTCTAATGTACGAATAATATACATATATCATCATAATATTTTAATAATATATACTATTCGTTCAACTAGCTTAAGAACATGAATGATTATGATAAATACTATTGCCAAAGAGCCGATATACAAAACTGATTCAAGCACGCACTTAGCTACGGAATCCAGCACTGGATTTCATTCCTTCCTTAGTCGGTTTTTTTAGAAATTATAGCGAGATAACGACGAGCTTACTGTAAAGAGGGGTCACCCACAATTTTATTCACTTATCTCTAGTTTCCTCATAGCAAACCTTCGATAAAAGCTTTAAGATTCAAAATTCTTTAGCAACAAAACGGTAGTTATAGGAAATTAACAGAAGATTAGCGACTAGTCTTGCTACAGAAAACAGCCTGAAAATAGATGTGATTAAGTTACGTAAATAGTTTTATTTGCTATTTACAAAAGGCCATAACGATAAACATTTTGCTTTATTTCTATAGAAAGAAGAATTTGTGTAAGCATGAATATGAATGCTTTTTTTAATAATAATAGTATATTCTTAATATCAATACTTTCAATGTTTATTTTGTTTATCTAATTTATTATGTAAAATGTTAACGTACTACTAACATAGGTATTGTTTACTAAAAAGTCAACTGTGTATGACATCCGATTTTCATGAGCTTCTTAAATGAACAATAATTAATTACTCTTTGGTGATTGCGTGTTAAAAGGCATGGAGAAGATTAAAAAAAAGCAAAAAGCCAACATCACGCGGTGTTCCCAGGCGGTCACCCATCCAAGTACTGACCGCGCCCGACGTTGCTTAACTTCGGTGATCGGACGAGAACCGGTGTTTTCACCGTGGTATGGACGTTGGCGACAAAAGTTCCCAAAAAACTGATCTCTTGCTAAGATGCGTGTATTATTTATGTGCACTTTGCATAACTCTTTCCAACTTTATACATGTTAAATTAATTACATAAAAGTTATTGTAATTACATACTTGTGGAAGCAACTTTTAGTTACGTAAATAGTTTTATTTGCTATTTACAAAAGGCAATAACGATAGACATTTTGCTTTATTTCTATAGTAAGAAGAAATTGTGGAAGCATGAATATGAATGCTTTTTTGAATAATAATAGTACATACTTCAATATCAATATTTTCATGATTTATTTTGTTTCACCATTCACGACATACTACGGCAGCAAGTGCTAGTAATACTACGACGTAGCATACGCTGTTTGCTTGCTACGTCGTAGCGTGCTACGACTACGAATTGAGTCACCTTTTTAGCCCGGGGGCGTATTGCGATCCTGTTTTGTCAATTATGCTGCTCTGCTTTTGAACGGACTACGTATTGCAATGTCTTAATTCCGACCCATTTCTATGTCTTAAGTTCGACCATATAATATGAGTGAGTGATAAAGAAAAAAATTTTTCTAAAGTTGAATTGCAATATCAATTTGTACTGCCTGGAACTTGAATGAATTAAATCAAGATAGCAATACCCTCCCCCCCCCTCTGAACATCAATTGTTATGCCATCTTATTTCAGCCTCTATTTGATCTATTTCAGAACTACCACCATGTTATCTCTTTCAGGTACTCATATTTATCCGGTTTTTATCCATAGTACTTTCACCACAAGCTTACAATTTACAAACGCAAGCAACACACGTAGTCTTCAATCCTATCAATTAATGATCCCAATGGTATCTTCAACATAATTTATCACGTCACGCATCACCGAAGTTAGGTGAACTTAGTTTACGGAGTTTGCGAGATGATTGTTAGCGGATTTACATGCCTTGTGTCGTCACGACGTGGCAATTACGTAAACTCGAGTTTCTTGTTCTTAGGGCTTGTATCTGATGGGAATCGGGAGACAAATCTACCAGCTGG
Organism: Pyrausta aurata; assembly: GCA_963584085.1. Lineage (NCBI taxonomy): Eukaryota > Metazoa > Arthropoda > Insecta > Lepidoptera > Crambidae > Pyrausta > Pyrausta aurata. The sequence goes on from OY757268.1 coordinate 3,380,830, forward strand.
GACGTGAAGACATTTGGTAGATGCGTTGTTATGTCAAAAAAACGTTTATGGGATCCTCTTTTTATCCCTGAGTGAAGTCAAATTGGAATTACTAAAAAGATTAGGAACTTTAATAAACTCACAGATCTATAAGAGACCTACAGATCTATTCCACCGAAGGTGCAGCGTAGGACGTCCACCGAAAAGATGGACAGACGACCTTGTAAAGACCGCAGAACCGCTTACAACCGATCGCTGTGCAAAACCGTCGGGGAGGCCTATGTTCAGCAGTGAACGTCCTTTGGCTTATAATGATGATGATAAGAGTGGCGAAACAGAAAGTGTGCTTTATATATTGCCCTTTGGTATATCAACAGACTAATATTGACAAACTCTTGGTGGCGCAGCGGTTAGAGGGTTGCATTTTTTAGCGACGGCTGCAACAGAGGTTCCGTGTTCGATTCCCGGGTCGGGCCAAAAATATATAGGTACCTGGGTTTTTCTGCTCAGAAATTTTCAGGGAAGTCCGGAGTTTGGAAGTTGGCGGTGTTTCACCCCGTGCCTCGGAAAGCACGTAAAGCCGTTGGTCCTGCGCCTGATCTCTCTCCGGTCGTGACAGATTGCTGTCCCATCGGGCTATGAGAGTGAAAGGAATAGAAAGTGCACCTGTGTTTGCGCACACACTTGTGCACTATATTATTTCCCGCGGAGTCGGAGTCGTTGTGACTGGCCACCGTAGAAATCGGCTAGGGGACTATTTTTATTATTGACAAGCGCTGGTTGTTTAAATCATCAGAAGAGCTGTATGTATACGCCCTTAGCCATAGGTGAAATAATGCGATACAACTCTGCGCGGATTATTTGATGGAGTTATGGACAAGTTTACTGTCTTCAACTGGTATGAACATATATAATTATATGTCACACAAGCAATACAACAGCAGTTTGATGACTTTTTTCAAACACTTGGCAATGGCAGATATATTGTGGGGGGAGATTGGAATTCAAAAAACACATTCTGGGGATCTAGATTAACGACGACAAGAGGCCGGGAGCTTAAAAAAGCAATCGACAAGAACAACCTTAGCGTTATTTCCACAGGGAAACCAACGCATTTTCCATCTGACCTAAATAAAACTCCAGATCTCATTGATTTCTTTGTCACAAAAGGTATGACAGAACTATACGCAAGAGCTGAATCATGCTTGGATGGCCCATCAGATCATACACCTATAATATGTACCATCAGTACTACAGTTTTATGGAAAGAGCCCCGTGAGGCTCTGTATAACTGTAAAACTGACTGGGACGCCTTTCGTGATTATATCGACGAAAATGTTAACTTGTGCATACCGCTCAAAATAGTGGAGGACATTGAGGAAACAACATGGTATACCACCAATTTAATTCAGAGGGCGGCGTGGCTGTCAACTCCCTACAAAGAATATAAACCACAAAACCTAGATATTACCCAGGAAATACGAGAGCTATTAGCGAATAAAAGAAGACTGAGACGTAAATGGCACACTAGCAGAAATCGCCAAGATAAAAGAGAACTCAATAAGGCACAAAAACAACTAAAAATTATGCTCCAGGAAACTGCAAATAAAACTATGCAAGATAAACTAAAGACGCTATCCCCGTACCAAGCAGATAACTACTCCCTCTGGAAAATGACAAAAACGTTGAAAAGACCAAAAGAACACATGCCCCCGATAAGACAAAGTGATGGGACCTGGACACGGAAACCTCAGGAAAAAGCAGATCTATTCGCATGCTTCCTCCAAGAAGTGTTCAAACCCAACGAGCCAGACCCTAGCCAATTAGAAGAAGAAATTGACCAACTTCTAAACAGCGACCAGCAAATGACACTACCGCAAAAACACGTTACACCCCTAGAAGTCAGAAAAATTATCTCGCAATTAAAGAATAAAAAAGCTCCAGGTTATGATCTGATAACCGCGGAGGTCCTTAAAAACCTACCAAAGAAAGGCATACTGTTACTTACAATATTATTCAATGCTATACTAAGATTACAACATTTCCCAACATTATGGAAAGTGTCCACAATTAATATGGTTCCCAAACCGGGAAAGCCACCCACAGAAGTTACCTCATACAGACCCATTAGTCTTCTCCCGCTGCTGTCGAAAGTTTTCGAGAAAATAATAACGAAACGCATACTTCCAATACTAGAAGAACAGAGGATAATACCGGACCACCAATTTGGCTTTCGTGCAGACCATGGAACGACAGAACAAATACACCGAGTAGCTCATACAATACGTCAAGCTCTGGAAAAGAAGGAATACTGCTCGGCTGTGTTTCTTGACATACAACAAGCTTTTGATCGGGTGTGGCACAAGGGCCTTTTATACAAGCTAAAACTACACTTGCCTAACACTTTGTATATGATATTAAAGTCATACCTACAAAACCGAATGTTTCAAGTTAAATGTGAAGGCCACCTTTCTTCCTTCGGCCATATTGAAGCGGGAGTCCCACAGGGCTCGGTACTTGGTCCAATATTATACACCCTATATACCGCTGACCTACCTGACTCGGAGGAGGTGGTAATCGCGACGTATGCAGATGACACTGCAGTCCTCTCCTGCAATAAAGACCCAAATATTGCAACCACAAAGTTGCAGGGATGCCTACACAGGATCGGTCTATGGCTGAAAAAATGGAGAATACGAGCTAGTCCAGGAAAATCTGTTCACATAACTTTCACTCTAAAGAGAGGAGACTGCCCACCTGTGACACTCAACGGTGCTATCCTACCACAAAACACAACAGTCAAATACCTGGGCATTCACCTAGACAGAAGACTAACCTGGCGTGATCATATAGAGGCTAAAAAGGAACAAGCAAACAAAAAGCTCAGAGATGTTTACTGGCTAGTTGGTAGACAATCAACACTCAGTCTTGAAAACAAAGTCCTGATTTACAAAGCCATCATAAAACCAGTATGGACATACGGTATTCAAATATGGGGATCAGCGAGTCATTCGAATGTGGAAATCCTTCAGCGCTTTCAAAATAAAGCACTTAAGATCTTGACCAACGCACCATGGTTCATTCGAAACACGGAAGTGCATGAGTACCTAGAAATACCTACTGTTAAGAAAGAAATAAAAAGGTTTTCAGAGCCCATAGACTTATATGTATTTTACTAGACACGCTGTTCAGAACAAATTTTGTGTTACATTTTCTAAAATGACAGAAATGAAGTATTGCCATTGAATATTTTTGATTTCTCCTGTTTAATGCGGATTATTGTCGTGCTTCTTAAGAAAGTCAATCTTAAGCTACTAAAGCATATACATTTCAATACATTATGATATTTTAAATCGTTTTCAAGTATTAGAAAAAATTAATAACTTAAAAAACAAAAAAAAACTCAAAAAGAAATCACATCGATCCTTTTTTTTCATTTCTCCCAAACATGACAATCGCCATTACAACAACAACACTGAACCACAGAAAATATCAAAGGTAGCAAAGAGTAATCGAACAGATATGACATGTCCCTGGTTTTTAGTTTTCTGCCTAAGATTCGATATTAGTACTTACGTTTATATATTTTTTATTCGAGTGATAGGTAATGTTTTAAATATGAAAATATTTGATATAAGATCCTCAAAAATAATTAAGGGTCAATATATGCCTACCAATATTATAACAACATAATTTGTACTTATCTAACAATACAACTGCTGTCAGTACAACATACAGATTTTTACTTAAAGTCAGTTTTGTGCTAGTCTTGTAATATTGTAAACAATCTTGACATTCCTTTTTAACGAAATGATTCATTTTAAAATAAGATAAACTCAAACAAATCCTACTGCCCGATTATTAGACAGTAATTCATTCATTTCTACCTCTGAGACTTTTGTTTGGCATGTCTTTTTTTGGTTGATCTTTGGTTTTCTATGGAAATTGTGAGAAAACTAAAATTAATACTTTTATGCCTCAAATTAATCATTGAATCACTTAGATTTACTACAAACAATTTAACAAAATTATCGCTGACAAACTAAGTGAAAATACGGGCACATAAACACATATTTACGTAATTTATCTTTTTCGTCTTTTGACGTAAGGAACGTTTTGACGTGGTAGTTTCTGGTAACAGACTAAACGCAGATGCTCCATCTGGCCTAAACTTACCGTACCACAAAATTTGTTCTAAACAGCCTGTCTAGTGTAACATAGAGGTCGTTGTCAGAGCCCTATAAACAGAGACTTAAAAAGCACCAAAACCATCTAGCTGCTAAGCTCATGGACACGAGCGACTGCATAGCTCGGCTGAAAAGAAAGAAACTAGCTTCTATATGATGAGGCACACACCAAACAATGCTTTTGTTAACGCCAAAAATACGAGATGACACATCGTTGGGTGTGCACTCGCAACGGTCTTATTACATAGATTACCAAATCTGATTAAAGCCAAAAGGGGCTGATTGCAGATAGAAAAAAGTTAAAAAAAAAAATGTCACACAAGCGTTGAGATGTCCGCAAATACATCTTAAGTACTTCTAATTTACCTTATACCTATATGCTGCCTACCTATGCACCTATTGCTATGGGAGAGCGGCCTTTCCTGGCAAAAGTGTTTTCACTCTTAAAAAGAACAGGTCAGCCTCTGTTAGTGTTACCTATTTCATATTCCTAATAAATATTTTCATTTTCACTTTCATTTCATGCTATTCTACTAATATTATAAGTACGAAAGCTTGTAAAGATGGATGAATGGATGTATGTTTGTTACTCCTTGATGCAATTGATTGATTTTGATTAACTGTACTATTACATAGCTCTTACATCTTAATAGCACAAAGGCTATGATTCATAATGAATTTTAACGATATACAATATTTAAGAAGTAGATGAAGCCGCGGAGACCCGCTATTCATTAATAAAAAGATACAATAATTTGCACGTAAAGGTTGCAGTGATTTTCACAAAACTCTATGTCGGTCGATTGAATTTGCCACCAGGAGGCGTTTTAATTCTAACTCAACCAGTTGAGTCGCCAAACCAAAAGTATTTTAATTCACTCATTCGTGTAGTACTATCACCCACGCTAATCCGCGAAGTAGATTATACGTAATCATAATACGAATTTGCTAATACGTTCAAAAGCAGAGCTGCTCAACTGTCAAAGCAACATCGCAATAAGCACCCAGAAAATTAACAATTGAATTTTTGTATTACACTCGAGTTTCTAGTAGCTAAATTACACTTTTTTTACACTTGTTCATTTTTAAATTTCTCAACCTACGTTATGTGAAACGGTGGACGCATCTCTCAAAATACAATCATCTCATCCAACAAACAATTTTCAAGCAAACAATCTCAAGGGTGCCAAAAATCTCCTTTTACCACACTCTCTCACATCCTCAAAGAACGGTTTAGGTTACTACAGGGTGTCCCGGTTTGGTTATAAAAGTAAACTTAAAAGATAACGACATCTTGGGCCCTTTGATGTCCCTTGTTACAACTTTCCCCTCGTTAACTCGAAAAACTGTGTAGTGCTATAGAATAGTTTGTTACATAGGGTAGAAGAAGGAGCCAGAAAGCTCAAGTTAAAATATATTAACTTAATATATAATAAATATTTAACACTCTTAGGTTTAGTTCTTACTAGCGGTTCTGACGAACTTTGTTTTCTCCCATATCTCCTGTCCTTTTCGCGGGTGCGATGAATGAAACATAGTAAACATTATGATACTCATTCCACCTTTTCTTATGCTTTAAAAAAGATATTTTGAAATTGAAAATTTATTCTGACATAAGCTACATTTCTGTAAATTATAATACAGCCAAACTGGTTCATCTGCAGTATCTCTACTCTCTTTATTTTCTAAAGTTGTTAAACTTTAGCAACTAAAACAGAGTAGAGAGAGTTTGCGTGTTAACGCAATCGCACAGCAAATGAATGTGTATTTTACATACACGATTATGTACTAGTATATCGGAAAAGCCTAACATTATGAGATTTAGGTATTTAATTTAGGATAACACATTTTATTCAATTTCCAATAAATGTTTTTTCTTCCTTTCTTTCATTAAATCAAACTTTTAAAATACGCATACAGTCAAAAAGCAGAACTATTTTTAAAAACTAACCCTACTGTTTTTATTTGTTTTGTGGTTTTATCTTGACATTTGATACTTTCATGCGTTGGATTGCAGTGCTTTGAGCAAGGAATACGCCGTTTGTTCGTGAAACACGATATTGTAAGGATAAACGCTCCTCATACAAAGGTCACAGTTCCGCATAATCTATTATTATTATATGTATGTTCTGTGATACATTCAAGTCAAGTACCCACTCTTACCTTTACGGCTGTTTTTGTCACAGAGACATCCCTTAGCATGCAAGGACTGTTTTCTGCAAGATGCCGTTTAGTAGCATTCCCGGTTGAAGTGACGCACAAAACCCAATGGTACCGGTTTTTACTAATCCGGTTTTATAACCAAACTGTATTAATTCCACTTCTTAAATGTACACAAACACAATTACCATGGCAACACGGTGAAAAAGTGATCTCTTTACTCACCGCCAGGGGCGCTAGTCAAAATTCCATAAAATAAACATTTCTAGATACGCTTTTGTATTCGATAGTTCTTCGTGATAAGGGTACAGCACCCCGCTATAGAAGTGATAGCATGCGAGATAGATTGTTGACAGGACTCAGTTGGCGGAAAAACCTACCTGCAATAAACTGCCGTGTGAACACATCGAAGCTTTTGGCGGGATCCAGTAATTCTGTGATCCCGCAAAACTGAACTGGTGTGGGAAACGGCTCTACGTGTGCGGTCACGAAACGTTAAAGTTACTTCATCGTATAGTAATCACGGCGCAGCAACAAAGTTGCATTCCAGACTTTTTCTCCTGTAAAAAGCGCACCAAAAGCCACAATATAACCTTTTCCCACCACCACAGAAGGAGACAAAGCCGCCTTGACACCGCCAGCGACACTAGAAAGCCTTTTAGCCGCTATTAGATTATCCCCACCCCCACTATTCGTTCGCTAACATGGCCTAGGTTTAAGATAAAACTTTTAGAAGGCACCACGGCAGTAAATCTTTAAGTTTCTCGTCTCGTTGGCAAGTCTTTACGCTTGGAATTAGTAAGGCTGGAAGAGCCATGGCAGGGAACGGAGAGGATTTAAAAGACTTTGACAGCTATTTGATATTGCCTTAAGTTTAGGGGGAACAATATATAACCGAACCTAACTCTTACAACTGTAAGGAAAGTAAGGCAAAATGATTTTTTATTCTTTAGGAATAGCTATTTATAGCCAGAAGACCTCCGGCTCTTTTAGTAAGAATAAATATAATGTTTGAGGTTTCACTTTTAACAAATATAATATTTCTGTAATCCGGTTAGTTCATTTAATTAGGCTTGATTAATATTCATAAGCACTGAGCTAGCTAGTTATCATTCATTAATATTCCAGTGCAGCATCGATGGAAATAAATGATTGATCTCAATACTACAAACAATTAAATAATTCTCAAAAATAAAATTAATACTTATCAATTTGTACATGGACTGGTTTAATGTTTTGAGTTAAGTATTGTACTCGACATACATTTGTTGGATTTATGGTCTTATCTGATGGTGTGGAGGGCAAGAAAAAACCAACACACTATCATCCCTAATTTGGAGGTTTGGAAAAAGACTCCACCGACCAAGAGCCTTGTTCAAAGATCCACCTTAACCACCTAAGTACTTACTTTCTGGCGTAGATTGAGGTGAAGATGTATGGATGAGACTATTCCTATTCAGATCTGATAGTATATTCACTAACACTGTATGATGTATTGAAATAACTTCTTTTGAAATACAGTAAACCTATAAATAATAACTTTTTTTTCTGATGCAATAATCAATAGTGCTTTCATTAGGTACTTATCGATTGAAGGAAAGAAAGGCCACTATTTTAAAACTGTTAGTTATAGGAGATTTTAAACTTTCGCGTTGCATTACAATGAGAGTTAGACATGACGGGTCTAAACACGAAATATTAATATGAGTAAATGCTACTCACTGCTCGACGTTTCGGCTGCGTTGCAACAGCCGTGGTCACGAGCCAAGTGGTGGATCGCGGCATCGTCTGCGCGGGCGGCCTGAAGTGTCTTCTGCCACCCTCACTTCACCACTTGGCTCGTGACCACGGCTGTTGCAACGCAGCCGAAACGTCGAGCAGTGAGTAGCATTTACTCATATTAATATTTCGTGTTTAGACCCGTCATGTCTAATTCTCACTGTTAGTTATAGGTTCACCCCGAAATTGAGACCTCGCCATATTATTTTTCTATAAGACATAACAAGTCAAAGTCATGTAAAATATGTAACGTTACATCTCACACTTGCTCCATCTAGTAATATACATCCTCGTGTACTGCCCTGTCCTATCTTATGACTTAGCAACGGTATAAATTAAGCTGCTAGACATAATGGGGCAATATTCGAGACAAGCCTGTTTTATTGCCATACTTCGGTGGTAAGTTTAAGCGTGTGTCGCGGAACTTATGCACGTACAACGTTTTAAATTTCGACAAGACATGTTAGATGGTAGTTTTGGCTTAGTTTAGTGCTGCTAAATAGTAGCTTACACGCTTTGGCGACAACCGTTAAACTAAATACAACATGAGGGCACTTGTGCCCTTTTGGAATCGTAATCTCTTACTACGAGCCTACGTACACCTATTCAAAAACAAAGCATGTGACAAGGAGGTGATGATACTGCCTGCGTTGGATAAGAATGATGATAATCCTTTGAGCCAGGAACCAGCCAGCTTTATTATTTGCCAACTAGGGCCGTCACCCACGTAAAGTTTGGATTTTCTCGCGAATCATGTATTTTCAATGTATGTACGGGCCTTTTCCACGATGACCCATATTTTACTGCTTTCTTACAGGATCCCGTTTAGACATAAAGGGTTTTTTTGCAAGGGGGAGCCAAATTTTTGGAGGTGAATGAGACCATTAATATGAACAACTTTTACTACCTTTAAAGTATGTAGCAAAGAAAAATATAAGCAGAATGTAACACTTGGCAGAATTGTAAATACAATTCGCTCGTCTCCTTTTAAATCTTTTAAGCGCTTATATTAAACTTTCAAAGTGCTTTGACAAATGCGAGAAAAGTAGTGCTCGTAATAATATCCTTTGCAAAGATAAGTTATTATGACACACGCGAGTGCCTCGAGTTTTATGAATTCTTGCTTATTTCTCTGAAAAGTTCTCTCAGCTCACAGGTACACGGTGTAACTGAAAAAGCTTGGCTCTTCCGTTTTATTAGCTTACTACTTTAAGCTTATTAGAATAGCAAGCATCTTAAACCTCATCATTAGCATGAAACTATTTAGTTTTCTCAAAATTAGTGAGCCGATTTTCATGCAGTTCACATTCGTAAAAAGTCCAGTCGGATTTTCTTTTTGCTTTTTAAGGGACACTATCTCTTTGTCCTGCTCCCGTGTGGCAGTTTTTTTCTTCTTCTTCTTTAGCCACTGTCTACCAATCGCTTGGTGTAGACCTCCTTTAACCCTATCCATTTATCCCTCTTTTGGGCAGTTAGGATCCATTTGCTGCCCGTTATCTCTTTTAGGTCGTCCTTCCATCTCATTTGCGGTCTCCCTCTTGGTCTTTTGTGTCCGTATGGTCTCCATGTTAGGACTTCCCTACACCAGAAACTTTCCTTACTCGCAACATGCCCAGCCCACTCCCACTTCAGTCTTGCTACTCTCTCGACCACGTCAGTCACCTCACTTTGTTTTTCTCAGCCATTTGTTAATTTTCCTGTCACTTAGAGTTACTCCCAATCATTATTCTTTCTAGTCCTCATCCGTTTTTTTTATGTGTGGATGAAACACTTAATTTTTTTTATCAGCTGTATGAAACTCGTATGTAATCGCGAGCTATTTTGAATCTTTAGATAGTTAGGCGGCGGATAACTCGATAGTGCCTAGATCATAGGCCACGCAATAATAGAAACTTTCAACTTTTGGTAGCACAACATGTTATCTAGATATCACAAGATATGTATCAGTGTCAGTTTAAAAACACCATCCCAATCAATTGCCTATGTAAAGCTGGGTCCCCGATGCATCCTGCCATTCGTGTCCGGTAGTGCTGCGTACAGTAATACAAAATATCGATAGTTTATCGGTAAAAAGCACCTTGAACAGCCTTAAAATATGAATAAAATATTGAAATGTCGTTATTTGTAGTAATTCTTTAGTCACACATTGTACTGACTCTGCTACGAATAATAAATAAATAATTTTGCATCCTATTATTGCATGATGATTTCTCTTCTACCGATTTTCGGTAATGGCTGCCTTCTTAACAGAGATAGGCTAGGTACGCGGAAGATATTACCAACAAACTCCTGACTTCGAGCTGTTTCTAAATATTTTCAACACAGAAATACTTAGAAACAAATTACCAGCGAGGCACACATCTAATACTTTAACGGCAAAACATTGTTATACTGTCCATTGTGTAGCTTTGTGTCATTGTCTACAAACAAATTGTTATCGCTGTCAGATTCGGTTGAAAAATTTCTGACGCGTTCTTTTGTCGATGTCGATAATCATCGATGGTCACACAACACTAGTTTTAGGCTACGGATAGCTCAATTCAATTAATGGGTCCTACAGGACTCGGGCAGGTTTAATTGTACCGTAGTGCACAGTTCACGTCGACTCGGGAAATAGATACGGTTTTTCAATTCAATGCCTTGTTTCAAGTTTTAAGTTGATATAAATAACTAGCAGTGAGTATTATCGGATCGGTTTAAGTTAGTATAATAATTACGGGTTTTAAGTGTATTGCCATTTGAATTATATATTTTTTGGGTGTTATTATTATAAATATTTATGTTAGTCTTTAAGGTATATATTGTATGGGCCTTTGTTGCCTGAAATAAATGATTAAATAAAAATAAAATATATAAATTTGTTGTAGATATAGTATTTTTATGATTTGATTTTTTTGGAAAAAAAAAACCTTTGACTACTACGAGTATTACTAATAGCGTATGGAACTGACACCACGAACAAACTTGCGCCATGATTTGATGCCACTTGGCTTCACCGCATTCAAACGGTTTCAAACTCAACGTTCAAATTTTAAGAAATTAATAGTCATCAAGTTGCGATACATTTTGTTGTTTGGCATAGCTTCTCTATACGTAGTAACAACAACTCACTTAAAAAATGCATCAATTTAGTTAGCTTATGTCTCACAAATCGTAAAAACGGTTGCCTTTCAACAACAGATTTAGGTTTCAATTTAATTAAACCAATGTCCCCAGCAAGGACCACCTGATAATAAATTCGCAGAACTGCCAACTATTCTTCTTTAATAGGTAACCAACACGCAGGGTCGTTATCGCCAAAATTTAATAATAGTTAAACAAGTTACCTGCGAATATACGGACGCGAAGCTTTAAATTTTTTTTTGCATGAACATGAACTCTTTATGTCTGAATTTTTACATGAACTCTGTATGAAAGTTTTCTAATTTTTATATTTTGGTTCTTTATTTATTTCAGTGCCTATATAAAGTGAAATGAAATAGAATACCTCTTCGAATGAAAGAAGTTATTGTAAGTTTAGTAAAATGGATAAAATAAAAATATTTAATTGCGATCTTGCTCTGTCAGTATGGATAAGCAATTTTGGTTCTGCGATGTCTTAATTTCGACCATATGAGTGAGTGACGAAGACATTTTTAATTTTTCGACCAATTTGGCGACTCAGATAGCTGAGTGGCATTAAACTGCCTGGAAATTGAACGGATTAAAACAAGTTCGCAATACACCCCCTGGTCGCTCAAGTGCGTAAAAAGCACTTTCGGTAAATTGCAATTTATAATATTAAGTTTGTATGGTGACAAAACACTATAAAAACAAAAATAAACTATCGTTAAAGTTAATTAGTAAATTTTAAAAATATGGCGAATTCCTCCACCACCGTGTGTCCTCGAAGGGCTATGCATATATCTCATTAAGTAGTTATTTGACGACACCGCGGCCTCGAAACAATGAGCCGTTAGAGCAAAGGGCTGTTTAATTAAGCTCAGTTAACTGCAGACCTATATCGGGTATTTAAGCGTCTGCTGATAACGTTAAGCGTATTTTATGGTTTATGTTTACACCCTTAAAGTTTCCGCGCTGATATGGGCTGGCCCTCGGTTGCTGGAAATGTTTGTTTTATTTATTACATGCCTAAATAAGTGTTAATGATATGACATATAAATTTATGACACGTATTTAAATCATAATACCGTTTGATAGAGATAGCAAAAATGTTTATAATAAGCATGAATTTATTAAGAGTCATAAAAACTTTCAGCATGAAATAACATCATGCATCCGTAATAAGCTTTGATTTGGAATTCGAACCTAACTAAGCTTTAATGTAAAATTTAAACCTAAGCATTGAAAAAAATCGACGGTCTCGCAGAATAACGTTTTTAGGGTTCCGTAGCCGAATGGCAAAAAACGGAACCCTTATAGTTTCGTCAAGTCTGTCTGTCTGTCTGTCTGTCTGTCCGTCCGTATGTCACAGCCACTTTATTCTGAAACTATAAGCATCACATAGCTGAAACTTGGTAAGTAGGTGTATCTTGTTTACCGCTTTCTGATTCAGATACAAAAAGTAAGAAAAAATAATATTTAAGGGGGGGCTCCCATACATGAAACTAAAACCTAAAAATTTTTTTTTACTCAAACCTATGCGTGTGGGGTGTTTTTGGATAGGTCTTTGAAAATGATGTTGAGGTTTTTAAAACCATATTTTCTAAAAGTGTAAGGTTTGAGATATAGACGCTTCCAAAGTGGTAAAATGGGCGTCCCCCCCCCATCTAACTTTTGAACTAAGAAAGTGAAAATTTTGAAAAAAATATATGATGTAGATCTCAACAAAAACTTGCAACGAAAATTGGTTTGAAGGAGATCGAACCAGTAGTTTTTGAGATATTGCACATTTTTATCAACCGCAAATATAACTTTGTCTTTCATACAAACACTATGAAAAACAAAGTTATTTTTGCTGTTACAATATATTGTGATGTTTTCGTTAAGTGAAAGTAAGTGGACCCTGAATTCAGTTAAGGGTGGCACGGAACCCTCAGTGCGCGGGTCCGACACGCACTTAACCGGTTTTTTTTAGAAGTTAGAGAGTTATAACAAAAAATGCAGTGACATATGCAAAAGGTGAAAACCAAAAGATAAAACGCATCTATCGAACTTAAATCTATTAAAAACCAAAACATCTCTGGTGATTCAGTTGGAAACACAAAAGTTAGGAACAAATATTTGCATGAAATAGAAGCTACGACCTTTTCAAAGTTTATATAATAGTTCTGACTAAGCCAATAGGGTCGTTAACTTGGTTAAGTTTATTAGAGCACGAAGTGGTTATATAAATAAATATAGTATTTTCCTGCTGTTTTGCAAATCTAATAGGTAATCATGGCAGTAAAATGTGGACTAAAATAGAACGGACAGGTTAGAAATGTCCAAAAATATGGAGTTTGGTCCTAAAATTGTTGTGGATACAGTAATAGGTAACTTTATATTGATATGCGAGTTTCTGTTACTTAACGTGCTTTATTAGACCAATAAAATATAGATTAAAACTAATTGATGTTCTTTGTTTTTCTTTGCTGTTATTTAGAAGTGGAATAACCGAACATCAAAATATGTTTCTCGTCCGTTCATCCCTCCACGGGGCGCCGAACTGTTTGACTGCCGCCAAAAATGGTTATATGCTACATCGCATCTCGCATCCCTTTTTATCGCACAGCTTTCTCCTACTGACAGATGACATCTCGCTCTAGTCGTTCTATTCCAAAAGGGATAATAATTCTATAGTATATTATATATAGATTTATGGATGAAGTTGATGTAGAGTTATTCGATTTATCAGCATAAAATGGACTAGCTTTTATACCTGCTCTGTAACAAAAGCCTAATACAGTTCAACTAATTTCAATTTCATCGTTCAAATAGCAATCAATCATGGGCAACGCTTATGGCCGAAATGAAAACGATAGACCACAATCCAAAGCATATTGTTACTGTAATTACCACCATTGGATCTGAAATGTTATGATTTCACCAATATGGATAAGTTAATTCATCTGGAAATAATCTAAATTGTGACCTCTTTTTGGGGGTTTGAAATGGGTTTTGTTTACGTTTCGGACATATGAGTAAGTATTTTTATTAATGTCATATTTTTTACTTTTGTCTAATAATAGTATGGCGGTTAACATGATACACTACCATCCAAGTTTCAGATGTGTGTTGCTAATAGTTTCAGAATAAAGTGACTGTTTGTGTGTGCATTATCGAAATCATGAAACCTCGGATTTTTATATACAGCGTGTGGCCTGTAATAGGAGCAAAAAAAATAATCAATGATTCTACAGAGTAATCGTAGTTACCTGGTCATAGTGCTCCAAAATGCTTTAACTAAAAGATATAGTACTTAATCTAAAGTTATAATCTCTAGTCAATGTATATCAAAATCGCTAACTCATTGTTGTAAATGACAATGTCAAGTTCTATGACTTGACTCATTTGTTTGCAATACATTGCTGGTTCGATTTATTTTGTTATACCATATTTTTTTTACCAATTTTTAAAACTGAAACCATTTAACATGGATTACTCGTCACTTAAAGGGCCTACATTTTAATTTTTTGCTCCTATTAAAGGCCATCCTGTATAAGTTACATCATTCTCATATTTACCAAAAACTTGCAAAACAACATACATACAAATCACTTACAAACATTTAATGCAATTTTTAATTACGTTCTATTCAATGGTACCCAACTATTCTGTGACTTCAAGCAAAGACTGCTTTTATTGATCCGGTCTTTATCTTTTCCTTCAGCAAAATTGACATACTTCTCAGCTGTTAGCTAGCCTTCTCTTTGAACCCAAGAGCCATCATTCATAATGCGCACGGCAAAGGATTGTAAATTGTATCTCACTGCCAGCGTCGATGTTTCCTAGTGATAACAATCCGTAAAAGAGCCAAGGCTTGAAATTAACTTACTTACTCCTTCTGTAACCCCTCTTGTTTACCCTTGTACATTTTACTCTATGGTATTTATGCCTCCAATCTTGTTTACCCCTTGTACATTTTACTCTATGGTAGTTTGTCCTCCGTTACCATGAGTTTACGTCAGTTTTACTCGCTAGCAACGACGTAACTTTTTGTATGGAAAATTTTAGTTCTGCAAGTGACCGCTAGGGTCGCTGTGCAATTTTCCATAGACTTTTTTTACGTAGTCGCTAGCCAGTAAAACCGTCGTAAACTCATGGTAACAGTACTGATTACAAGAAAAGGCTTTCTAGTATGAAACTGAATAGTTCTGGACCTGCCATGGTTATTGTCTAATAAACAAATGAGAAAGACATCCAGCGATAAATTCTGACAAATCCGGCCTCCGAAACAGGTGCGCCGAACAGTTATCAATTAATGTTATTGCACCGTATTGGCTTATTAGCTCACGGGAGTTGAGCACACCTGGATTCAACAACAGTTCTTCCAGCTGTACATTAAACTACCTTATGCTGTGGTAATAAAGGCGATAGTTGCAGTGAAAATAGACAGTCTGACGTGCCGACGTTTTACGAGTGCAGTTGGGGAAATATCAATTAATGCTGGAGAAATGTGCACAACTGTGTGATGAACTAAAGTCCGGAATTCAGAGGTTGAGTCAGATTGAGTCGTGTTTAATTCATTTAGAGAATACGTATTGATTTTCATTAGTGTTGCCCAAATGCAAGAACAAGACGAGACTTGACCAGTCTTGGTCTTGGTCTTGTTCTTGTAGCAAGAGTCTCGCAAGTCTTGCAACCTATTAGCTTGTCGCTATATATTAAACGTTACTTTTATTGTCATTAAGTGTACAATCAGGCCTTAAAAAAGTTTAAAGTATACGCAACGATTACAACGCACACCCGTGACGTCCACGCACCGCACTCGCAAACAAAAATCGCTATGTAAAATATGTTAAACTTATTTTTCTTCTTAGCGTGTCGATGGTAAAACCAGTTAAATTTGTTGTGCCCAGTAACTAGCGACGCGGATTGCCTTGCCATATAAGATTCTCGAGAGAGCAAGAATCGGGGCATACAGGACAAGACAAGAGGTGGGACATGTCTTGTGGAGTGAAACCACAGACACAGGACAGGTCGGCTCCATCGAAAAAGCCCCACCTGTTAAACATAAATCTGTAAACATCCGTAAAAAATAAACTTAGCCGTACCTAAACATATTTTTTATTGTACTCCCAATTACTAAATAATAATAGCCAAACCAAAAAACGTTTTAAAGAACACCGCAACCCTATTTTCCTACCAACTATCGCACAAAAGCTTTGTTACAAGTTTGGTATACTTTCGCGTGTACACTGTGCAGTCAACACGATCGGATATTCCAATGATCCCGCACCGCCCACAGCACAATGCCTTGCGTTCAAATATTCACGGAGTGGCCACACACGAAATACTATGTGAACGACTAACACTACTCCTTACCGACGACATAAGCAATTGAGCAAGTGAAATTTGATCAATAAATAAAAAACTGGAAGTACAAATACGTTAGCACTTACAATAGAATGTTTTTATTTACTAACGCCACTACCTATACATGACATCAGATTGTCATATCATGTATGAATATCAGTCATATATGGTGTTAGTAAACAATCGCAAACAAAAATCATGATATTCCTACTTTATCTCAAACTTGTTTTTGAATTTTTGTACCGCAAAATAAATAGGTACTGGCTAAGACCGTATTTTTTTATATTGTAATCATTTATAACATTCTTTTTTAACGAAATGATTAATTTAAAATAAAATAGATACAAAACTCATTACCTACAGTGGTAAAATATCATCATTAAACACTGAGATATTTTTAAATTTAATAGATATTTTTACTGAGGTTATTATAGTTTTAAAAGGATTGCTTACAATATTTACCAAGCAAAGATAATCGGACTTTAGTGTCAGGCTATTATTTTATTAGCCTTCATTGAAAAGTCTAAAGTGTGCGCGCTCGTACACCATTCATCTGCACAGGCATACATTTTTCAGCGCGATACATTTAGCCGAGCGCGGGCGCACAAAAGGGCTTAAACAAAACACAGCTGCGGAATTTGAGCCGAATTGATTGGGATTACCGCGACCCGATGCTACCAAACATATGTAGAATGATTCAGTTGGAAGTATTAGAAAAAGGCTAATGGGCAATGGGTGTTATGTTAACGTTTTTAGGGTTCCGCAGTCCAACAAGGAAATGGAAGTTGCGTCACGCCCTCTGGTAGGCGTTCACGGTCACGTGACCATAATAGTCCCCCTAGCCGATTCCGACTTCGGTGGCCAGTCACAACGACTAACCAACTACGCGGGACATATTATACTGCACAAGTGTGTGCGCAAACACAGGTGCACTCTCTATTCCTTTCACTCTGATAGCCCGATGGGACAGCAATCTGACACGACCGAAGAGAGATCAGGCGCAGGACCAACGGCTTCACGTGCTTTCCGAGGTACGGGGTTGAAACACCGCCAACTTCCAATTTCCGGGCTACCCTGAGAATTTCTAAACAGAAAAACCCAGGTATATATTTTTGGCCCGACCCGGGAATCGAAACCGGGCCCTCTGGCGCAGCCGTCGCTTATAAATGCGACCCTCTCACCGCTGCGCCACCGAGGCATATGTGTATTTTGAACAACATCATCATCACTAATTATATTGATAATCCTTGTGATTTGTTCTCAGTGGAAACTAGCCTATTGGTTGACATGATCATGATTTCCGTGCCAGTTTATAAATAGGTGAAATAGTTTTTGAAAGCTCAGGATTTGTGAGTTGATTGTATTAAATTATTTTTAACTAGTACAATTTTTAAGAAGTTAGTTATTAAAAACAACTGCATTTTTAGATTTCTTATTTAAACCGCGATAAAAGTTGGAAGAGCTTGGGGGAGACCTTTGCCCAGCAGTGGAATGGATGATAGAGGTTAAAAATAATTAGCCGCGATAACTTGCAATTATCGATATCGTTTATCGCGGCGAAAATTTTTTTTAACTTATAAGGTGCGTATGTATCCATTTGGGAGAGACTCGGGGCGAGGCAGCCGCTCGATCCGAGGCCGCACAAGTGGAGACGCTGCCTCAACTTGAGGCACGCCGCGCCATGAGGCAAATTCGTTGCCGCGAGCCGAGCCATATTTTGTCGGTTTTTTGGCGCGCTCAAATAAGCCTCAGTCCGAGCCGTGCACTTGGTGGAGACGGGCGTGTCGCCTCAGGACGCAGTGGATAACGAAACTGCAGCTAAATTAATAAAATTATACGAGTGTCATCGTGTTCTTTGGGGTCCGTTTAATAATAAGTATTACAACAAAAATGCTTAGCAGGATGCGTGGAACAATATTAGTTACGAACAATATTAGTGGCTTCGGATCAAGGTGAGGCATGTCGCCTCAACTTAATCCACAACGTGCCTCGAACCTATGCCTCGGATTGAGCAGCCTCGGTTGCTTCAAGTCGAGGCTGTTCGGCGTGAGGCTGCTCAAATGGATACGCACCTATATGGCAATTGTTATTGCTTTTAAAAACAAATGAGTACAATAAAGTTGGTATTTTTTTATTAATATTTTATAAATGTCGTTTGCAATTTATCGATTGCCACGATAAACGATATAGAAGCGTGCATCTTGCTTGTGATATTATTGTACTTTAATTTGCAGAGTTTTTTATCTACTTTAATTATGATGAGGTTGAATCTCTTCTCAAATAAAAGTTGGTTGATCTATATAAAAAGTAGGTGTGGGTATGCACTACAGTACTGTAATTGTTTTGCATTCAATCACACACACACACACACACACACACACACACACACACACACACACACACACACACACACACACACACACACACACACACGCACACACACACGCATACACACACGCACACACACGCACACACACCAGTAAAGCACTTAAATGTAAAATTTCACTGTCATTTTAAACTATAATTGATTAATGTATTTATTAGGAAAGAAAAATGTTTATAAAATTCTAGAGGTGGGCGCTAGCAGCTGCGACACAGTCTTTTGACTACTGCGGTTGTTAACGCAAAAAAGTTTATGTTTTAATTTATATGTGTTGAAATAAATAAATTATAAATTATAGATTATAAACTTTAGAATCATTAACTCATATGCTGTTTAAAATCATTACAATTGAAAACGTTTCACCATTTTTTTAGAGTCCACTATGTTTAATATAAATACTTGCGATATAAAAAGAGTAAAGGGCAAATAAAAATATAATTGGCGGGTATTTTCTGCCCAGGGACTAATTCGTAGGGCTGTTTCAGATAGCAGTCATGGTATAGTTAATATAAAGTATAGAATATCCAAGCGCACAGTTTATGCGTAGCAATCACAAGTTATACGAGTATGTATGTTGGTATGTAGTTCTTATTCGCTTTCTATCAGAATGCCCATCTTTTTAACCACTAATATAAAAATTACATCACCAAGATGATAAAAAAGAGTTTAAGGCATTTATTGTAATTAACGTAAATACACACGCATTATCGAAACGTATGTATGAAATTGTCCAAGATTTAATTACGCCTTCTTCTTCTTCTTCTTCTTCTTCTTCAGCACGTGTTTGCCCACTGCAGGGCATATGCCTCTCCAAACTTCCTCCACGCCGCTCTGTCTTGTGCTTTTCGACACCAGGTTGTGCCGGCTTGGTTCTTTATGTCGTCAGACCATCTGGCTGGAGGTCTCCCAACACTCCTCTTCCCGACTCTGGGTCTCCACTCGAACACTGATTTGCTCCATCTGTTGTCACCTCTTCGACAGAGATGTCCAGCCCACGCCCACTTCAGTTTGGCTATACGGTAACCCACATCAACAACTTTCGTGTTTTCTCTTATGGCGGTGTTGCGTACTCTGTCTCTGAGGGATATTCCGAGCATAATCCGTTCCATGGCCCTCTGGGTGACCTTCAGTCTACGGACTAACTTCACGGTCAATGGCCAGGTCTCACATGCGTATGTCATGGTTGGAAGAACACACTGATCAAACACCTTTGTTTTAAGAGACTGAGGTAGCTTTCTGGACTTCAGCACCATTTTTAGTTTACCGAACGCCGCCCACGAGTGTTGTATCCGCCGGCTTATCTCCTCCTCCATGGTGTTTCTGCCAAGTGTGATCCGCTGTCCCAGGTAAATGTACTCTCTCACCTTCTCAAGTTCGTGGTTGCCAAGTGATATGGAAATCGGATTCGCATCTTCAGTGGCCATTAACTTCGTTTTTTCCATATTCATTTTCAGCCCCACCTTGAGAGACGCATTGTATAGTTGTGACACCATTTCCGCGAGTTCTGATGGCGATTCTGAGATAAGCACAATATCGTCTGCGTATCGGAGGTGGTTTAGGTACGCACCGTTCACGTTCACACCCTTTTTATCCCATTCCAGAGTCTTGAAGATATCCTCCAGCGCGTTATTAAAAAGTTTGGGCGAAATGACATCTCCTTGGCGGACTCCTTTCTTTATAGGTATTGGATTGGTGTTCTCCTGTAGTTGAACAGTCATGAATGCGTTCCTGTACAGATTCCTGAGGATTTGGATGTATCTCTCATCGATATGACATCTTTTTAGAGCGTTTGTGACAGCCCAGTGCTCCACAGAGTCGAAAGCTTTCTCGTAGTCCACATATGCTAAATATAGGGGCCTGTAGTACTCTTCTGCCTTCTGTATCAATTGCCTTAGGGTAAATATGTGGTCAGTTGTTCCAAACCCTTTTCGAAAGCCAGCCTGTTCTCTTGTTTGATATTCATCGAGCCTTTGAGTTAGTCTTGTTGTTATGACTCTGGAGAAGAGCTTGTAAACTTGACTTAGTAGCGAAATGGGGCGGTAGTTTTTCAACAAAGTGTTGTCTCCTTTTTTGTGGAATAGTACTACTAAGCTGCTCATCCATTCTCTTGGGACAAATCCCGTAAACAGGACCTCGTTGAACAACAGCCTGAGCTCTTTAACTACCGCTGAACCACCGGCCTTCAGAAGTTCAACAGATATACCGTCTTCACCTGGGGCTTTGCTCTTTTTAAGCCGTTTTAGAGCCTGTCTTATCTCGTAAGAGCTGAATTCCGGTATATCCTCCGTAAAGTGTCTGTTCAGCGGTGCACGCTTGTCAACATAATTGGATGGCATGGGAGGTTGGATGAATAAAGCTTCCCATAGTATTCCTCAGTGATAACTTTCATTTCCCGTATGTTCGAAGTCGGTAGGCCATCAGTGTCACGACGAAGCTTGTTTGGTGGGTTCGATGCTTTTGACCTTTGAAATACCTTGAAGCCTCTATTGTTTTCTATTGTTTCTTGGATGAGCTTTATATTTTGTTGTCGTTGATGGCGTTTTAGTGCTTTGCTGATCTTTTTATTTAGTGCTCGGTGTTTGGTGCTGTTAAAGTTATCGGCTGCAATGTTCCGGCGTTCGGCCATGAGAGCTTTTATGTCATCTGGGATGTTTGCGATTGGTCGAGTCATCTTTTTGAATTCCTTTGCAGCTATATCTGATAAGGTACGTACAAACTTGGTGTATTTAGTTTGGACATCACTCTCAAAGTGCTCAACAGCACTTCTTTTCAAGTTTTCCGACAAGGAATTCTCAAACCTTTCGCTTATCCCATCAGGGATGTTTAGTTTGCCAATCTTGGGATTCATAAGTTTCTTCCTTTCAAACTTTGCGTTTATCGTTATTTTAGCTCTTACAAGTCTGTGATCGCTCCCAGTTTGGAATTTGTTAAGCACCGAAACATCTGTCACAATGTGCTTTTTATTCGTGACGATGTAATCAATTTCATGCTTCCTAGTGCCGGCGGGATTCACCCATGTCCATTTTCTTTTGGGTTTCTTTTTGAAGAAGGAGTTCATAGCAAACAGTTGATTTGCTTCCAAGAAGTCCATCATTGTCTGGCCACGGTCATTTCGTTGCCCTAGCCCAAATGGTCCTATGCAGGTTTCCCGGTGTTCTCTGGCTCCCAGTCTAGCGTTGAAGTCGCCCATTACCATTACAAACATTGCCTTTTCCCCAATGGACATCGCTTTTGAGATGTCTTCGTAGAAGGATTCTACTTCTTCATCGTATTTAGGGTCACTGGTTGGGGCATAGACTTGGATAATTTTTAGAGAGTATCTTTTGTTAATACGTAGTATTAGGTAGGCCACTCTTGTAGATATATAAGAAAGCTCAGTGATATATCTTCTGATGTTCTTTTTAATTATAAAGCCCACACCCCCGTACGTTTTCTCTTTTTTGCCAATGTAGTAAAACAGGTCACTAGAGTCCAGTAGAATAGTGCCTTCGCCTCTCCTCTTAATCTCAGAAAGACCAACCACGTCATACTTTATATGTTTTAGTTCTTCCTGTATCTCTTCCAATTTTGTTTGCTTTTTCATTGTCCGATTATTAATAGTTGCCAGATTTAGTGATGTTTGACAGCCGAGTCCCTCCCAGTGATTCTTTGCACCCCTTACTCTACCGTTTCCTCGATCGCTGTCGTAACCCAGACTAGTAGAGCTGCTGGGAACTAGGGGCCATTTATTATTGGAGCAATCCATTTGGAGGTTTATAGCCCGTTTCTCACCACGTCGGCCACACGTCTTGGCGAGCTCCACATTTTTGAGGATTATTTAGATCCTCAGGCCCGTGGTGGCCTAGTTGGGTTATTTACCGCCGCCCATGCTCGGCGTTACGTTTCTCATTTGGCACCACCCAGGGGGCACGTGTAGGGTGTCTAAGGGTAAAACTCCTACGGACGCGAGAAACACCACCCCCCAATAATTAACGAATAAGGAAATGTAATATTTACAACTTGTAGGCGTAATAACAATAATTACGCCTACAAGTTGTAAATATTACATTTCCTGTAGGCATAATCGCTGATACATGTCAATGGACCTTCTGCACTTTTAGTCTATGAAACAGATAAGACTGCGGAGCGGTGGGAGCTAATTTGAGTTAAATTCGGGATCGCGGGCCGAGGCCGGTAGATTACTGCCTACGTTTGCATAAAGCCGCAGTTCCTGGTGCCTTTTATTTCGTTTTACGTGCGTTACATTAACTGATGGTACGTTTCCTGTCTCGAGGTTGGATAAAATGTAAACTTTTTAGATAATTATTTTAAAAATCTTTAACAAATAAGAGGACACATCCGTAATTTTGTTTTGTTCTTTCTAGTGTTTTGTTGAGTGAGCAATCTCGCAACATTGATGAGGTGACGCAGACTACGCGTTAAATAAAGCACTTACAAAATTCAACAGGCTTGCCAATGTGTTGGTGGCTGAGTGGCATAGGCATGCGCTCGGATAGACTGACCTAAGTGCAATTTATAATATTAAGCAGAAAGTCCTAAGTCTCTTCAAGGCAATAGTGAACAGGCTGCTACTAAGCAGATACGCACCATTCTAGTCATTCTAGACCTCATCCACACCCTGAAACCGGTCGCGATCGAGGTCTAATGTCTGCTTAGCCGAGAATTAAAAAAAACCTGTTGCAATAAAAATTTTGAGGAGCTGTAAACCGTCTCCATTTTTAGAACGCTTGACATTAACGCTTTTAAAATAACATTAAAGTGTAGTCACTCCAAAGAAGTCAGTTAGTTTTCCATGGTTACAAAAAGTAACAGTGTATTTTAGCAATGAGCGTTACACATGATAGTGTCTGACACAATTTGTGATCGAAACCAAACATTATTATGCCTGCAGCCACCCGAATATAGGATTTGCGCTGCCAACATTTGCTATTGACACGAGCTGAGCCTTAAACCGGGCTGCGATGAGATGTTAAATTATTTTCCCGTGTGTGCACGTCATACTGACTATGATAGATAGACGGATAAAGTACCGTATAACATAAGCCGGGGGCTAGAAGACTATACAATCTGAGTCATTCGTATATTTTTTTTTATCTATATTTACAAAAATTCCATCAATGTATTCATCATCTCACAACTTGCAGTTTTTTAGTTCTCAAACACTTTTCCACTTGCTACGACCGCATACATTGGTCGGATGCAAAATGTACTATAAAAAAAAAACACAAATTAAGTGTGCAAAGATAAACTTAGTGTTAAAATTATTATCGAGCAGTCAAACCTTTAGGTCATGCAGAAAGATATCTTTTTAATATATAAAAATGAATCCATGTTTCCCTTTGTCACGGCATCACGCGTGAACGGCGTAGAATATTATAAAATTTAAAAGTACACTTTCATTCCAGGCCAGGGCGGAACAGGACCACGGGTGAAAAAAGTTTGATGGTTCCGCTAGTATTCATATAAAACAGACCAATTTGTGTACAATAAAAAAAACATTTGGCTTTTGAACAAAAATTTACTACATTAAGTTCAAGTAATGAAAATCTGAGCTATATAGCTCCCGAACTACACATATTCGTGTGCCGCTACCCGCGTAGGATAAGCCCTCCCGAAACGCCCTCAATAGTTTTCTGATAGGATATATCTGTTTGAATAATATTATTGATAACTTTTTCATCGCCATTCGAGGCGTACGCTACGTACGGATATAAAAATGTGAGTCCGCAATGTATTTTTGCTGAACATTTTCAATATGAAACTGTAAATAAAATATTGGTTTACGCTTAATGCTACATTTATAACTTAAAACGCCGTGATTAAATAACAAAGCACTGATATACTATGGCATACCTAACAAAGTTGAAGGTAACTAAAAACAAGATAAAAAGCTGCGGAAAATTCCATCATAGAAAATCTCCTTCATTTGTGAATCAACAAAGTGTTGACACGAACTTTGCTAGATTTTAAGTTAATAAGTAAAGGCCGTTTTTATTCAATAACAACTTCGTTAAAAGTTATAAGCATAAGAAGTTCATAGCCAACAATTGCAATGCCAATTCTGGATATATATATATTAATAAATCCTTATATGTCACTCTGTTATTTAGTTTAAAAAAATATACATTAAGAGTAGGTTTCTCTGGGCGTTTTTACTAGGGTTTACTCTTTAGTGCTTCCAGAACAATGAAACATTTTGAAAGAACATCATTTAAAAAGTTTTGTATTTGACAAAGGCTTGGGAATCAGAGCCCAACTTTTTAAAATTACAAATTTTATTTATTTTAATGTCCCTTTATTGCAATTGCAAGAAGCGTTCATTAGTTTTAAAAGTCATATTTAGAGTTATTGTGACGCATATTCCATATCCATACAACTTTTTTCGGGGTTTTTCTGTCCTAAGCAGACTCGGAAACATCTCAAAGTCAGTTGGTGGAGATGACACCCCCGTGTCTTCGAAAGCACGTTAAGCCATTGGTCCTGCGCCAGATTTCTCATTGGTCATGTCAGACTGCCGTCACGCCGAATGAATGAGAGTGAAGGAACAGAGAGCGCACTTGTGTATTGCGCACACATCTAGGCACTATAATATCTCCTGCGTACCTGGCCTATCTCTGTTGAAAGGGGCCGCCATTACCAAGAATAAGAAGAAGAATATACATTCTGTCACATTAAGCCCTAAGACTCCTTACACACTACGACTTTCAGCATCAATGCAGAACCGCGTTTTGAAAAAGCGCAGCAGCATCGCGACTCACGCAATGAACAGATTTAATTTGGCATCAATGCAGAAGTGCGACTGCATCGATACTAACGCGCGTTAGCATCGCGACTGCATCGATGCTAAAAGTAGCGCAGTGTGTAAAGGTTGACATTTTGCGACTGTATCGCGTTTGTATCGCTGCTAATAGTTGCAGTGCTACTAGCATAGATGTCGCGAATTCGCGATACTAACGCGCGTTAGTATCGATGCTAAGACCCTTTACACACTGCGACTTTAAGCAGCGATGCAAATGCGATGCAGCTTCGATGCAGTCGCAAATATCAACCTTGTAATTTCAAGGTCAAAAGTGATTTTAAAACTAATTAACGTTTCTCGCAAGTGACGGAGTGAGTTGTACAATTGTAATCTAAGTTTCGGCCATCATACGTACAAACATACCCTTATCACTTCAATCAAATGTCTGATTAATCACCAACAGTATACGTTATTATGTAGGAATCATGCATGCCAGTGCTACGGCTACATGCTCATGGGAAGCATTAATTCAATTAAGAATTATGGCCGGCTATTAGTCGGTGTAGCTAATCCAATTTGAATAAGACCATAATAAACCTGTAATCGTGTGATGGGTAAAGCTTATATTATCTAATAGACAAAAAGCACATCATGCTATTACCCAGTAATGTTTAATAAATATTAAAAAAACGGTAACAGTAAAAAAACTAACAGTTAGGGCAGCTCTTGCACTTTGCCACTGTTATTTACCTTTTTTACATTTACGGCTTGTTTCACCAAGCCCCATAAATTTCTGGTTAGCGTTTATCTGTCAATGGTGAAACAGACGCTTAGAGATGTTACGGCATTAACTTGTGAACACTGTTTCAATTACATTATATCTAAATAAATTAATACTTGTTTATCTAAGTATGAGCCTACCTACCTATTCCACAATCTACACAATTAAAGTTTAACTTAAATACATTACTTCCATATCATATTTAAACTTAAAAATAATTAGACAGGGAACTCGAAAGTTTATAAAATAAACCAAGAGTTACTTGAAAACACTTTAGTTCAGTGGTATCGATTACAGGGGTCTAAAAATAATCAAAGGAGACTACCTCAACGTCAATTTTCAAGGCTCTAACGAAACAAGTTGAAACTTAAAATGTACACCGACATCAGATATCCTTGAAACAAAATACGTAACATAATAAGTACCGAACTTGGAGTAATAATTCAAACCTCTAGTTAGTTTTAATCAGTCGTTAAAGCCTCTGAGGCGTCGTTAACGAATGGCAACTTTGTGATATTCCACCGAATACAATCCAGATGGTTTTAATAGCTTTTTAACACAATTACTGGCAACGGCACCATGAGACATTGTTATGTTTGTTCACTAGAACGCGAGCTCAGGCTGGTTTCACAGTGCAACGAAGCGTTTGAACAGCGCTGTCCGATCGCGCGCTTGAAATTGTGCCACGTGTCATATAGGTAAACAAACATTCTGACATTTAGCTGTTCTTTTTCACACACATAATTGTAATTATTCAACCGCTGGTAACAACATTTAACCATCAGCTTACTTAACTATCAATCACGCAACTGGGTCATAGCCACGCCGTTCAAACGCGCCGTCCGATAATCGCGCGATGTCACGACGGTCAGCGCTGCCAAAGCGCGCGTGATCCGAGCTCCCTCATCTGTCATTCAAGGTTTAGAGTGATACCGTTCAGGCGCGCTGTTGCGTTTATCTAAAAAAATATTTTACCTTTCAATCAATTAATAAATTGTCTATCTTTCACGAGTTGTACTCTTTTACACAAATTGTCTGTCGAAGTAAGGAATTTTCTTCCTTGTGTTACGAACCAAAACGTACCAGACTGCGATTATGAGAAGGCAATTCCCATAAATACTTAAGTACATATAACATCAATGACTAAGGTACAAATATTCGTGCTCATCACACAAACATTGGCCCGTTCCGGGATTCGAACCCGCGACCGCGACCGCTGGTTCAGTAGTCAAGAGTGCAAACCACTGAACCAAATGTGTCGTGACTTTTTTCCTGTGATAGCGATTGGCCTATGGCGCGAGGCACTGGTCGACGGCGCGGTCCGACGGCGTTGCTGTGAAACCAGCCTTAGAAGTCGGATCGAATGGCAACAGTTTGTTTATGTGTGTAAGGAAGGTGATAAATTACATTTAGTTCCTAACTGAGGGTAATGAGAACTACGAATAGACTAAGGAGTTTGAAGTTTAGCTTTAATAATAGCTAAAATAAACATAGGATAAAGTGTTTGTCAACAAGTTTGTTGTTTTTAGGATTTCTGATATTTTTACCTGAATAAAGTCGGGTAAAAATAGCTGCCTACTCACACTTTGACTCATTTATTTATTTAACATTTATTGCATAACTAAAGTTCTTTCAAAAAGTGGACTTAACGCCGAATGGCATACTGACATACAATAATTACAGGACGGGGACGGTGCGACAAAGTAAAGTAATATGACAGATATGTACAAAATACATAAGCAACATAATAATAAAATTTACTTTCTTGTAGAGTACTTAGTAGTTTTTTGTAGGGTGCCCTTTTGTTTAAATTAAATGTAGATACCTACTAAATTTACTAAGTGTTACTGTATCTACCTAGGAGTACCCACAACTCCTAGACTTACAATGACGAGTTCGCAATACAAGTTTTGGTTAGCGTTATCCGCTAAATACTTCATACGAAATATTTAAACACATAATTTAAATTTTCGATGGTTAGTGCTCAAAAATTCTATCCATAAAGAAGGTACTAGGAATTGTAAAAGGAGTTGAAATATGACAGCCCGGTAATTGCAGAGCGTGGTAGATGCAGTTTTTTTTTGTCGTTTGTCAATTGTCTGCAGGTAAATCAAACTTAATTTCGTTGAAAGTATTCATATACGAGTATATTATACTGTGTAATATTAAACCTTATTTATTAAACCGAAAGCTTGACTTCCGCATTAATACCTTACATTCATAACAAGATAATTTCCATTTTAACAGCACAATATTGCTGAAAATTCGTAATTTCTTGATAAGAACA
Organism: Pyrausta aurata; assembly: GCA_963584085.1. Lineage (NCBI taxonomy): Eukaryota > Metazoa > Arthropoda > Insecta > Lepidoptera > Crambidae > Pyrausta > Pyrausta aurata. Next base: position 3,409,582 of record OY757268.1, read on the forward strand.
TCTACGCGGTGACAAGCAATTACTATAACGAATAATGCGTATATTTCACATCGAGTTGTACAAATCCAATATAAGTTGGACTACTTCCTTAAGGAAAATAGGTGTAAACAGGGACCCTGTCACAATGGAAATGTTTGGTTCAATTTGTGTCCCACGTACACTCTAATTATATGGAACAACGGGTACGTAAAGCGCCCGCAAATTCGCGTGTATTAATTATTTTGTTAATACATATAATTATGGAAGGAAATATGCGGAGCGCGTAAATAATATCGTCCTCTGTTTATCTGTTAATTTAACAGTTAAATCAACAAACACAAAAACCGTTGACATACAACGTGTTTGTTTTGATAATGTGGAGGCAGATGCTCTTTTGTTTCGTGAGCTTAATTAATCTAACACATATTGGGTGGAGATGTTTCAAAAGCAATTACTTAGTAAATACTTGGTCAGTTTAAACAAAACGCCATTAAAAATTCATCAATTTTGTGTTCCGAAAAATAAAAGCCATAAAAATTTTAACATAATTTAATTAAGGGCCCGTCGCCCATACGAAAAGTAAGCAATGAATAATTCAAATGAAGAACGTCGTTTTATATAAAGTATCTGTCTGATAGCACTAACAGGAACTTACTTAGATTGTGAAACAGGCCCTAAGTAGGTACCTATACAAATAGTAACTTGCTTTTAGCACTTGCACATTCCAAACCAAACTCATATAACTATTTCAAAGGCCTAGACAGTGAATGCTTAATTCCCCACGCAAGCTTCCGTGTGAGTAATTGGCACTTGCTACTTAGTACTTGCCGTGCAGGTAGCTGCCTAAGCTAGTTATTTTCACGGCATGAAAGACACAAACTTGGCAGTAAGTTAACTGGTTCGAATCCCGTGCGAGATGCGCCAGGGACGGACTGAGGAGTAGGTTTATTATTATTATTTAGGTTACGGTTTGAATACCCTATTTCATCAGCCAAAGGACGTCCACTGCTGAAATTATTATGCCTCCCCCATGGATTTCCACAGCGACCGGTTGTGAGTGGTCTGCATCCAATGTGATCCTGCGATCATTAGAAGGTCGTCTGTCCATCTCGTTTGTGGACGTTCTACGCTGCGTATAATTAATAATTATTAATAACTTAATAAATAAATATAATTATTAACCTTATTAATAAATAATTATAAATTTTAAAAACCTCAGTGGTTTTAGAATGTGTCTTTCATATTAAATATTTCTGTAATGTTTTTTTGATTGGTAAATAAATTTAAAAAAAAATGCTTTCGTATTAGGGTTTCTGCCTACCTACATCGTTGTCTACTATGGCCGTGCTAGGTATGTGTCAGGCAAAAAAAAATGTTTACATTGAATTAGACCGTTCCGTCACCGACCAGCACCGTCGCTTGTCATGCACGGAGCGCGCCGCTTGCTCTCGCTCTCGCTCCAAAGCACAAACTTAAAAAATACGAATTTGGAAAAATATAATTTTTAAACAAGAACGTACATAGAATTATGGCTTTCCTACTAATCTTAGTCAATAATAGCAATAGTAATGAATTCGACATTGTACTCAGTCACTTCGCATTAAATCGTTTGCAACAACTAATTCACAAAGTTGCACAGTCCACATTAATTTTCGCAGGTTTTACCCGAGTTTTAGTACTCCTATCCTAACCGTCTACCTGGGTTGGTCCCTGTCCGTAAGTTAACTACCGTCCGCAAGGGGACTCTGAATTACTGAAGTCCTGAATGCGAGCGGAGTTACTATTCGGATGTTCTCGGAGCTCATTCTGATACACTATAGAACTAGCTAGCAAAGCCAAGTTATGACTGCTATTAAATGTCAGTAATGACAATGGGACTTGTTAGTGAAAAGGTCGGTGGAAATTTTGTTAAACGCAAAAAGATTTGAAAAATTAACAAAATTCCGATCACTGCTGACTGCCCGTCTCGCCAGACTATGAAAAAACATAAGTGAACAATAATAACAATATAATGTAATAACATATTTATATTGTAATAACATACTTAAGTGCCTGGGGGCGTATTGCGATATTACTTTCATCCGTTCAAGTTTTATCCAGTTCAATTCCCACTCAACTAGTTGAGTCGCCAGATTGAAATTGCAATGAAACAAAAATTTTAAGTATTTCTATTTCACTCACTCGTGTAGTGCTGTCCCAAGCTAATCTGCTGAGTGGTTGTCACGAAATCGCGATACGAATTTTCTAATCCGTTCAAAGGCAGAGCTGCTTAACAGTCAAAGCAACTTTGCAATACTCACCCTTCACCCTTCAGGAAGATTTGTACATTTTCTTCTACATCTGTCCAATATATTATAACTCCCTGATTAAAATCGGTTCAGCTGTTTTAAAATGAAAACAGAACATAAGTACATACAAACACTTTATTTTTAATATTACTTGAGAACGAATCGGAGGAAGATTTATATGAAGGCTCATACTTCTAGTCTATATTATGCTTCATCCTGTATTCTCTTGAGAGCTTACTCGCATGATACGAGTTAAATGAGTGAAAAGTTCCATGTGACTTCGCCTTAATACATCTGCAGTTGAATATGCTAGTTCAACTTTACATCAGCTTCACATAAGAGAGAACTTGGATCTACATTTATATTTACATTTTAGTTTCATTTTTTTTTTGTTTTACAGAAAAGATATGTTTGATTCCTACCAACTTTACTCAATAAAATTTAACACATATAAGTAATTAAGGGACGCTAGAATTAAAATGTAAAAAAGCTTAACTACGCTAATGCAGATATGCACCACCCACCTCATCCACAAGTCATGATGACATCAGGTGCGATCGAGGTCAAATATCTGTGTAGTTCATATTCATATTTATGCGAAGTTTGATCTTCATTTGAGAAATCAGAAGCGCGTATCTCCTCTTCACGAAGATTTTGAATTGGAAGAGCGAGCGTTTACGGTGATATTCGTAGCAATCTCGTAGTCGTCTACGAATGCTACGAGCATACCCAATATTAGCAAAGGGTTGCTACGAAAATAAAGCCAGCTCATATTGCTGTTTCCTTATCTAAATTCACCAACTGCATTAGGAAACCAAATTAGTTTTTTTTTCCTATAATAAGTACGACCCTTGTTTTCATTTCCTGTGTATTTTATCCGTTTAAAAACAAAGAGAGGCTTCGCATTGTCCATTCTCATCGAAAGGTCGCCTCCACCAATACACATATTGTCAATTACACAACCCTTGTTATTTCAATTTACTGAGCTCGCCCGTTTGGTATTCGACTTCAATACCACCCTTTTTAACATACATTTGATCGACCTTCTCATTAACATATAGACAGGGACCAAAAAAACCTTATCCAAATTGTACCTCCTTTTTTGCCACCGAAACCTTCCCCAAAGATAAATTAAGGCCTTTTTGCCTTTTTTGCTATAGACAAATTCGCTGTATAGATACTTACAAGGTAACGTTACGGCCTGTTTCAAAAACAACCAAAGCTCTGGTTAACGTTTTTATTTATTTATTCAAATACTACTGCAGAAATCATGGTGTACAAAAATGGACTCATTGCTAAAAGCATTATCTGCCAGTCAAACCTTTAGGTCATGCAGAGAGATGGCAATGCGTGCAGGAAAATAATGAACAGAAAAAAGCAACAATTACTAATATTTATAGTAGCAAATAAACCTACATAAAGTACTGCAATAACATATATTCTATAAACATACTTATACTTACAAGAAATAAATACATTATTAGTACATGATACACATAATCATACATACATAATATTATGCAATTATTCTTTAAGGAATTGTCGGAATTTGCTCTTGAATGATAACTTCGATGCGTTCCTCCGTTATCTGTCCAATATTTTTTATTTTTTGTCGTGTGTTTTTATGACTGATCATCCTGTTTAATATTATGTATTTGATTTGCTGACTTTGACCTGATTTGTTGACATTTGAATTATTATTATTATATTGTAATCATATTGCATCCCAATGATATTATAATTAAGCTTGTAAGTGTGTTGGACTAGCTCTGTAAACTTGCAAGTTTTATGCTTTAAATAAATATAAATATAAATTCTTTACACAAAATGACGCTGTATATTTGAATTATTCACTTTTTAGTGCTTTGTCGATGGTGAAACATGCCCGTTAGTACGCAGTTTTCAGAAAGTTAAACTGTAGCTTACGCCATTTTAAATTCAATACAACTAGCGATATAACCTCAACGATTTATTTTTCTTGATTAATCTACTATATAAAAATAAGTCGGGTTTTCCTCCCAGACGTAACTCCAGAACGCACGAACCGATTTCCACGGTTTTGCATTCGTTGGAAAGGTCTCGGGCTCCGTGAGGTTTATAGCAAAGAATTATCCATAAAACGGGGCTGGGGGCGAAACGAAGTTCGCTGGGACCGCTAGTATGTTTATACTTACGACCCATGATTTAGTAGTGCATATGTATACTTATGACTTGCTATGCCATTAAATGTAAATAAATTTATTGTCTTACAGGGCCATAGCGTAATGGCAAAATACTTGTTTATTTTAAAAAATCATACAAAAATAAATGTACTTAATATGGCGGACTTAGTGCCAAAAGAAATATCTGGTAATTAAATGAAATACGGAGTCGTTTCCCTTGCATCATCTATAGACTTATTTGTCTCTGATCTATGCCCCATTATGACAAAATTCTTAAAAAGTTTTTACCCTCACGGCGTCTACAGACTAAGTTGTCTATGGCCCATGCTCAGTGAGGCGGGCCGAGACATTCGTCGGCCCTGTGTACATTCGGAGGTACCCAAAACGTTTCTAATTATTCCGCTGCGAAAATTTAATTACTAATTAATTAAAGGTGAGTTCTGTATTGTTTTTGCTGCTGGCCCTTTTCTGCTTAATTCTGTTTGAATGCGTGTGGAGTAAAACATTATTAGGTTAGGTAACGAACATTACCTGTAATAAAATAAAACTGTTTTTCTAATCACTTACATATTCTTGTTTGTACCACTAAGTTGACCACCCCTTGTCGTCGTATAAAGGCATAGACTTATGTGTATTATATACTAGACACGCTGTTCAGAGCATCATTTAGATAGAAACACGGCAATTAAAATGGCTCTTATTAAAAGATTATATCTACTAGCTCTATTAAAAGATGCTCTATTAGAAGATGCTCCATCTCGCCTCAATTTTGTGTACCACAAAGTTTGTTTTAAACAGCCTGTCTAGTAAAAAAGTTGCTCTATACCATTGATTATGGTGAATCATTAGCATGCTTACATTGACTTCAGTAAATAAATAATTGCTAATATCCATAATATTATAAAGAACGAACATGCATAAAATCCTACTAATATTATAAATGTAAAAATTTGTGAGGATGGATGCTGTTTGTAACTCCCTAAAAATAACTGAAAAAAGACCTTTTGCTCAAAAAATACTGAATGGATTTAGATGAAACTTAACAATCATACACTGGAATAACGCATAGGTTATAATTCACAATTGTTTTTAATAGAATACAATTTTTACGCGAGTGAAGTCGCAGGAAGCCGTAAGTAATATTAATTGTGATTTATTACTTTGAGTTCAATGCGAGTTTTTTGAGCTAGAAAGACCAGTGAATCAAAATCCTTTGAGTTCCGTTCTGTGATTTTAAATTGCATGCCAAACGCTAAATTACCGTTTGTGGCCACATTTTTATACGTTATGAATGAAACAATTTTATTCCAAACTTAGAACGTATTTGTGATTCGTACTTTAGGCTCTATTTATCTACAGACAGACACGAAACACATTGTTTTGCCTCCCCTTTTTGATACTCGCTAAATACAATAATAAAATACTTTGTACAATTTCAGTTAATAAATTATTTATTTAATTGTATTTTTATATCCTAAGGTCATAACACGTTTTATAATACCTCGTGACAGTTATATAAGATTCGTGAAAAGCTGCAAAACAGCAGTTTTATTCTGCCTCAAGAGTAAATACAGTTCATTTAAATACGAAATTCAAAAGTTAAAAGTTTAATTATCTCTTTTCAATCAGCAGTCAGCATTGAAAAAAACGTTGAAAAGTTGATCCAATTAATAACGTAATTGATTAGAGACGTACTTCGAATTTATCGGTTTTATTTCCAATCGCCACCGGCGTGAGATTTGATAATCCTATTAACAAAACGTTAACCTTTACTTTAGGCTATATTTGTTCGAAATTTGATTTTAGTAATAGTACCCTACTGCGGTTATTATGTTTGTTGGATCATCATTTTGTGTGTTACCAACGATTATACTATAGGGATTATATTATAGTGGTATGACTATGAGTGACTAGCATGATAATTTAAAGTATTTAAAAAAAAATACTTGTGATTATCAGTCCTTCAAGTCCGTGTTTACAAGCAATCACACTTATTTCGTTTCGTAATGGAAAAGGAAGACTGCACATTCCCATATAAAATTGCCTTTTTTATAGAGAAACGTTTATCTCTGTATGACGTGGAGCAATTTTGAGCCTCATTCTTTGAGACCTTTTTTCTTAGATTTCTTCTGGATTTATTCACTTCATTAATCGCTTGATATTTTTTCTTACAAAACAGTTATCGAAGTTCACAAAGTTGTCACAGAATATCCCCTCAATTTCCAAAAGTTACCGCGAATATAAAATTGATTCTCATAAAAAGCGATCCTGCAATATATTTCGTTCTATTCCATACTCCGCGACCTTTATGCGGGTGTATGTAAGTATGTAAATAAATTCAATAACCCTGGACAGGGCCGTCATACGACGCCATTGGTGGCCGATAATTCAATTTATGCCGAAGCCGAGACAAAGTCCCTAAGGATGAAACTCGGTAAACAAAAGATACGGAAAAATATCTCACCCTATATACATAATGTATGGCCCCTTTTTCCAAAGGAAAATGTTATTTCTGAATGAATGAATCTGAATTCATACTACCTTACATTTGAGGTAAGGCCTTTGCCCAGCAGTGTGTGTGTGATGCTTACAGGCTAACATAATTTTTTTACTTTTTTTACATATACAATCTGCAATTGGACAAATGTGATATTATAGGTACATATAATCACCTTATTTTTTAGTGTGTATGTAGCAGTTGAACGAACATTTCTTAACGTATTGATACTAAATAACTTACCACCTACACATAATATAAAATGAGTACATGTACAGTCTTGAAATTAAACCGCAAAACAAAATACTTTCTTGCATACTTCGTTAAATTAACGACAAACAGAGCAACGAAAAAAAAGAAAGAAATGTTTTAATAAAATTGAGTATACGTAGGCTTAGCATTAACAGAGCACGAACAAAAAGTAAACAACATAAAAAGCTAACGTTATCAAATAAACAAATACAAAGAGACGTCCCATTTTTGCCAAAATAATTAAATGAAGGTTCGCTTGAGACAAATGATTCTTTATCAAGGCACACTCAACTCAACAAAAAACCCCATCTTATATTATTGAGAAACGACTAATGAGCATCATTTTATTTCTATACAAAATCTATAGGTACGCTTGCAGGAAAGTAAGGAAATTCTTTGTGAATAAATAAATTCTAATTTAAGCAAAGGGATTCGTAGCTTATTTGAAATTACACGTGCCTTGAATCTCAACGGGTAGCTTTGGTAATTATTTCCAAACCAATAATTTTACTTTCATACATTCTATCCTAAGATTAAAATAGGTACTAAAATCATATTGTACCTAGTTATTATAAGTTCGAGGTAAGATATAATAAAAGCAAGGTACTACCTGGCGTTAAAACCACGGTTTATTCTTCTAATGTTTGAGGAATAAAGCCTACCGGCATGCTTCCAACAATGATCCACCTAACTAAGGGGTTCGGACGAGGTAGTCAATATCGTCTTTCATGAATATGAACCAATTTTCCAAGGCATACGAAATCCCGGTCTAAGAATAGAATATTCTATTCCTAGTGTCCACAAGCTCACCTCTCTCCTGACAAGCTTGATTTTGAAAACTACGTAGCCTATAGCATTCCATCAAAACCGCATACAAATCTTGCTATGGTCAATCTAAAGGTCATGTCGCACTGAGACAACTCATGACACCCATGGTTTTAATAAATTAGGACTGCTTATTTTTTAATCATAGACGAACATATTTTTCTGCTGTTTAAACTATGTATGTATAAAAATAAAAAATCAAAGGCCTTACCTGAGGAAATCTTGGGCAGTCTTCCGGAAATTTACTTCGAAATAGTATAGGGTGTTATGTTCTGTGTGTTTCAATTATTTTGGTAATGTGATTACCAACGAACACCCAGGCAAGACTAAATAAGGAAAAAGATATAACAAACACTTAAATCTGCAAGACCACCTTTAATGCACTACAGCACGCACAGTGATTAGGTGATTAAGTCTACTTTAACGTAATAAATATAAATGCGTAACACTTTTTCCACGCCATCAATCCAATATTCTTGTTAGTTATACACTGAAAACCCGTATTAAATTTTAAATTGCAGGAGTTGCAATGAAAAATGTAGAGCTCACTCGAGCAAGCCGCGATCTTATGACAGATAACTTTTTATAAGACTACCTCCAGTGGAACCCTATTTAAGGAAATACTAATGTTACAACATATTACCTGTCAAACCAATACCGATATAACCAACCCTTATTACCAAAAAGTGTTAAGTTGGATAAACATATCTTTGGATTACTATATTATAGATGGCAATATTTTGAGATCATAAGGTAGTCTATGAAATTGACGTTTCAACATTTTTTACCTAATATTCGGACCTAATATTTAATGTTACCTAATTTATTAAAACTTACATATTACGTACATAAAATTATATTTGTTTACACAATAGGCAAACAGTAACTAAAATTAGTAAATCAAGTTGATAGTCACCTCAATCCAAACAAAAAGCTAATCATGCATGACCAATGACATCAATGAAAGCGTCCAAGTGAGATAATACCTTCAATGTTACTACGGTAACCAGCGGACAATACTATGCAAATACGACCCCCCGATATTGCCTAGTAATGTATTCCCAATAACAAGGGTACAACGGGACACCATAGATACCTGTCTCCTCATTAGAATATGTATTGGTCAGATAAATATTTAATACACGGAACAGAACGAGCTCTGGAACTAATGCAATTACCTGCGTTTGGCGATTTCTTGTAGATTACTTTCAGCTATGGCTAGGCCCAGTTACACGTAGTTTTTAGGGTTCCAGACCCAAAGGGTTAAAATAAGACTATATTACTACGACCTCGCTGTCTGTGTGTCCGTCCGTCCGTCTGTCTATCACTAGGCTGTATCTCAAGAACTGCTATAGCTAGACAGTTGAAATTTTCACAAATCATGCATATCTGTTGCCGCTTTAACAACAACACTTAAAAACAAATATTTTTATTTTTGCCCTTTTTGTTCGATATCAATTTTTACCTAGTCAACAGTAAAGAACCCATCTCTATGCTGTACTTACCCATAAATAGTCTACTTGTAATTGTTTTTTTATCAAACTTTTAAAGAGTTTAAATGACATTACCTGGCTGTGGGCTGAAAAATGGTAAACAAATTTTGTTTCTACCTGGGATTCAAACACGGGACTTTACTTTTGGCCAGTCCAATGCTGCTCATTAAGACTTAATACCTATGTCGCGTGACTACCAGTCTTTAACTAACCGACTTCAAAAAAAGAGGGTAAATATTATAATATTAATCTCAATAAATCATACCTATCTAGTTACTGCTATACAAATAGCCTAAAACTAATTTAATTGAGGTAGCCGCCTTTGTAGCCACTTTCTATAATACGCATAAAGTTATAAATGGTGGTGCTCTAATTTGCTCTTCACGGATTTCAATTGTAATCGTTTCTCCCATTCAACGAAAAGAGGGTGACAAGTACAGCCAAGGATAAATAGACAGTCCATAGTCATGCTGATATGGACTAAGTACATTCTAGAGTGACAGTAATGTAGAATGATAATACAACAAACCACCAAAACTGAGCCAAGCAAAGTGTAAGGACACTCACCTTCCTTTTCTCAAAGTACTTCGTCGATTTTGTGAACGCCTATATTTTCGGTCCTTATTATACCTGACGACCGAAACTTACTGGATATCTATTCCTATTAGAGATCCTAGACATTACCTGATTACGTGATAAAAAAAGACTTACCACATTCCAAAAGGCTTGACACTCACTCCTTTCCTTTTGTCGTTGATTCAAGTGTCGTATACTATATTTTCTAACTCAATCCATCCACAAACAGCAATACCTTTGTTTGGCAGATAAAGGGACTGCAAGAGCTTCCATTTCTTAAAAAAATTTTTGGTCAGGAGGACACCAAATGCTTACATTAGCTAACTATCAGTTCTTTGCAGTGAGTTGTTACTACTAAGTAGAGAAGCTATGCCAAGCAAAAAATGTGTCGCAAAAACGACGACACTATCGTGACGTTTTCTTTGAAAATTTGAATTGCGAATTATGATTCGTACTACGAGTTGATGACCAGGTCATCAATTCATGAAGCACAAAATTTGTTAGTGATGGAACTGATTCCATACGCTAGTAATGGTAGTTCAATGGTTCTAAGGCACAATCTGACACAATCCGCCATCTATTTGAGCGGTCGCCATTTTACTTATAAGCGCTCGCAACAGCTATTTTTTGCCAAACACAGCCAATGTTCGAGTGATTTCATACCATTTATCACTATAACAGTAGCAAAACGCAAACGAAAATAAAGTTTCTATAGACTGGCGGTTACACCTGGACTATGTCAGAAGCCTTTCTTCGCGTCCTTGTCACTTGGGAAACAGATCAGTTAGACTCGTTAGCAAATGGCGCAGGTGGCACATTCAAAGGAAACGCCTACACTCAACTCATACTTTCTTCTCACGAGATCGCAATTCTTGGTAAGAGATATGTAAGCAAACATTGCTATTGAGTGAAAGATACTCGTGTCAACTTACTTGTAAGTTTTCTTTTTATATACGAGTAGAATTTAAGTTGACCATAAAAAGATGTTTTCATCTCTCCTGTTCGGAAAATATAACTTTCCTGTGTAGATAGCCGGGTGGAAAATAGCTTATCCATCCCTAGGGTGGAAAGTAATTTAGTTTTAATTGACATGGCATAGAGTCAAGGCCTGCAGTCAAAGCTAGGACCAAAGATAATTGAGTCACATCATGTTATTAAAATAACAATCATTTTTGCTTAGCTATAAATTGAAAATCATATTGTGTAGGTATATGTATGATCGTTGATAAAAAAATATACAATTTCTAATTTTAATTCAATTAACAATTAAAATATTCAGCTGCCCGCCATAATGCCAAGTTGATTTTTTTAAATTTTATATTGTTAGTGTCATTTCAGGAAGGATTCGTCCAAAGCCGTTAAACTTTTATAAAAAAAAGAAAATATTTTTGGATTCTGTCACAGATTACTAAGAGTATGATTCTGTTATTATCTGTGGAAAAAATCGATCGATATTCTTTACAAAATTTACAAATATTTTAATTATTTGATATTTTCTGCTTTTTTGTACTCTGTTTTCATATATTCGTGCCGTTATTCTTTCTAATCGTGTTAGGTTTTGTTAGTACTGTAAATCAACTGTCATATTTTGTTCAAAACTTGAGTTTTCCTTTCTCGCTGAACTACATAATACCTCACCAAGACATCTACAACCACTTTTGTATATTTGATGTTTTCCTCACAGTCGAAATGAAAAATAGTATGTTTAACTCGGGTGAAAGCACCATTTCACTCTCGAATTATTGGCGCTCTCACTTCGTTCGAGCGCCAGAAACATCTCGAGTGAAATGGGTCGCTTTCTCCCCTTGTATAACAATCTACTATTTCATCTCTCCTGTTCGGAAAATAGAACTTTTCTGTGTAGATAGCCGGGTGGAAAATAGCTTTTCCATCCCTAGGGTGGAAAGTAATTTAGTTTTAATTGGCATGGTTTAGTTAGAGTCAAAGCTTAGGTCAATTAATTGAGTCATATGCACATCACATTATTAAAATAATAAAAATTGTTGCTTAGCTTTAAATGGAAAAACATGTTATACATCCTATATAATGTGTATTATTTTCGTTGGTATAAAAATATACAATTGGTCTTATTTTAATTCAACCAACAATTAAAATATTCGGCAGCCCGCCATAATACCACGATGACACTTTTTTAATTTTCATTGTGTGTCAGTGTATTTTTTCTTTTTGGGCTCTCTGTGAACTTTTTTAATTTTTTCAATTATTATCTGTGGAAAAAAAACGATCGATATTCTTTACAAGGATTTTAATTATTTGATGTCGTCTGCTTTTTTGTTTTTAACTCTTTTTTCATGAATTCTTGCCGTTACTCTTTCTTATCATGTTAGATGTTTTTAGTACTGTAAATCAACTGTCATTTTGTGCTAAAACTTGAGATTTCCTTTATCGCTGAACTACATAATACCTCACCATGACTTCTACAGCCACTTTTGTTTTAATGTTTTTCCTCACAGTTGAAATGATAAATAGTATGTTTAATAAATGTAAAGCACCCATTTCACTCTCGAATTATTGGCGCTCTTATTTCGATCGAGCGCCAGAAACATCTCGAGTGATATGGGTCGCTTTCTCCCCTTGTATAACAATCTACTATTGAAATATGTAGGTAGGTACTTATCTTAGTAGTATTCTTTTAAGGGCTAAATGGAGTGCAATGCGTACATTAAATTACTCACAATCAAAACACCTTTTTCGACACAGACTTCCGTTTTTATTACAAATATTAATTGCACATAAGAACGTTTCATACAAAAATATATTCTTAACTAAAAAGATTCCCACTAAAACAAACTAGAAAATTGCAATAGAAAATCTATATTCCGTTAGCCAGGAAAACATAATTTTTGTTACGACTATTGTGTAAAATTATGCCAAAAACAATTTTGATAGTATAAAAGGTTGGGCAAATCAGATGTCAAGAAGATTCACTAAACCTAGGCATTTTAAAAATAATAGTTTAATCAATTTATAAATAATAAATTACCACATGTTTTAAATTAAGCATTTGCAAACCGGCAAACTGTGCCGTAAATGAGAGCTAAAATTGTGACAAGTTTTAGATAAGTCATAAGATTTATTGATATTATTATTTATCCATTTATAAACGATTCAACAATATATCTAACTATACATTTGTGATAATAAATTGGTAACATTTTATCTTTGAATGTAATATTTATATTCATTATTAAAAGATCACTGTAGATTGAACAATATACATTGATTCTATCACATCATTAGTTTATATTATGGGCTTTAGTCAGACTGTGTAGCCTGGCCCTTATAACCGAAGTATAAAGTAGGTAATAATATTTGAGACTATACATAATTATTTTACTACTAATAAACTAAAATTTGTGACATAACAAACGAAGCATTGGTAAACTAAATAGCCAAAAAGCAGAAATCGAGAGCATAATAATAATTGATAAGGTAATAAAAATTTCACTAAAAATATTTAAAACTAAATTATAACTTTTTCTACTTAAAAGAAACTTAAAATTATGACAAGGCGTGAATTTGTTTTACAATATAAGTAGTGCGTTATCAACAATATTTGATATACTATTGTGGTATTTGTCGTTTAAAAAATTGTACAGTTGATAAATCATTGTTATGGTAACTTTTTGTCCTATATCTAAGCTATAATTATATTTAAAAAACACAGAGTTGCGACATTGTCTGAGAGAGCCGATTCAGATCTTATATCGAATTAGTTGATTGCTATAATCAGTGGCAACGACTATGGCTTGGATATTAATTTCAGTGACTTCAAACACGCCTTTTTGCTGTTATTTGTTCGATTAACCCTTAGTTTATTACCATAACGACTACTTGTGGCCTTGTGGATATACAAAACAAAAATATAAATTTTATTAACAAAAGAACATTGTGATGATAAAATGTTAATGTTCCCGGTTCAACTGTTCATCAAATTTTTCATAGAATCACACCAATTTAATATGATTTAAATATTAAATAGGTAAAGTGATAGTATTTCACCACTCCGCTAAACTATTTGACGCACGCGCTAATCAAATCCAAACTATTAATATCATAAAAGTGAAACTGTAACAAGGTTCGGTTTCACCAACAATTTGTGAGAACACTTAACCCCTACTCGACCGGGCCTCGTGTTGTCGTCAATTATAAGTTTTAGGCGTGAAAATTGTTCGATGCGGTTGCAATCGGGTCACGTGGAATATCGATTCTACACATCTGTGCACGCTTGTACGGGTCGGTTTAGTGACGTTTTGATTTCCGTTTCGAATAGGCATCATCGAAGGGTTAACGTAAAGCTGGAGTGTTCGAAAATCAAATAGACAGTTAAACTATCAAATTAGTCTTAAATTAAATAAGGAGATGGTATCAAAATGCTAAAACTAATTACGAGCAGCAGTCACGCTGAGATGTCTAGACTTTTTTGATGTTATTAACTTTTTAGAGAAATTCCATTCCCGACAGAATTCTCATCAGTGTTGGATACGAAAATATTTAATACAATCCTTTAAAATCGCAAAACAGTATAAAACGAGCTCAAAGTTTCCAATTTAAGTGTTTTCCTAAGAGCACTTAGCGTCCAGTAGAGAAATATTAGCGGAATCATTTCGCTGGCAGCCGTTAAAATAGAAGTCGTATCTTAAGGGTTAAGACTTCTAACATTTCTGGAGTAAAAAGGTTGTTTGTGTAACAATAAAACGATTACACGCTTACACGCATGTTTGCCGCCACTGGACAGCGTCTTGGGCGAACAATATATTATTTTTGGAGCACCCTTTTGGCTATATCTTAAGTACTATTTCTCGACTGAAATAATAAAAGTCACATAAAAGTTCATTGATGGCATAAAATAGGAATAAAGTCCCTTGAGGTCGATAACAACTTAAATGACGTGATAATATTGGCCAGAATGTCTTTTGTAATGTGACTTTATTTTTGCTGATCAAATGTATAATATTAGATGTTAAAACCTCGTTTTTATTTTCAACACGTTTTGATAATGATCGGATATGTCTCTTTGTCAATAAATCACAAGCGGCTACAGAAGCAATATGTCATGTCATGATGATAGACATAGCGGACCCTCTCTCTCAATCCTCATTCGTGAAACTTGTCAAATCCAGTATTATTTTCATGATATAAACAAATCTCATGACACATACAAAGTGGTCATATCATAGTCAATGTTTGCAAAGGTCATGAGATCTCGAAATGTTTTCACCGAAAGAGCAATATACAATCAAGATGGTCATTTCTCAGCTAAATCAGGCTGTTATAATGTTTTTCTTGCGTTCTTCTTACTTATTTGTTGTCAACTACGATCATCTGTTAGGGATACAATGGCTGAGCGAACGAATAACAGCAAAAAGGCAAACTAAGCATTAGAAATAAGCTTCCATATCACAATATTAACGGCAGAACTTATTCACGCCGTCGTTACGAACGTTTTGTTCTAACTTATAATTTATACCTAACTAAATTACATACATACGTACATCTTTCATGTCGCATGTCCGATTCATCGTTTGACAATCGATTCCTTATACTTTTACGTACAAAAGTCGATTTAAATAGTCTCAATCAGGTACAAGCGGTCGGTCATACTAACAAATACTATTCGGATGAATGGAACTTCATTATAAAACGTATTTTACATTTCCATCGGTGATTTTCCCAAAACCGCGCCATGTAATTAATTAGTTTGGCGACCCATAGAATTAGTTATTTATTGCAAATATACTATCAAACTTAATTACAGGTATTTAAACGTTTTACAAAAGGTGTTTTAATGAGACTCATAACCGGATGGTGCTCATTTTAGTATACGATCGACCGCTAAATAAAAACATGGTCCTTATATTCCCAGCTGAAACTAGATTTCAGCCGATAAACGTGACTACTAGGCCGCATTACAGTTCGTGATTATTTAACCAAAGTTTACCCATCTTCATCTTAATAGTAACATTTTCGTTACTACCGACCGTGAGTACGTTTGTTAACCCCAAACGCGCTCACGTCCGTGTCATGTCACTTCACTTGCTGTCACTTACACGTCACGTCACTATGTGGAATGTTCGAGAAGAGGTTTGTGCTCCGGCTCCGCGGGGCACGAGGTGCCTGTGGCCATGAAGGCTACGTCACCCTCGTCGTTGCACGCTAGCGGTGAATACACCACACCACGTGATCTTGATTTTGGTTGACGCGGCGTGCGCATCTGTGGAAGAAAGAAATTGTTAGATTTTTGTAATACCAGTAATTTTAGTGAGGCTAGTACATAAGGAGGTTTTATGCTGTCATTAAAAAGAGGATCTATCAATGAGGAGGACATACCTATCTGTACTAAAATTATAAAGCCCGAACCAATCAACACAGCAGTGGACGTCGAACAGCTCATAGGATGAGAGATGAAAAAGATAACTAAATGTTTTTCAGAGAACCTTTGTCACTGTATTGAGACAACTGAGGATCGACGGGCTTAACATCAGTATTCACGATTCGCAATTGTCATTTTAGATGCCGAGTTAGAAAATGACATTTAGCTAAACATTTATACAATAGAATAAAAAAATATCAAAAGTAAATAACGCTACCTCAATTCTCAAAACAGGGTCCTAGGGCTTAAAGTCATTAAGAATACTTAAAAATTCAAACAGACACTATCAATTCATTAATTATTCTCTTTGGTACAATTAGTTTCGTTTGTCAGGTTCACAGACCCCGCTAATTACGTTTCTAAACCTTAACTAAAAGCTGGCATTAAAGTGGTATAGAATTTAGAATAACAGCGAAAATTTATTTAGCTCTACCTCTTGTTACAACATAAGTAAGGAAAGGTAAGCTCAGAGAGTACACGACTATTTTATGCTCATAATAATATGTTTCTTTCTTTCATATTTATTAGTTAGTTTACAGTCGGCTCATTTTATATCTCAATCCTTCTCTACTATTTAGCGGAATATTTATCATATATTCGGAAGGGTCGAGCCCAAATGCGTTCTTTTTCCGTACCTTTGAGAATTTG
The DNA here is from genome assembly GCA_963584085.1 of Pyrausta aurata. NCBI lineage: Eukaryota > Metazoa > Arthropoda > Insecta > Lepidoptera > Crambidae > Pyrausta > Pyrausta aurata. The sequence continues at coordinate 3,426,696 of OY757268.1, forward strand.
GTCCAGTCTGGTTATTAAGTATTGCAGTATCTGAGATCATCATGTAATGTAATGTGAGCCTGTAAGCATCCCACTGCTGGGCAAAGGCCTTACCTCAAATATGAGGTCGTATGAGCCATACTCCACCACGCGATCATAGGACTATCATGTGTCATGCTACCTCGCTTGCACTTACAGATAAAGCGGCGCGAAATATACATGACACTGATGGGCCTCAGTTGAAAATAAGCCGATTTATAGTTAGATCGGACAGTCCTAACCGCGCCTACAGCGCACCCTAAGATCGCTTGCTGAAGTACGAGGGATCCCGCAGACTCCAACAGTCATTGTTAATGCTATTTCTTAAACATAAAATCTACTTCATCACCCTCCATTGGGCTTCGCTTTGTTATTTTTCACCGCCCCGCATGGCCAGACATTCGTCGCTCCGTTACAACTGCACTGCATTAAGTGTATCAATTTAGTTCCACGGTTTAATGCGCGTGATGGCTTCAGATGAATCCAAAGCGGTGCTTAGCTGTGGTATTTACGTGGTGAAATGAGCGGTATTTTCTATGCAATTTCAGCTACTATAACTAAGCGATAGGCTTAAATATTATTAGGGATTGAGACTTATTTATAGCTTTTAAGTGAAGGATTCGGAATTTGGTAATAACCATTAATGGAATAGAATATCTTGCAATAGAATGTAATTGTAAAAAGATAAACAAGGTGGTTAAAGGCTCTGTAAATAAGGACGTCCAAAACCAATGGAATATCAAGGTCGCTGAAAAAGACTAATAATACTAAATACAAAAGAAAGCTTAGGATCTGCTAAATGTACCGTTTTCATACCTATTTCCTACATTACACAATAAATGATTGATTGAAACAATTCATGAAATACTTACATATTATATAAATACTATACATTACGGATATTTCAGGGCTATGTGAACTGTAACACGCAGCTTAGGGACAATGACGAGTACTAAAACTTAACAACTATTGTTGTAGTTCCCGTATTAATCTCGGACTAAACTAACCCGTTGTTACAACTAAACGCATTAAATATTATTAGTCGGAATGGCCCGTGTTGATGCCGCCTGTTAGCCTAACGCGGTTGATATCCGATTTAGATTAGTTCACTCACCCGTTGTACTGCAATTAGGGTTTGTTCCCGGGAATTCTCGTCCCGGGAATTCCCGGGAAATCGGTCGGTCTCGTACCCGGGAAATTCAGCTCGAGAAAAGTCGAGACATCGAGAAGTTTAAATAAACATTTTTACGCTTAGCTTTCTTTGTAAATGCGAGGCGGCAGCGGCATCCTTTGACAGCACGGCTCGTGTCTGTCGGTATCCTTTGTTTTTGCCGACAAACGCAAGCGCGACGCGGCCCCAGTTGTATTTTGTTCATTCGTGTTTCAACTCCCGCCGTGTTCGGATCGGTCGGATCATAAACCCAGCATAGTGAGTGTATTTACTATTTAGTGACGCACGAGTAATAGAATCGCAGAACAAACAGGTAAGTAAGTATTGTTATTATTTATTTAAATAGTTCAAGAGTTTGTTTTGTTTTGTAAGTACTTTTGTATTACCAAAATAATATTTTTGTTTAAAATGAATAGGTATGTTAAAATTAGTTATGTATGATGTAGTTAAAATTAGTTAGGTATGTGAATAATTAGTTATAATAAGAAGAAGTATGATTGTTTTTAGTTAAGATGTTTGTTTTAAGCTGATTGTTAACAGAGATTTTGTTTTTTATTACAGATTAGTGAGATGAGATTAGTTATGATAAGGAGAAGAAGTATGATTGTTTTTAGTTAGCAATTTTGTTTTGAGCTGATTTTTTATTGAGAACTTGTTTTTTTTGTTAAAAATTATGTTGATTTTTTTCATGTAAAATAAACACAGTTAAATTAAAGACTCTTTTTATTAATTAAACAAAAATTTAGACGTATTTTATTTTTTCTCGACAACCCGAGAAGACCCGAGAAATCAGGCTCGAGAAGTCTCGACACCCGAGAACTAAAAAACCTCGAGAAATCGGAAACCCTAACTGCAATGCATTTTAAAACCAATTTTAGTGTTGTTTCTAGATGCAAATGGCGCGATAGTGCGGGTAAAGGAAATACTGGGAGTATGTGAATTCGATTACTCGATGGTGTAAGATGAAATGAAAATTGTGATCAAGCGATTATTATTTTTTGTTTTGTACACTGTTACTTGTGCAATAAACTTCTTAAATAAATAAATAAAGATTTTAGGTGTTTTAGATACCCTCAAAAAAATCATTAAATCATTACCTCAAATAAATATGAATTTAATAGAAATCGCATACATTTATGTACTTATTTAGTAGTCTTATGATACCAGTTAGTTGTTATTACTACATTCAGAGAAACTATTCCAAGCAAAAAATGTGTCGCAAATAACGTATTTCTTGCAGTTTTGAATTTCTCATTTATAGCCGTTTGTATGAGTTTATGACAAGTGACGTCAATTCATGTGACACGAGTTTTTTTTGGTTAGATTTATGGTGTCAGTTCCATACCTACGCTAGAAATAGTAGTTCAATAAATGATAACAAAATGGTTTGCACATTTTCTTGTTTTCGCGCTTTTCATTTCCATTTTATTTTATTTAATATTGTAACCTTGATAATGAATGAGGAACCAAGGCAAGTTAAGTATTGATTTTTGTTTTATATAATATGTAGTCTATAACTATTATTATCGTGTACAATTAGCTTTCGAAAGTTACTAAGCCCCCATTACTGATCTCGTTTACCACCTAGAGAGAAATGGGAGTGACTGAAAATCAGCGCTGGCTAGGCTGGTAGGGCCTACCCAGCATACGCTTAGTCATTTCCACTTGCCTTTTACTTGTTATGATTAAGTATGTATATGTATCTATTGTAAAGGCAATAAAAACTTTTCATTTCATTTCATTTTATTTTAAAGATATAACAGCACAGATGAATGTTATTTAACAACAAGTCATATTATAAAGCAAACTATAATCACCGTAAATAAACGTGTACATATTTCTAGAACCTATCTCTGTATGTTACATAATGCGCATTTATCTATTGCCGGGCCGTTATTTATAATAGCAATAATTCGAGCTAACGAGGCAGGGATATGAAATATCTGAAGATAACCGCGAAACGATTCGTTTCGATTCGATACCGCAGAGAAATGAACTCTATAGATGGCTAATGACCCGGACATGAACATGCATTTGATTCCATGAAGTGCGGAGTAACTTCTATTAGAGATGTGGAAAATCACGTTAAGGGTTAAATATTCTGCTGAGATGAGAAACCCGGCTAAAAATATGAGAAATGTCATAAGTACTATTATAAGACGCGTTTGGTGTAGTGGTTAGCAGACTACAATAGCAGCAGTCGCGGGTTTGAATCCCGTAAGGGAAAAATGATAATGTGATGAGCACGAACATTTGTACCTAAGTTACCTAAGTTCATATGTAAGGTATTTAATGTGAGACGCCTCCGCCATAATAGGTGTCTGGTATTCGTAACCCAATGAAGACAAAGAAGAAAAAACCAAGACAATTTGTGTGTTGTCCGGCGCATATTTATTTATTCATTATTTATTTATACCTTCTGTGTCATAATTTGATATCGACCCTTCAAATGTAACAAAACGTAAAAATAGCATATCGTCGGTGAGCAAACAGCACCGCAAAAGTCCTATGAATTCATGGATGACTTATGTGGTGTTGTTTGCTCATCGATAATATTTTGTGCTGCTGCATAAATACATATATTGCTCCATTGTTGTGTAATAAAAAGTCACAAAAGCACTGCCCTTTTACTCTCCTCTTGAGAGGTCTGTTCTTGGACTGCTCTACAAATTCAACGCTTTTCAAGAGCTTGACGCCAAAATAATGGCAGTTCAATAGCAGGCTAACTATAACATCTCGTGGTAATGACGCTAATAGATCTCGTGATAGTGATACTGTTGGTGGTATCCATTGAAATAAGTTGTCTGTGTCAGATACAATTAGTTGGCCGCTTCCTAAACGCGCGTTATGTTATTCATTTGTGGGTTCGAATTAATAACATCAATTTGATTGGCAAAACATTGGTGAAACGATGGATTCATTATACATTATTGTAACATTGATTGTGATACTGTATGGCTTATAGTGAAATGTGGCTATACCGCCTTTTTTCTTTGAAATGAGGTTTTGGCCAGTATCATGTTTACGGGCTAATACTTTGAATTGTTAAGTTGTCTTGTAATTGGTTTTATTAAGGGTTTACTTGAATAATAAATATTGTTCATAGTTTTAGTTTACTCAAAAAGTAAATCGTTTTAAACATTTAAGAATATTTTAAATAAAAATTCAGCAAAACTATTGAAATCCCTCACTATGTAAGTCTGAAAATAAATTAAAGTCCATTCATGGAATTCGTGAAACGATTTCGCGCATAATTATGATCTAACAAAGACCGCAAACGTGCGGCATAATGAAGCAAAGTAACAAATTCATTAACCTTTGAACTTCATTAATAAAAATAATTAGTGCGTAATCGTTTCGTTGATAGGCAGTTTGCAGAAGGTTGATAACTTGTTCAACTCCTGACAAACGATATTAAGTCAGTCAAAGGCCAAGTAATTACAGTGGAAAATTTAATTTTCGGAAATGGTCAGTTGTAGGCTTACGTTTGCTTTCTGGCAAACCCTACAATGACAATATTTTCATCTTTTACAGAGGTAAAGAGAATAAGAGCTGTTCAAATCTATACTGATATTATAAAGCTGAAGAGTTTGTTTATTTGAAAGCGGTAATCTCAGCAAATTGTCTCAGCAAAAAAAATGTGTTGGATTCCTTATTTATTTTAAAGGAGAAGGCTTTAGGCAGGTTTTAATAAGACAACGCGCTGCGACAGGAGGGGAGGAAGCAAACTAAAAACGCGCGGACGAAGTCGCGGGAACCGCTAGTCTTCTATACACATAAAAGAAAGCCGTGTTAGTTTCTAATCTATTCAATCTGAATCTATTCAAAGTCAGAGTGAACAGGCTTCTTCTGGGCGAGCTCGTTCCATCTTCGACTCCGTCTTAGTCGCACTTGGCTTGGTCTGGAGTCAAGAGCAAACCCATACTAAATAAAAAAAAAAGTTTCACCATCATCACTTATAACTCTTATCAAATTCAATTCAAATTATAAATATTTATTTCAATTTAGGTCATGAAATAACAATTATGAACGACAAATATACAGTGAAAAATATAAAATAAATGTGCACTGAAAAAAAATAAGATCTAGAACGGGTGGACCGATGTTCATGATTTTTACTTTGTTAGATTCGTCGTCGACCCAATTAGACATCGCTGGGACCGCGGGGATTCATATTTTAATTTGTGTGTTTTTACACTACGAGTAAGGTAAATAGGTTAAGATTTTGTAGCACGCTTTTTATATTGGCTACTGTTTTATCTCGTAAATCATAAGTTTCCTCTGATTTCAATTCGTGTCCTCCAAGAAACCAATTTCGCTCAATTTGCGAGTTGCTACATTATTCTTGTGAGGCGTCGAGTCGATGACTTATTTTAACAAAGGGAGTTGAGAATTAGAATTTACGGTACATCGGGCGAGCGTCCTAACTATTAAGTTTACAATCGCAAAGTTTCGTTCCCAAGGTTTTTCTCGGCCGATAAATGGTTCTAGTGAATGGGATTAGGAACAATTTGATTTTCAGGGAGTTGTTTACTTTGAGGTGGGAGTGTAAAGCCCCTATTGAGGGAATGGCATCAAATATTTAATAGATTCCACAATGGGTGGCCATTTGGCAACAGTGTCACGTGATTTAACGATTATATTGAAACGGGGTTTGTGATTACTCTAGCGATAAGCAAGAGTACGTAAGAATGAAAATATGTTTAGGACCTAAAAATACTTACAAAAATATTTAAGGATAACTAGTATTATGATGGATTTGATGGCTTTTTGAAATTATGGAGGTCATTTTTTCACTCATACGAAAATGATGGTCACAGTAAGTATGGACGTAGGAAAAGTGTGCAAGCGAAAGTGTGCATGTAAAAATCAGTGAGTTGTTACTACTACGTACAGAGAAGCTATATGCCAAGCAAAAAATGTGTCGCAAAAACGACGACAAAATTGTGACGTTTTCTTTGAAAATTTGAATTTCGAATTAAGATTTGTACTACGAGTTGATGACCGTGTTATCAATTCATGGAGCACAAAATTTGTTCGTGATGTCATTTACATACGCTAGTAATATTAGTTCAATGGCAAAAATGAAATGTATTGACACGAAATGGACGAATGCGGGTGGGTGAGCGGCGAAGCGGGAGGGACGTGACATGTTTAACAGTTCCATTATTACGATACATCTTAAATTTTCAACTATGGAACTCAGATTGAATTCGGTTACGTAAGAAATCACCCCTACTCTTACGCGCACTGAAGGTTCCGTGCCACCCTTAACATAATTCAGGGTCCACTTACTTCCACCATTTTTCTTACTTTTTGTATCTGAATCGGACAGCGGTTGACAAGACACACCTAGGTACCAGACAAACAGACATACAGACTTAACGAAACTATAAAGGTTCCGTTTTTTGTTATTCGGCTACGGAACCCTAAAAATAAAAAAATAAAATATCAGTACAAAAACAGGTGTAGTAAAAGATCTTAAAACAGAAGGCTGGAAGTTAAGTACTCCACATCATCAGTGCATTAGTCACAAACCAGCTCACATTAAAACAGCAACCCTTTAGTAATTGTTGCAACGGTAATAAATCCGTGAAATTGGTAAGAAAGGGAACCGGGGAGAAAATAATTCATACAGGACAAAGGAGATAAATATTCTGCGTGTTCTATCAATTCGAGGGGTTTGTCCTATCGCCCCCCAGGGATTCACTACCTTGTGTTACAGCACAAAGATTATTTTATTCTTTTATCTCCGTAAATAATGGCGCACTGTCACCGCATACCATTATGATGCCTAGTATTATATGTATACGCACGCACGTAGAATCTACTACATTTGCATAGCAGGTAGATACAAAGTGAGTCTACTAAGTGATACTATAGATAGAACGCCAACTATGTTAGGTGTAGCATAATCACGTCTATATCAGATAAACAATTACAATGTACTAACGAGGGCACCGCCATCGTTACCAGTTTAAGAGCCAATTCACTTGAACATCACGTCGTCTTTGAAGTGTGTGTTTGAGTGACGCACTTTTATGTCTTGTGTGCAAGCGATATACTAACGCGGCATCGGTTCCTTCGACTAGGTGAAGCGCCAGTCAGCAGCGGATAGCTCCATCTAGTTTCTGCGCAAGTAAACTTATATCTAAACGTACCTGCATCACAAACAGCACAGAAAGGAACAGTACAACCGCAGCTGGCGCGGGTGCAGAGCTCATGTCGGGCTCTGTATGTTTAGTAGTTACCAGGGTGATGCGTGAGTCAACGGTGGATAGCGCTATCTAGTGCTTTCGCAATTTAACTTAAGCCTAAACGTACCTGTAGTACAAACAGCACAGTAAGGAACAGTGGCGCAGCCGCGCCGGAGCAAGCACTAAGCTCACATCAAGCCCATGTATTTAGTAGATATTGTACCTAAATTGAAACTAATTGTACTTAAAATGTACCTACTGGATATTTACTTTATATAAACGTACCTGCAGCACAAACAGCACAGTGAGGAACAGTACAAGCGCAGCCGCGCATACGGCAAGCGTGACGACGACGGGCGTGGGCGGTAAGCTCACATCAAGCTCATGTATTTAATAGATATTGTACCTAACTGTAGTTAAAATGTACTAAATAGATATTTACTTTATATAAACGTACCTGCAGCACAAACAGCACAGTGAGGAACAGTACAAGCGCAGCCGCGCAGACAGCAAGCGTGACGACGACTGGCGCGGGTGCCGAGCTGACATCTGGTTCTGTATGGAGCGCCGACCACTCAGCGATGCGACGCTTGCCCGCGCCTGATGAGTTTATGCAGTCACCTGGATAAGAAAATGCAGTTGTAGTCTTCGTAAAGAAAACTTTTTAATTGTAAACCGTTTCATTGAGACTTTTCCTGTGGGTCACTTTTTCGGGGAGGCGAGAGCGGGTTGCATGAGGGGTGCGGGCGGCGCGGCACATCTTGCGCACCGCACTATCACCTCCCCCGCGCCCCTGGGCCCCGCAGGCGAGATCTCAATTTAGCTGTCTTACTAAAAGAACAAGCACTAATAAGCTCGTAATGGCGGCATTCGGGCCTTCTTTTTTTTGAAGAAACAAAACTACCTTTCAAATTACAGTAATCCCGTGCAGTTTCACGTATTAACATTCTTGGAGTTTTAGAGCAGAAAAAACCTTGGTTAAAAAAATAATATTACAAGTAGTTTCAATTCTGAAACACCGACACTGTAATTACTGTGACTTTATTGATAAGTGTGTGCAATAAACACAATTTATTCAGTTTAAAAATAGTTCTCTGAATTTTCAGCCGTCAATTTCAGAGGGGATTTTTTATTGAAATGAGGTAGCTTGCAGTCAACACCGCCGACTCTGTACGACAGCGCTCGTCATTAAATTAATGTTTTCAATACACCGTGTCTTTTGCACTGAAAAACCGGTTAATGACGACACCGTAAAATATCACAGAGAAACGCTGGTAATTTACACATTCCCGATAACGATACGCGGTGTGTACGTAAAATAAAGGATCCATACTTAATGGAATAAATTCATACGTTTATACATTTAAATGGAAACTGCGAATTTATCGCTAGCAGCAACAAAAAGATTAATTGAGGGATAAAATAAAATGTAGGTCGATCGTTTAAAGCTGATTGCCTATTGTTAGAAATTGATTGGAACTTACAAATAATTTGATTCGAATCTTTTGCAAAGGCAAAAATATATGCTAGACTATATAATATGAGAGACTAGACATAAGCTCTGAATACTAAAGAAGTAAGAACGCGAAATTAGAGTGCACGAAATTATTTACAAGATTGCGATTAGGTATAAGCTTGATTGACTCTGTAGGCCTACTACGAAAAACAAAATCCGTCAATGCGATTATCGTTTTCCAAAACAATTCAAAACATTTTTAGTATGAAATCCTTACTACGAAATGTTTCGGATCCGCAAAACAATTATTGTATTGACGTATTTCGTTTTCTTAGTAGGCCTACAGAACTTGTTATTGTTTAAAGCCTTTTCCAGTACCATTTATAGGAGAATTTTATATTTTTATATTTTTTTTATTCATTGTCATTTTATAATTATTTGTCACTGACCAGTATCAGGGTTGCAGTGGCAGCAGTCTGGAGCCGTCGTTCCGTTGTTATCTGAAGGGTTCCGTTCCGCGCAACACGGCACGCATTGGTTGTTCAACCTGAAAGAAATATACTGTTAGAAAACTCTACACGTAAATAAAAGTATTAGAAAGTCAAAAAGCGGAGTATTTATGTTCCCACTGCACTGTATAGAACATAAACTGAAACTAGCATAATACAGACTATAAAGCGCCAATTTTTATTACATCTAACGGCCAACAACACTCTGTGACAGACAGTGCTTTGACAAATAATTTTGAGTAAAATACGATTTGATTTCAGAAACGGAAAAAGAAGGACGCGGTTACAAAATGGAACACATCTGTTTCATACAACTAAGTACGGTGGCGACTACATTATTCCTACATTAAAGAAAATATCTTCACACCAAGAAGTCAGGCAGCATTTACACGGAAATAAAAAGGGACAATCGCCCTCAATCGACACTCCGGTCTATCCGAAAGGTAACGCCGACGCTCCAAACAAACATTTGCATTTACTTCCGCGGACCCAACTCCGTCACGCATACAAATGTAATTCGCATTTAAAATAACAGTACGTCATAAATAGGTGGATGGGAATATCTTGGCAAACATTTGCCGAGGGTTCCCGTAAGCCCTTTCACTGCGGGCTTAGGGCCCTCGAACGATCTCAGCTCTCAACGTCAGTGGGACTAGGGCACTTCAATCAGAAACGCTTTTGTACCTCAGACAGCCGGGTAGACGTGAGAAGCGGAAAAATAATCTTTTACGTTGCGTTACTCGTTTCGACGGCGGAAATGTGGGGTGTTTGTGAATTTTTATGACTGATAATATTTTTTGTTGCGAACCAACACATGATTTGCGAATGATGCTACTTTTATCGAGTAAACTTCAGTTAAAGCCGGTCGATCGATCGATACTGGCGATAGTATCGATCTAAGCTATCGACAAGAAGACACTACCCATGGAGAAACTTGATATACATTGGCAAAATCGATAAACATAGATCGAAATTGATCATAAATCGATAAAAAGCAGCAATACACTATCGTCATGAACACTGTGAGTAAAGATACTGTGATGCGATGACGCAACCAATAGTATAACTACATTTACGGATACAACTTATATCTATCAGCCGACTCCGGTCCCAATAACAAATGATGTTGACAAAAGACCACTTTTTACGCAGTACTTTTAACACGTTCCGGGACACTACTGTAGACACAATAGATGTTTATTGTTTTCACACCTGTAGGCGTTCACTGACCCGGAACCTATTAAATCTATCCCCATATCGGATCACTTACTTGTCAAGCCTCAGAGGCCTCTCACAAGCGGTGCAGCTAAACCTTCCAGGGCCGGAACACGTTCTACACGACGAGTCGCACCCCTTGCAAACGCCGCTCGCCGCGTCATAGTACTGCGAGCCGAGGCACTCCATACACAGCCCTCCGTCTAGCATGAAGCGAGGAGGACAAGACTTGCAGTGAAGAGGCCCGGATCCGTCGCATTCCCGGCAGTAGTGGTGGCAGTGACGGCAACCGTCGCCGGATTGGTAGAAACCTGGTGGAGAAATAAGAACACGGTTATAGGTCAGAATGTGATGCTGATGTTGATGCTTGGATTGTGATCGTGTAACGATAGTTATCGATCCTGCACCTGTATGATGTGAACATTGTAGACACGCCGCTGTACAGGGTATGATCTCTGAAGATTGACTAGCTATATGAAAGATTCCTGCACCGAGGGCATATCGATGTAATAGGATTACTCTCAAAAACCAAAACGAGCAAAACAATTATCACCCTTATCTGGAGGCTAACAAGACAGTTTATGACCATCATCATTTTATCAGAAGTATAGCTTTTCAAAGAGTTCATGTGTTCAATAGATTGAGTTGTTATAAAAAAAAGTTCGGCTTACTATTTGAAAGACAAGGCAAAAAGCTGTCAAATCATCTAGTAAAGCCCTTGAAATGGAAATAATTCGAGCGAATGGTACGTCGATCTAGAGCTTACCGATGCGTTGAGAAACCAACAACTGTATTATTCGATCTGTCATTTTCATACGTGTATGATATATTGTAAAAAGTTAATCGAAAATTCAGTCATCTTAATCTTAATAGCCTCGAAAGTACAAATAGAATTCATATCTTTGCCGAGTGATGCTTGTCTTAAAACTAACGACCATAAATTGGATGACTTTCAAAATGTTTTGCTAAGTGTTAAAATAGTTTGGGTCTATTGTTTAAACAGCAGTTAAGGGATCGATTCAAACTGATTGCTAGTTGAAGCTAGTTCTTTGAAGGTGATCCTAATTGAAACGCTCATTACCATTAACTACAGCTTGTAACTAATAGGTGATTAGACACGAGACCTTTCGGGAATTTGTTTAAGCAGTCTTGAGCGACGGCACTCCGTAATTAGTATTTAGTTACTTATACATGTGAAATTAATTAATGTGAGCTATAAGTGTTAGTTTAGTAACAGACTTGAACGGCTATGGTTAGCCATGATGACGTTACGGCTAGCTTTGGATGGCTTATGCCACTTGACCCCAAAGCCCATTGCCCATTGTAGAATTTTATTCCTCCCTATAAAACGATTTGGGGTGAAAGTGGTTTTTTTTGGGGGGTTAGTGACATAAGCTCTTTGGATATGTCGTCGAGGACAGCGCACCTTTTGTCTGGGGCTACTGTTCACGTTTTCGGCAAACTGCCATTTAATAGTAGAATCTTTTAGTATTAAGTATACAGGATTTCCCAAAAAATAGTGTCAAGCCGAAGTTCAGAGGTAGATCATCACGAGGGCTATCCAAGTCACCCCCATGTATGTTCCGCGATTTTGATAGTGTTCGTTCGAGTTATGACTTTTTTTATTATTTTTTAAATTTCTGCATTAAGGCACTTATTTGGTCACTGTGCCGCGAATGGTTACAAAAACACATGTGTTTTTTTATTAGATGAATCAAAAGTATTTCTATTCGCAGCTCTAATTAAAACTTTATAAAAAATATTTTAATATATTTGAAAAAAAAAACATAACTCGAAACTACCAAAAAAATCAACTCTCAAAACTAACACTATCAAAAATCGCGTAAAATACACAGGGGTGATTCAGGTAGCCCTAGAGATGCTTTACCCCTGGGCTTTGGCTTGACACTATTTTCTGGGGCATCCTGTAGAGCTGGTGAACAATTGTTAATACCTTGAGGGCACTCAGGGTGGCACTCGCCGGCAGCCAGCCTCCATCCTTGAGGGCAGGAGGCGCACTGGTCGCGTCTAGGACCGATGCAGGTGCGGCAAGACAGGTAGCATTTGGAACAAGTGCCTCGGTCCGCGTAGTACCTGTGAAAAAGGAAAAGGTTAAATACGATTCGAACATTAATATTGGTGCTAGCAGGTATACGTCGCAGCCATCTGGTTAGGTGATTCTGCATCTATCGATTTGGATCTTTTCTGTAAGGGTAGATGTATGTTGGAAATAAATGAAATGAAAAAAATCAGCCAGTCGATTGAACGCTTTAGCTGTTAATTAAACGCGGACATCCCGTCAAATAGGTAAACGTCATTTAACGCTACTTTAAGCCAGAGGGCTAAAAGTCGTGTAGTCATTAAGTTAAATTATAAATATGCGAAATTCTGATGTTTGGTTAGGGTGACTAAAGTTCATGAAGTAGGTAAGATTTATTTTGCATACAATAAAGCAAAGGAAAAATCACCTAGCACGAATTATGAGTTATATTATAACAATTATATCCTAAACTTTGTTGATCTTATTTAGTAAGTAGGTACTTACTCTTATTGACATTGCAAGGATTTTTTAGGATATGTTAGTAGGGTGCGCATTAATTCCTACAAATTTCGCAAAACTCTCCAAAGCTAGCCCATTAGCCCAGTGCTGGGTTGGTGACCAGTCTTCCAAGGGATTCTGTCTTGTATTAACACATAATAACTGTTAAAAACTAGCGCTGAATTAATTTCAGCATTAGCTCCATTTATATCACCTCTTTTAAGATAAGATTGTAAAAACATTGTAACTACAAACACTATATATTTTTTCTTGGCAGTAAATGTTTTCCAATTTCAATAATATGAGAAACTGTTTTTCACAAAAGCCAACTATATCTCTCTCTACCATCGCATCATACGAAAGTACTAAAACCGGTGTCTGTATTAAACTAACTTTTCATATAAAAAGAAAGCTTACATTTCTACCACAAATAAAAGCGCAAAACAAACAAGCCAAAACATTTTTTGGTTACACAGTAACCCATGGAATTAACATTTTGGCCAGAGTTGTCTCCTGAATTTTAAAACAGAAGTTAAAAATAAAAATGTTCTTGCAGGGAACTACTTGCCAAAGACACATATAAGCATTACATATTTTATCCGCTAAAAGTCAAAGTTGCAGCATGAAAAAGTGTAGCACACGAACCTTCTGACTGGGGCACATTGTATAATACAGCGCTTCTCAAACTTACTTATCAGGAACAAAATAATTTATTGTACTCTACACTAGGAGCATTTTGCGTAACAAAATGTTGTTTTAATGTATTAACAAGTTATACGTAAAGGCTGTTATATACACATGCCTACAAAACATAGTAGCGAACAAGCTAATTACCGCATACACAAAATTAGACGGCCACGTGTTAGGTATTAGATCTTGTATGCGAGTGTGCCACTTGTGCCAGCTATGCCATGTAAATTTCAGCCTATGAAGTAGTAGTAGATTATTTGATAATAAAAAGAATTGGTTTTAACAGTCAATTTTAAAAGTTAATATTGCAAGCTTCCGAACTTACTGAGAAAAGTGTTGCAACTAGTTTTATCAGGTCATTAAAATCCCATGAATGTTTTTATCTGAGTAATCGGCATTGTATCTTGATGCTCATTCTATCTTTTTTTATCTTTCTCTTTTAGTACACCGCGCAACGTGCAGTATTTTACGACAAGAGTTTATATTTATTGCAACAGATTATTCGAAACAAAGTTAAATCTCGCCTTCCATCTGATTCTAGCCGTATCTTGTAACAAACGTGCAAACTCCCCTTAAATTTGTTGGGGGACACTTCGCTCCTTTGGGAACCGTTGACATAACGTACGCTTTTAGACGCGACTGAGAAAACGCCGTAAACCGGACCAGAGATTCGCGAGAGTGTCGAGTGTAGGTACTATATTTCACCTAAAAACTCCATCGCACTTCCAGCTATATTACTCCTTATACGTAACACCTTAAGGGTGACTATTGCACCTACATACTAGCTTTTAACATGTTTATTAAGAGAAAAATAACGTAAGAGCTTACACCAAAACACGGTCTTGCCATAGTGGATCTGAACTAATGCCAAAAGTTAAGTTTTCAGAACCTTTTAACAGAATAATACTTCCATTCAAATCACAGTCTCCACAGAAACGTGAAGTTCTAATATTGTTGCTAATACCCATCCATTCCGAACGACTTTCTAATAATAATAAAGGCTTATAACTTGCCAGTCGATATAAGCCTAAAAGTCTTATTAATTACCTCCAAGTTCAAGCTAAATCCAGGCATTAAAAACACGAATATATTATTGAAATGTGTACGGAATACATGTTTCTCCTCTCCTTCACCACAAACATTTAACTTCGAAGGACTTTTCAAGACTAATAAAAACTTCGGAGCGAAATCAAAATGGCTCTGGTTTCGAGAGCACCGTTACAATCTTAGGACATAACCGCGCTTTTACAAACAACCGTACAATATTACTCTGAAATTACTTTTTACATTGTATTCACAGATTACTTCGGGATGGCTGAACCGAGATGATTCGGTTAAATCGGGGTGACCTGGCGATTTCAATGAAAGTTAACAATCTCTTAAATGTGTGATGGTCGACCAATTATGTCATCTGCATTCATGTAATGCTCGGTTATTTCATTTTACTCCAGTCTGGTATTGTATAAAAGCGAACATCGCACGTATATCTCTCAGACTGAGCTATTGACCCATGCAAAAAAATAACTAGGGGCGGGTATTAGAAAGATAATACAATTCTTCTGCGCAATGTGATGGTTGTGCAAGTTTACGAGCCACCGTATACGTTTTATATGTCTTAATCGTACCAATAACTGTACCGACAAACTAAAGCTTTTCAAACAATCGCTTCGATAAAAAAAAAACTTTATAAACTAATAAATGCTCTACTATCGCGCCATCTTAGCAGAGCTTAACTCTAGTTAAAATAATCTACTTTCTTTCCAAAGAGACAGAAAGACGCAGTGGCATTGTTTTAAGTCTGAGTTAATGCTGGATGGCGTTAATGGCCCTAAATAGATTTTATTTTATTTATATGTATGATAATGATTAAGTTCTAAGCCAAACTATATCATTAAAGCTCGAAGATCATGACTGTTACCATAGCCTAGCCTAGCCTAGCCTCGCACAACATTTAAAGTACAAAGTAATAAAAAATATACTGAACACTTACCCATCAGCACAAGAAGTACGACAAGCTCCCGACTGCAACCTCAAAGTGCCAACACAAGACGTGCAGTTCAGTCGCGACACGCAATCAGTGCACCCGTGGATGCACCGTGCACACCGCCCCGCCTCCGCATAGAATCCGTGACTGCACTCAGTAACGCATCTGCAGATATAAATAAAACATGTGGCAAATCTAAATGGAGATTGAAGATATAAGAAAATTGAATCCATCAAGTTTAGAGATCATCCATCTAACTTATTTCGTCCTTTGAACGTCTAGCATATCAGCTTTAGTTTTCAAATAACTAGCTTCTGAAGTCTAACAAAAAAACAAGACGTAATACATG
Source organism: Pyrausta aurata (assembly GCA_963584085.1). NCBI lineage: Eukaryota > Metazoa > Arthropoda > Insecta > Lepidoptera > Crambidae > Pyrausta > Pyrausta aurata. The sequence goes on from OY757268.1 coordinate 3,442,824, forward strand.
TATTTAGCACCTCTTATTAATCTTTATTTATCACGTGTACGTGTAAGAATTCTATTCGGTTCCATACGGTAACCAGACTCGAGTCTGGAACGGTGGAACATCGTTTTACGCTCATAGTGGAACGTGACTAGGTTTAAGCGGGCCTTGGTTGATTCTTAGACGGGGTATTGTGACGTTTTATAGTGATATCGAGAGTTTATTGCAGCGATTTGCTTTCTTGTCTACCTGTAGCAAGTGGAAAGCTTTTGTGCAGAATCTAAGTAACAAAGTAGCTGCTTTCCGATGGAATACTTTGACACCTCGTTATAAATCTATCTTTATATTTTCAGGTTTAATAATTTTACGAACATTTAGCACGTCATCCACGAATGATTCTTGATATTTATTTACCTATTATTTTTATTGCACAACTAGAATTAGTACTACAGGTATACTAAACGCCAACATACCTTAAGCAACGAATTTGTACCTAAGTCATAAGACACATACGTAAAAGTATTGATGATTTTTGCGACTACGTATTCAGTAAGTAAGTGCTATTATTAAATAATCAACAAATAACTCACTTGTAGTCTTCAAGAAGGTTAGGCGATGGACACGTAAGGCAGTGTTCTTGGTTGTCCCCAAAGCAAGTCTCACAGGCCGAATGGCAACGCTTGCAGCTCTGCCCATCAATGTATTCACCAGCGACGCAACGATTGGAGCCAGAAGGAACGCACTTGCCCTTTCTGTTTAGCTCCCAGTTTGATTCACAGGCTAGACATAGATTGCCAGTGCATGCCGTGCAACCAACAGGACACCTAAAAATAATTTACATCATAAATCAATCATATCAACATCAATAGATGAAAAATATAGAACATAGCTGAAGAAAGATGACTTACCTCATACACTCTTTGCGTTTCTTATCCGCGTAGAATCCACTAGGGCAAGTGGTGACGCAGCGTCCATCCATTGCATATGTCGAAGGGTGACAAGAGACACACTGCGTGTCAGCCGGGCCCTCGCATGTGTCACACGAAGTATGGCACTTTGCACAAGAATAGTCCTCTGTCTCATAGAACGAGGGCGGACATGACGCCATACAAGTCCCGTCGTGAAGCACTAAGTGATGTTCACAAGAAGTACATACATCAGCTCTCTCCGAACACGTCGCGCAATGAGCAGCACATGGTCTACATACAGCTGAGTCACTGTCCTCCCAGTATCCATCCGGACACTGCTGAAGACACACCGCCAGATCTGCCACTAACAAATGCTCCGGCGCACACGTCAAACAGGAATCCTGCCCTGGACCCATACAAGTCTCGCAAGACTCATGACACGGCCAACAAACACCTCCTTGATTCGTGTAACTTCTCGGTGGACACCGTGAGAAGCAAGTGTCGTCTAAACGATAGTTCTTACAAGCTATACATTGAGTAGGTCCTTTTCCATAGCATCCTTGGGAATCGCATTCGGGGTCACATTCGTGTATGACGCGTCTGTCATTACTATCAGCGAGGACATTCTCCCCATGCGGTGAAGGGACGTTATGTCCGTCGAGACGGGCTACCGCCTTTTCCGGATTTGATCCGGCGGCGAATAATGTAGGAAAGTTCTGGTAATTGGCAAACGCGTCAGTATTGTAAAAAGAATCCCCGATAGTGTCGTAACCGTCCGCGGCGGTTGGGAAGGCAAACGGAGGGGCCACAGCCGATGGACGCTTCGAACGCAATCTAACGGGGTCGATGGCAGTGCCGTAGAATATAAGCTGCCATTTCTTGAGAATACCAGGCTGGTTAACATGCCTGTTGCCACCGTTGACAATTTGTAGTGTCCATCTGCCTTCAGCATGCTCGCCCCAGAAGTGGACGCTTAGGAAGGGCCAGTCATCAAAGTTTGAACTTATAACATCTCGAGGTCTTTCAAATAATAATGTGGATACTGTTCCCATTGGTGACGTCAGAAGTATGCGTAAGTTGCCTCTTGGGAAAAATCGTAATGATATCTTGCATTGAACATGTTCAAGATACCGTACCTCATTTACTGTTCCGCTGCAGCCGTTTACGTCCATATGAACAGATAACGTATAACCAAATGACGATTCGATGGGTTTGTCTTCGTTGAGCTCTTGTGACTTACAAATATGTTGAGGTGGGACTGAGATCCACTGTTCGGCTAGATTAACCATTTCAGTTGCATCCATCAATCCATAGCCGAATTTGTGACTTACTTTTCTTTTGACACCGTTCATGATCCAGCCTGACTCTTTTTCTAGTGGCTGAGGACGAGATGTAAGTACAACAAGGTATTGCATATCTCTCCAAGTGAGTTCAGCATTAGCTTCTAACGCTAAGGCACAGATGCCAGCTGCTAATGGAGCTGATGCAGATGTACCTGTGTGTTCTACGGTGCATATATGATCAGGACGCAATCTTCCGTCCATATCAACTGTGGCGACGCTTTTATCGTGACCGGGAGTACCTGAACTGTAAGTAGTAGCTAATGTAGACGAGCATTCTTCTAAATACCATGGTTTGTAACCTCCCTGCGTTGCACTCGATATCGATAATGTGAATATACTGTTCGTGTAACCGTCACAATTGCAAGAATCTGTATGCCTGCCACCGTTTCCAGATGCCCAAACAAAAATGGATCCTTTACCACGACGGCCACTGGTTACACCATAAATGAATGCTCTGCAAAGAAAATCTGTGTCTTAGTTTCATCTCGAACCTATCAGGCACTTTAGTTAGTCTTATGCCACTACGATATACTTACCTCCTAGCTAAAGGTCCTGGTCCATCAACAGTCTTTCCATCGTCTTCTGGTCCCCATGAAGCGCTGTAAATATCTATGTGATCTGGGTTGAGTCCTAAGGCTCTGGCTTCCACTGCATCATTGACTACTCCGTCCAACATCCTCACTCCTCCTATACTGGCGTTGTAGGCGATACCAACGCCGCAGTATTGGTTGTATGCGACTGCTGCAACTTCACCCGCGCAACGAGTGCCGTGCTTATTGTCTCCGTTGTCTTGAGGCATAGGATCATCATCATTGCTGTTGATGTCTGTTGATGCATTTGGATCCTAGAGAAAAAAAAACTGTATGAGCACTATTTAATTGTCAAAGGTCTGGGGTTCAAATCCCGCTAGTGCGCCATTTTTCGTATCTTATTTAGAATGCTCTAAGCAGTGTATTTTGTGTTGTTCATATTATATAATTCGCAGTCAAAACTTTGCTATTAAAATTATAGAGCAATAAAGTTTTAGCCAACTACACCTATGTTATCACTTCCATTTAGTTTATCTCAAAAGCTTTGTATGCGGGTTATCACTAGAAAGCCCTTATTATTTAACTACTGATAGATTACAGTGAAACTCGGTATTCTATGAGTAAAATACTGCTATAGAAGAGCATTTAGCGAAGAATAATTTACTTATTATTTCAGTAACTTTCGTAACCAAAGTAAATAACGGTAGATTAACAAAATTTATTTTTAGCAAAGCAGTAGCTCCATGAGTCTCGTATTTTTATGCCGAAACTGGTTGACCTATTTTGACGCAAATAAGGTAATGCTAATTATAATAAAGACTCTGGGAAAGACAAACTGAAAAAGATAGCTAGGAGAGAAAGTTGATATAGGATAGAATGCCTCATAATATATTAGAGTGCGTGGTTACGGAAATCTGCTAGTACTTACATAATTCTGAGCTAAATCAGGATGGTTTGTCTGGATGCCGTCGTCAAGAATGGAAACCACAACACCCTTGCCAGTGTACCCTTTCTGCCAGGCAGGAGCTACATTCATGTCCAGCCCATCTTTTGCGCCACCATTCTGTTCAAAAGTTATACATTATAATACGTGATATAGCGCACAATTGCCATTCAACTACTGGTATATGGTCAATCAGGGCTATCTGAGATAGTAATCTCATAATATATGAATAATAATTTCGAATATTTGTAGTAAAGTTTTGATGGGCACACACAGGGACGTAGAGTTATAAAAATGACGATGGCTGTCAAAACCACTCAATGGTGAGTGCGAAATAGCTAAGACATGATACTGACAGGAGGGGTCAAATCATAAAAGTTTGACTCAAAACACTCACTAAATAAGTACCACTTTCTTTCAGGAGCTGTTCGGCTAAGAGTAGCTAAGTGTTGAACAGCACACTAAAGTGCTAGCAATGGGCCAGCATCATAAGCGCATATATTATTATGATGATGAATCTCACAGCAAGCTCACAGAACGTACAAAGTACCACTGCTCCTTGAAAAGCGGGTCGAGGAAGAAAGGTGATGATGTGAGCTCGTGATGATAAGTGCGGACTGGTGACAGTCATCGCGATTTGCGAGTATAACACCCTATTAAGGATTGCTTGCTATATGCTGATTATGGTGGCAGTAACAGATGATGAAAAGCAAACTCACCGAACGTACAAGTACCACTGCTCCTTGGCCAGCAGGTCGAGAAATAACGGCGACGATATGAGCGTCCGATGGTCAGTGCGTTTTGATGGCAGACGCCGCGATATTTGAGAGTATAGCACCCCATACCCCACCCCAGTGCTATATGGTGAGTATGGTGGCAGTATGTTACAGATGATGAAAAGCAAACTCACAGAACGTACCAAGTACCACTGCTCCTTAAACAGTGGGTCGGGGAAGAAAGGCGAGGAGGTGAGCGCTCGATGGTGTGTGCGATGCGGCGGTAATCTCCGGGACATTTGTGAATATAACGCCCCGTCATACGGGTTATAGTCTCTTTTGACTCTCCGCCGCTCTCGCTGCTGTTGTACCCATCGGACCTGTGACAAATAACATTAACAGCTTTAGGTATAGTAAGATCCTTGGGGTGGGTTTATGTTCAGAAGTGGCCGTCCTTTGGCTGATAATAATGATGATGACGATATATTCGATAAGGTCATTAGAGCTGTGCTATACCACCAATTGTTTAGGCACAGCTATGTAATGAACTGTAATAGCTGTAGTGGTAATAATACATATTGCATAAATAAAGCTAAAGAAACTATTTGCTAATGAACACCATACATATATTATTGATTTTTCCCTGCATTTTAAAACGATTTAGTTAGACCAAGTCAAACAAACGGGAGTCAAACTTGTGTCAAATTAGATGTTCAAAAGTAAAAGGAAATCTCTTTACAAGATTTAGCCCCAAAAGCTATAGAACATAGTGAAATGTATCTTTAAAGGAGGGATTAAGAAAATATATTTTTTACTTATATGGCAAAATATCAGCAACGAAAATGAGGTTGGATGAGGAAGAAAATAAAGGATATACGTGCAATTTTTAAGCATAAAAATGCCATATATCTTTACGGCGGTTTTGTCAAGAATTAAAAATCGCTTAACGCGCCCCATGTGTGCGTTTTAAAGATCTAATAGGTCCATTACCAAAGGCTGGCCCGCCGCCAAGTAATCAGGAAGAGCACTCTAGCTAGACCGTGATGTCGCTCGCAATTAGGGTGATATTAGTAAAATAAAACTCTAACTACCTACAAAAACTCGTAAATTCATAGAATCGACAGCATAAAAGATATCACACTGTGTTGGAGACCAAGACCATCTTCGAAATAGATTTAAGTCCTTAGTTAGTTTTATTTGAGTTCTCCTAACGCCTAGTAAATTTTAATAGCAACGCAACGCTCCAGCGTTGATACTTGTCAATTAGCTCAGCTTTTTCTCTTCTATTACACGTCTTTGAAACCGACCAGTCACGTCTTCATCATTTATCCCAATAATCCTCAAAAATCATCAAGACCCTCAACATGGCCCATAACGAGCAGGATTAATACGAAGACCAGCAGTGAGGATTAAAGGATCACCGATTTACCGAGTATTGCGGAAAATACGACTTGAGCACCCGGGCATCGTGGAGCGAGAGGTTAAAAATCGCAAGTCATTGGATGGAAAATCGCCTTCAACTAATGCAAGGATTAAGAAATGCAGTGTTAAGCATAGTGTTTATCTTATTTTCCACCCAACACTCAGGTATTAGGTATTTAGTTAAGTGATTGGTTAAACAAGGTTAGTACCACATTTAGTCAATTTAAAATCTAGGAAAAAATCAGTAAAATGTCAAGTGTAAACAGTTAAAATCGTAAAGTTAATCTATGTTTTTGTAATTTAAAGTCAAAATAAACAAAATAATATCCATACTTAGTGTCAAACATAAAAAATAATCTACGTCATTGGTATTGTAAAGTCTCATAAATAGTCGATCAGTTTTGTGGCAAAATAATATACAGATTCAGGTTAGATACATTGTGATACAACCCTATTATTGTATAAATTCCAGGTCTACGACATTTTTCTTCAAATATGACGGACAAGGAGCTCAGAAAGCGCAGAGGCACATACAAAGGGAGACTAACGGTATTTAGTAACTATTTATCTCAGTTAAAACCCTCTGAAATCACACCATGTCAGTTAATGGAATTGCAGCTGCGTACAGAAAAATTAGAGTGTTTATATTCTGAGTTTGACAGTGTTCAGTTGCAGCTAGAATGCATGTCTGAAACTCCTGATATTGAAGCAGTCGAGAGGTCAAATGTCGAGACATTATACTTTTCATTGTTAGCTCAAGCCAAATTTATGATCGAGTCAATTGCTAAAAGTAACGAGAATGAAACTAAATCTACTCGCAGCTCACATCGTACTCAACCTTGGACGAATAAACCACTGGACGCGCAATGACGGGAAATTTAGCTTGTTCCCCCTCGGCAACGAATTGGGCATTTTAGCCTCAATTTCATGTGACGTCTTGTCAGTACGGTGACAGAACTCGGTGAGAAACATTGCAGAAAAAAATGGGTAAATGTGCCGTATTTTTGTGTAAAAATTATAGCGGCAAGACAAAAAATATTTCTTTTCATTCGTAAGTAACTTTGTATCCCAATAAAGCTGTTAATTTTTCTTAAAATAGCGAAATGTGTTTTCCTAGAGAAAAGTTACATTGCTAATTAAAAAAGTTGTGGTCAGTTACTGCAAAATCAACAAGATGACGCATACTTCATTTGGTAGGATTATCGTACGTTCATCATTCGTTTACTTGTCAATTGTGCTTGACAATTGTCGATAATCATATCGATAAACGTACTAATAAATTTATAATATAAAATAAAATAATACATCTGTAAAATGATTAACTTTAAAGTAGATTAAAGTGATCCTCAAAAAACAACAGTTTTCTTTAATATTTTAAACTTCATATTTTATTACAATATTTATATTTTTGGTCATCAGTTGGGATTGGGACTCGACCTTCCGAAGTCCGTTCTGTTCTACTGTTCTTATAACTGAACCTATAGGAACACTTTAATGAGGGTTCGAATCATAATAGTTTTAATTTAGTTAGTCGATGGTCTAGAATGAAACACTCACAGTATCATATTCTTGAAGTTAGGCGAGTTATGTTATTCCGTTACCTTCTATTACCTACTCTCTGCTCAGTGGCTGAAACCCGAACCCAAGACTTAGGTCGTAGGGCTGAGTGGAGTAAGGTTAAGGCAGGTGGAACCAGTTTTTATTTTTTACTATGGCGCTGTGGAAAGTGTTTTCTAACAAATGTTTTGTTATTCGATAAAAAAGTGATTCTATTAATCTATACAGTAAATACATTTTAAGATAACATAACTTTTTATTTCACACGACATAGATAAGTTACAAATTCGTGTAATGAAAATTTCAATTTATTTCACTATGCCTATAACTAAGTCATAGTAGAATCAAATAAGTAGGTACGCCAACTTAAGCCCCAAGCGAGCAATAATAGGCTAAGTCTTATAGTATTACAAAACAATACTTGGTGGTATTCTAAGTTTTTTATTATTTTATTCGAGTTTTAATTTTTAGTCATTCGCATATTGGATGCCTTCGCTGCTTTCTTTCAAAGACCGCTGCTTGCATCAGGTTTGTATTCTTCTGACTACAGAGCGCATCAAGTACGACAAATCTTTGAAGCAGAATCATAAGCCCATTGTATCAAACCCCTATTATTTATACATTCTTAGTATCATACCAAAGCTCTATAAGAATTTAAACTTTGTTGCATTTTTAAACTAAACTTCACAATTTCACGGGATTTTATGCAACTTTCACTTGTTTAAAAGGTAAAAATGGTATTTTATGGGCGGGAAGGTAAATACCATTTTTACCTTTTAAACAAGTAAAAGTTGCATAAAATCCCGTGAAATTGTGAAGTTTAGTTTGAAGTGTAAGCTCATCTACTGCTAGGTTATACCATTGGAGGACTTATGGCCTGTTTCACAATGTCTTAGGAAGTTCTAGTTAGTGTTACTTGCCAGACCGTTTATAAACATATTCTATGTTTCAATTATTCATTTAATGGTTTGTGCTTATTTAAACATGCCAATAATTATTGTTTTGGTAATAAAAATAAAATAAAAACATTTTGCATAAGATGTTCATTCATTCGTTCAACACATATCGATAGAATAATATCGACACTTCCACGCACTAAATGTCAATTAGTGACAAGACAAACTCCCCCCGCCCCGCAAAAAGTGGTTGATGATGTTTTCATACATTCGCTCTTGCGTTTCATATCCAGTGGTTTATTCATCCAAGTACTCAACTGGTCAAGTTGCCCACTATTCAGCTGCCGAAATTCTCTGGAGCTTATGATAACTGGTTGGAATTTCGCGACACCTTTTCTAGTCTCATCCATGATAACGAAAGTATTGACGAAATTAACAAATTCCATTACCTCAGATCTTCCCTAGAAGGTACTGCAGCTGTCGTCATCCAAGCAATTGAATTTTCAGCACAAAACTATAAGGTTGCATGGGACCTCCTTTGTGAAAGATTTGATAACAAGCGGTTGTTAATCCAAAATCATGTCACAGCACTTTTTAATATTGAAAAGATTTCACAGGAGTCCTCACAATCACTAAAACGCATGATTGACACTGTTAATAAAAATATTCGAGCACTAAGTACGTTAGGTGAGCCTGTTCATAGATGGGATACGTTATTGATTCACATTATCAGCCAAAAATTAGATGCTAAGTCGTTTCGTGAATGGGAAGAATGTAAAGGTCGCTTTGATAAAATGACATCGATCTCGTTTACGCGATTTATGGATTTTTTACGTAGCAGGGCAGATTTAATCGAAACGCTAGAACTGTCTCAAAATATTACTGTTCGCCGGGGATCAAATACACAAAGTACGAAACAAAATTCAAAAATAAAGGCTATGGTATCACTTGATAACCCTAACACAAGTAGTTCATCTTCCCAAAGTTGTCCTAGATGCAATAATAATCACAACTTGAACACTTGCCCACAGTTTCTAGCTCTTAACGTCACTGAAAGATTATCTGTTTTGCCGACCTATAAAGTATGTTTTAATTGCTTCAGACGCGGTCACTATTCGTCTAACTGTAAAAAACCCGGCTGCAAAATATGTAAGCGTAAACACCATACAATGATTCGTTGCACTGAATTCAAACAACGATCTTTGGCTGACAACACTACTGAACGTGAGAATGTGCACGATAATTCTTCAAGCGAACCGTCTACATCTATTCCTGCTGCTGTGACGCTAACAGCAAATATCAGTGCGATGCATTCACATAATACATGCACAACGTCCGACGTCCTGTTATCTACTGCATTAGTCAGGTGTTATGATGCGAATAATAAGGAATATGTTGCGCGCGCGCTCCTTGATTCTGGAAGCTCGTCGTGCTTGATCACCGAAAAGCTGAGTAAGCAATTAAGCTTACCTATTCAGACGGTTGATAGGTCTATTCAGGGCATTAATAATTCACTTTCACACGTAGGTAAAATGTGCAGCGTTCATATAAAATCATTAAGTGAGTCATATTCATTTGATATACAGTGCTTCGTACTACAAACGATAACAGATAACGTTCCTAGTAGACAGATAGACTTACGTAACTTGAACATTCCTATAGATTTACACTTAGCTGATCCTAACTTCCACACACCTGCCGAAATTGATATCATTATAGGCGCAGACTTGTTTTGGAATTTATTGGGTTCACAAAAGATAACGTTAGGTGCTAACAAACCGGTTCTTTATGAAACGAGGCTTGGTTGGCTGGTCTCTGGCCCAATTAACAGCGGCTGTAATTTAATAAACCAGTCAGACCCTGTCATGTGTAACTTTACCCAGGTCAACATGGGAATCAGTTCTTCACGCGATGTAGATGATATTCAAAACCAATTAACGCGTTTTTGGCAACTCGAAGAGGTTTGCCGTCAGTCATCTACCTACTCTGCGGATGAACAGTTATGTGAAGAGCATTTCGTCAAAAATACGACTCGCTTAGATGATGGCCGTTTTTGTGTAAAGATACCTTTGAAGGAATCCCCTGAAGTACTGGGCGACTCATTACAACGAGCTAAACGTTGTTTTCTGTCAATTGAGCGCAGAAATCGTTCCCAGCCTTCGTTAAATATTATGTACAAGGATTTTATGTCTCAGTATATTGCTTTAGGTCATATGTCCGAGTGTTTGATTGACGAAAACCAAATCAATTATTTTATTCCTCACCATGGCGTTCTGAGGGAAAGTAGTTCAACGACTAAACTGCGTGTGGTTTTTAATGCCAGCGCACCTACTACCTCAGGTAAATCCCTAAATAATTTACAGATGGTGGGACCGACTGTACAAAGCGACTTGTTATCCATTTTAATACGGTTTAGAATGCACAAGTTTGTTCTTTCAGCCGATGTGGAGAAAATTTACCGGCAGGTGGTCGTACATCCTTCGGACAGACACTTGCAGAAAATTTTATGGCGTGATGATGAATTATCTCCGCTTAAAGTGTACGAGTTAAACACCGTTACATACGGCACCGCTAGCGCGCCATTTCTAGCAACGAGATGCTTAAAACAAATAGGCCTTGAATGCATCGACACTGAGGTCGCAGAGGTCATTATAAATGACTTCTACGTCGATGACCTTCTTACAGGCACTGACCAGCTTTACTCAGCAATGTCATTACGAGACAAAGTCACTCATGCTCTTGCTTCCGCTTGCATGCCTTTGAGGAAGTGGAAGTCTAACGAGCCTGCTTTGTTGCTGGATTGCCAAGAACAGTCGTCTTTCAATCTAAACATTGAAAGTACTGACAGCATCAGCAAAACCTTAGGTCTGAGTTGGGAAACCCAATCAGATGAGCTATGCTTTCCAATTAATATCCCTGCTAAAATCGACAACACTAAACGTGAAATGCTTGCTGTAATTGCTCGAATTTTCGACCCCTTAGGATTGTTATCGCCCTGTGTGATAAAACTTAAAATATTATTGCAAGCACTGTGGCTTAAAAAACTTACCTGGGATGAGCAATTACCAGCTGATATTGCCACGGCATGATAGTTCTGGGGTGGTTAAAAATGCTGCCTATCAAGTTAAATACCTTTGTTCGCAATCGAGTGGCAGAAATTATTGACCAAACACATCCCTACACATGGAGACATGTACCTACTCGAGACAACCCTGCGGATTTATTGTCGCGTGGAGTCAATGCAAATAACTTGCCGCTAACAAGCATCTGGTGGTCTGGCCCAGCCTTTTTACTACATGACCAGTCTTCGTGGCCTAGTACCCCAGGTAATACTGAAGATTTACCTGAACTTAAACCTAACGCGTCGTTGCACAGTCAAGTTATGAGTGAAAAGTCAAATAAACTTATCGATTTCGATCGATTTTCAAATTTTATGAGATTACAACGTACTATTACATACGTTATCCGTTTTATTAACGCATGTAAAGGGAGTTTTGAGCAGACCCTTCATCTGAACAATGATGAGTTGCAAAGGGCGCTGCACATCATTATAATTGAAGCTCAAAAGGATTCGTTCCCAGAGTATGAAATTCTAAAATCCAATAAATCACTGCCATACAAAAATCATCTTTTATAATGGAACGTTTTTCTTGATGAAAATCAAATCATGCGCGTTGGTGGTAGACTTCAAAATTCTGATTATAACTTTGATAAAAAGAATCCCATGCATCCCATGGTGCAGATTGAGGCGATACTAAACTCTCGTCCGCTCACTCCCCTATCATCAGACCCAGAGGATCTAATGCCGCTCACGCCTGCTCACTTTTTAATAGGCAGACCATTCACTTCTTTGCCAGTTCAAGATGTTCGCGACCACTCCAGCAGTCATCTGACTCGTCATCAGAGGATCGAGCAAATTCGACAGCATTTCTGGGAGCGGTGGAACAAAGAATACGTTTCTGAACTGCAGAAACGAGTCAAGTGGCACGAAAATAAGGGTTCCTTAAAATTGAACTCACTTGTTGTCGTAAAAGAGGACAATTTGCCACCATTGAAGTGGAAGTTGGGACGCATTGTGGCACTGCATCCAGGTAAAGACGGTGTATCTCGGGTAGCCGATATAAGAACCTCAACTGGCATCATACGCAGGGCGTTCCCGAGAATCTGTGAACGCAACGCTCCAGCGTTGATACTTGTCAATTAGCTTAGCTTTTTCTCTTCTATTACACGTCTTTGAAACCGACCAGTCACGTCTTCATCATTTATCCCAATAATCCTCAAAAATCATCAAGACCCTCAACACACTGTAAGCCTTCAAAGAAACCTGCATTGAGCCCTGCTACACAAACTATAAAATAATGCGTCTTTAAATTAGACAGAAATATGACTGATTTAATTGAATCAATTAATTAACAATTAATGGACGATGAAATAATTTGACACCTTACATACATACTCGTAGGTTAATTGTAATTAATTACACAAATAGGGATATATTTTTTATTATTGCCAAAATATTTGGTATTTTAAAATTACGTCATCTCAAGACACAAGTAAAGATAGAGACATATAGAGACAAGGAAGCTAATGAGGAAAACGCCTCAATCCTTATTTCGCTCATGCAGACGTGTGTGGGAAAGCTTCCAATATGATCTTCAAATAAGGTTGAACACACTGTATGTACGGTACACGGTAAAGCGGTTTGGGGTTAAATTACAGCTCGGAATAAGACATTGCAATCGAATGCGTACTACTGATGTATTAATAAGAAAAACGGTCCGGAAGGGAATATAATATAACAATGCATAAAAAGTCTTCAAGGGGCTTGTGATCGTCCCCGCTAGGTGACTGAGGTGACAAAAGTCTGGGACGATTTTTTAATCGACTGATAAATTATAAAGAAACATATTTTAAAAAATGACAGTTACGTATGAATGCTGACAATTAGGTGGCGTTTTCAAATTAGTTAATATTACTTATCTGAAAATTTAAAACTCAGCCCTAATTGTAATGGATGTATGATAAAAATGTTCCGTATTTACCCTAAAACCGTAAAACAGATTTCAATTTTTACATATTGATGTATTGGACACTGGAGACGATCATTTATGATAGTTTTTTTTTTATTAATAAAAATAAACTATCATTTTTAACCGTCTCCGGTGACTAATTTGTCTCCATTTAAATTTAAAATAATTTGTAGACAATCCACGAAATAATATCACATTGAAATGAGGAAGTGTAAAGTCTACCGAATTTCGAACTTAGTGAGCCGGTTGCGATTCATCGCCTCTAAAAACGATGGTATGGGCACAGATTGATAAATAGTTACCACGAGTAGTAGGTGAGTTTGATATTCAAGATATACAAAGTGGTTTACTCAAACTAGCTACTTTGAGAGTTTAGCCGCACGCAAAATCCCTGCAAAACAGAACTACTTAGGTACATTAAACCACAATGGGAGTTGTAGGATAGTATTTTATGGTTAGACACCCATAAGTCTTCGTGGACGCCGCAACATGGTTTCGGGTTTGAAATTGAGTGTGTAATTAACTTATACCCAAAACAGACATATAGAAAATTTTAAGTTTTTTTTATAGCGTTCCCTTTGTGAAATAAAAATAAGAGCTGAAATTATAATTATGATTGTGTCAACATTAAAATTGGCTTTTTATATTCACATCTTTCCGTAGAATAACAAACATAAGAGCTCTTTGTTCTAGTCAGCTATGAGAGGTTAGATACCTTTATTTTATCAACTGTAACATTTTAGGTTAATGAAACATTAGCCTTTATTTCTCTTCAGTTTAAGAGCTGTTTTCTTGGGTTATACTAGTAAAATGCGTTCACATCTTTTTATGCATTCAGTCCGAACAAAAATTAGGGCCGTCTAGTGAGGGATGGCGGTTTTTTCTATTAAATTAGAGCGGCTGTGACAAACAGTGGTCGCCGCTCGTTCATATGCCGCGCGGTCCCTATAAAATACGTGTGCGTCCCGGCTCTGGTCCCCACATTTTTACTTGCCACTGTTGTTAATGAAATTACGAGTCCACAGTTAAGACAACGCAATTTGCCGTTGCGAATTTTAAAACGCGACTTTTTGGCTTTACGAGTGAATTGCGTCGTTTTGTTAGATCGCGATCTCGGGGGATGTATTTCGTTAAGTGCGGACGGCGATCGCTCGGCTACGCCCTGTCTTTAGTCGCACAATTAGTGAAATGTGTATATTAAAGGGACGAGGCTGAGCATAAAAATATTTCGGGTAAAGTAAGTACACGCTGTATTTGCGCTGTAGGACGCATAAGCGGGGGCGGCGGCGTCGCCATCACTCCCAGGGGCATTGAGATAAATACTATAGAGAAGCAAACTTCATAAGCGTGCCTGACAAAAAGCATGACCACTTGTTTGACAGTTCAACGGTGACGACCTAGCTTTGAAACCGCTAGACATTTGAACGTCAACTTATATCTGTCTTACTTACACAACTCAAAACGCTATACCGGGACGTAGATTAGACAGTGACAGTAATATAAACAAACAGTTTTGGGTCGGGGTGGCCTACCATAGAAAATTTTACCCCAAAATTCAAAAAAAAAACTCATACAAATTGTTTTTTTTTATCAATATAACACTGTAACTTAGAAATCATTTTAAGCCATAGTCTATTTGATTCATGATGAGCACTGGGGGACATTTCTTGACATGAAACATTCTTCTGTTTTCACACATTTTCATAAATCAAATGGACTTTATAAGTATTTTAACGTGTTTTTTTAATCTGAACGTAAATTTTGAGCATGGCATGAGCTTTGAAATTAGAAAAATTTAGGGAATTTTGTTTTCAGATCCATTACTTTTATAGAATCGTCAATGCAGCATTTTATAATGGAGGTATATTTTTCATATGGTCCGATAGCTTGAGTCTAGATTAAACGGAGTTTTGACGGAGGGATCTTTGCAAGATTTTGTCACGTGTTACATTAGTAAGAAAGTAATAATCTGGAGAATCCAGCTGTGTCCTTGATTTAATTTAAATTTTCGCTGTTTTAGAGACGTTTCAACAAGATTTAAATACATTTCAAATCTATTTATATCTTTAACTAATAACTTTGTCATCTGGCAAAATATTAAAATTCTCCCCTAAATGTGGGAAATCAATCCTATTTTATTAACGGCAACCCTGAACCTTATTTTAAATTTTGGGATTTTTCTTGTGTTTTTACGTCGATATAAATTCTAAAACTCGTTTAGAACGTTACTCTGGAAGGCGGATTAGGTTTGTGTGTCCTTGAACCGCATTATTTCGCAAAGTTTGACCCGCTTTTACGTAATTTTTCTCTATGTTCATCTCGGTTGGCATCTGAAAGAGCATTGATTTGACGTAAGCTGCCCAATACTGTGCATATGTCTCCAGACATATGTTGCTGTTAAACTTGTTTCTACGGTTACTGCTAATCTATAGAAATATATATATCAATGCCCAGGGGCGGCTAGTTTACTTTATTTCGGGCGATATTTTTTATGATCAGCGCTCAACGTTTATGCCATTAGACGACATTTACAGAAACAGGACCTAAGTGTTTTGCGTCGAGACTGTTAAGAGTGCTGCTATCACTATCACACTACAGTGCAATACCATGTCGTAGATAAGTATGACATTCCTGACGTTTTGATAGGCATGTGAAGATATACAAAAAGCAGACACATAAGCAAAAGAGTGTCAAGCAGCAAACGTAAGCTTATTCGTTTTTTTTTTATGTGACGTGTGGCGTACATTCCTGAGTTAATTTAAGTTTTTTTTTCTGTAGGATGCACAAGTCTACAGTCCTACGACCTTAATGGAGTGGAGTCCCCAGACGCCGTGTGTCGCAATCGCAACAACTGTGAAATTGCACTTTCTAAGCGGCACACTTGATGGCCTAGTTAGCCCGACGGGGTTTACAACCTATTCCAGATTTTCAATTTCCTTGCGTTTTTCCGTTGTTGCATTTTTTTATGTTGCCTCTCCAACTTCCGAGAGAACTGTTTGGGTTGGATCGTAAACGGAGTAATGAAAAACTTTTTATTTGGTTTATTATTTCTGAACGAAATGCAATTGCGTTGCGTCGTCTGCTCGTGACGAAACGAAAGCTCAGGCAAATTGCTTCACTAGCTTCTTAAAGTGGGTACTGACCATCGTTACGAGGTGTAATGTAACATTCGCATCGATCGTGTTACGCATCGAGCATGTTTCGCTGTGTTCTAAAATCGGCTCAACATGCTCGTCAAAAATCTATACAAAACCGCGTAAAGGATTCTCTAAAAACCCGACGAGCAACGAGCGGCTTGTTGCTCGCTGGTTTCTTCGTAATACGACGTACTGACTGCACGAAAGCTCGCTGTGTAATATGTTACATTACACCTCGTAACATTGGTCAGTACCCACCTTTACAGTAACTTTGATCTACATTGGAAGTATCAAATCCACATACTGATATTTCTAATGGCTGGCCTTTATTTGGTACTGCATTAATTAGGCTTATTCCATCCCTATGGGGCAATCTCATTAAGGGTATAATGCATTTAGCCAGCCCCATTTCGAGTAAGTGGGGATCATTGGACGCATCCATACGATTTAATTACGCCGTGGTGAATTATTTTGTGTACGTGTTGGATGTGACTGATAAATTATAGGAAATAAGTTGTATATAACGTTTTCAAATTCTGAGAATTTAATGGTTCTGAAATGTATCAGGGACTATTTTTTTAAAAGGGTGGTATTCTTGTTATAGCGTTGTTATAAAATCGATATGGATACAAATAATTGTCTTGTTTATTGGTAAAACTTGTTCATTTTGTGCGTCGATGTTTATTTAGTTTTAACTTTTGATCAAAATTTATTGATCATATAATCAAAAAAGCTAAATTGCATGTTATTTTAACCTGTGTATTGGATTATGTATAATCATAGAATGTTTCAACTTTGAGCCTAACTCGTGTGTGTGGCAAAACCAAATATCTATTTCATTCGTATAAAACCTAAAAATCCAATTCCCAGTACAAACGGGTCTATTTCAAAAGTCAGCTGAAGTGCCATCTACCAAAGTTGGATTTAAACGAAAAATTCGCATAAAACCCAATTGCGCCGGATTCGTTTCTAATAAAAACACCGCGTTGACGCTGATGAAAATAGTTTTTTTGTTGGTACGCGTGTCCCAGACCACAGTACAGGCATACATAGAAAGTTACCTTTTAAATTGCAAAAAAGTACAATCAGTATTGCAGATGCGGTATCCTAGACCAGTGCAAAACACCGCGTTGACGTTGATAAAAATAGTTTTTTTGTTCGTTCGCGTGCCACAGACCACAGTACAGGCATACATAGAAAGTTACCTTTTTAATTGCAAAAAAGTACAATAAGTGTTGTAGATGCGGTATCCCAGACCAGTGTCCCAATCACGAATAACTATCGACTGCGTAAGCGTATCGAGAAATGTCAATTCGTATGGAAATTGGACTAGCGCTCCTGGCGGTGCGAATAGACATTACTTTTTAAATATGGATTTTAACATTTCTCGATACCCTTGCGCAGTCGATAGTTTTTCGTGATTGGGGTACTGGGTACTGCATGTAGGTATAAGGGAAGAACATCGATACTTTATTTCGTCCCCCTTCCCATGTTCCTTTCGGGGCAAAAACTCAAACAGATATTTGTGTAAGACCAGATTTTTCAATAGTCAGATTAGAAATATTCATCGAATAAATACTATACGGCTCATTTGAAAAGTTATCTATTTATCGGCAGTCATTTATGTAAAAGACATTTTAAAATCGGAGGCTTCATACTTTATCATCAGTCAGATATGTTTTATCTGCCGTTTAATAATCGGGAGTAAGTCTCATTAAGACTGAAATAACAAGCAAAGTAGATATAGAGTTATTCTTTTTAATCTTTGTATGTCTTGCTTATATGAAGTGATGCCAGAAATTCCTGTACACCGAAGCACCTGCTGCTACATCTAACTCTATTAGGAAGCTACTCTCATATTGTTTTTGCGGGCCCGTTCAGCTGTGCAAACAGCAGATGTCGCGGGTCAAACATAGTTATCCTTCGACTCAGCTGCAAAAACTTGGCGCAACATTGTTTTATTTCGTTTTATTTTGTACCTCGTTAATTTTTGATGGATTTCTGATAGAATTGTATTTCGGAGTTTATTTATCCATGCACTATCATAGTTAACAAATGCCAGAATCCATAACATCTAACAACTTATTTGAAACCATTTGTACATGTACTGAAAACTGACCACTTTCTAAGTACTAACAACCCGCATTTCTCTAACGCAGCCTAGTCTTATTGTTTTTGCTTGACCGCCGAGCCGCGCAAACAACAGATGTCCCCAAACATAGTTATCCCTTGAGTTGGCTGCAAAAAATGGACACGAGAAGCGAACGCGCCGACTGGCCTTTAATAAAGCTCCTTTGTGCTTATATACCGTACCGTAATAGGGTCCTAAACTAATAAACTGGGGTCCATTACTTGGTCGGCCGCAACTCTATGAGCCGCCGGTTTAAACAGATTTGCACGAGAAAAAACTCACGAGCTCATGTTCCTCGCAGTTGACCCTTGTCTTTTGTTGTGCGACCCAATTTGCGCTCCGTTGAGCGTATTTGTTCTGAATCTAATTAAAATTCCACCTTACAACGTCTGTGCGTAATCTCAATGTTTACAACGAGAGCAGGTTTAGTAGGCTCACCTCAGTCAGGGATAAGATAAAGATAAACTTATTTAGCAAATAATTACAACATTGGTTTATAAGTACACTGGTACCCACTCTAGGATTCCCTGTGTCGTAGGCACCAGTGTCTTTCGCCTTGAAGTACGTCGTACATTTGTTTGTTGTTTATAATATAGTAATGCTGTGATAAAAATTTAGGTGAGTTTAAGTGTGTGTGTGTGTGTGTGTGTGTGTGTGTGTGTGTGTGTGTGTGTGTGTGTGTGTGTGTGTTACGTTATACCCACACATTGTTTCCTTGACGTGTACCCTATGATCTGTGATTAATACAGCAATATCGTAGATAGTCGCGAGTTGTTATACGTTTTTTTAATTTATTTATTAAAATTACATCTTTTATTTCTTGTAATCAAATTAATTAGTTATACGGGATAGAGATGTTTTATTTTTTTTTGTTTTTTTCAAACCTTTACTCGAATTTACAACAATATAACTTAAAGGAACAGCCGCATTGATTCACGCGAATTTGATCATTAACCCATCCTGTCACAAAACACTCGATTAACATCTCTATAAAAAGAATGGGGAAAGAAAATTCCAGGTTGTCTTTAAACAACAAAGGCTAACACACTCCAGCTGATACTTCATAAGGACCGGGACCAGACTCGCTCATCAGCATGAGAAAGGCCTCAACCACGCCCCGCAGTTTTATTAGTCCGTCCACTACTCGAGAACCCCTACTCTGTCCTTCATATTCGTATTTTATACTTACGCGATTTGAAAAAAAAATGAGCAGTTTGAACTGAATTATGTTTGTCTATGATTATCTGGCGTTTGGTTGAAGTTATTTTGTTGGCGTCTTCAGAAATTCAAATTCAAATTTATTTATTTCAGAAAAGTATTTGTTACTTTTAAGGTCTGTTTCAACATCGACAAATAAGCACTAATCAACAAAAAATGTAATTAGGAATTAGGAACGTCATTTCGCATGATGTAATGAACAGATAATGTTAACAGAAAGGATACATTTTTTTTTGGGCCCAGTAGCAACTTGTAGCGTCTAATAATGACATTGCACCCTAAATTAATAACTTATTTTTTTAGATCATTAGACGAAAGATAATGTTTAGACGAAACCGGAATTATAAATTCGAACTAAAAGATGCGTTGTATTGACTATTTTTCATCACGCCATTCCTCCTTTACAAATACGTGTAAAGGAACGACGGGCTGGTCAATATAAAAACAATATCAATTAATGAAGTACGTGATTTTGTTTCGATCACGTTTTTCTACTTTTATTTATTTTAAGCAATTGGAATCTCCGAATAAAATATTTTTATTGCTTTTTTAAGATTTTTGCATAAAACGGTTATCTAGTAAAGCCGTGGAACGGATAGCAACTCTGACAGTTATCACTGACATTGACAGGAATGGCAGAAGTGTCATTTGTCACACTTTCCGTTTGGCGTTTGGTTTTCCGTCACCTTCCGTTTGTTTTGGTTTGTTTTGAATTGAGTGTTTGTTTTCTACGGATTTTTAACGAAAAATAGAAGCAAAAAGCATCAAGTACGGCCCCTATTCTACTAAACCGTTGTTGTGTAACTGTGCAGTGAGATTTCAACGACTGTGATTATCAGAAACGACTGAAAATGTTCGTCAACTGGAAAGTGTGTGGATTAAGTTATGATGAATTTTGAAATATTCCCGTATAAAGAAATACTAATATTGTTAATGTTTATAAGACATTATAAGGAACAAATTAATATGTGTTTCATTACTAGACGTCACAATTTATGGTGGGCCAATCTATACTAATATTATAAAGCTCAAGAGTTTGTTTGTTTGTTTGTTTGAACGCGCTAATCTCCGAAACTACTGGTTCGAATTGAATAATTCTTTTTGTGTTGGATAGTCCAGTTATCGAGGAAGGCTATAGGCTATATAACATCACGCTACGACCAATAGGAGCAAAGATATGGTGGTAAATGTGTAAAAAACGGGAGAAAGAAGTCACTATTCCACGCGGACGAAGTCGCTGGCAAAAGCTAGTCCTCCATACAAGAAAAAAATGTCTCCTTTATTGGGACATTGTAAAACAGGCAGATTTAAACTAGTAAAAAAGAACCGCCTTTAAAAATACCTCTAAAATGACGTAAGTCACCAATTTAATAGGTAAAAAAAGACATTAAGTCAGTGTGTAGACTGTTGCTGTTCGCTAAGGTTGACATTATGAAAAAACTTATTTTTCTACAACATGACAGTGAGATAGAAAGCTGTGTCGAGAACCAAAATGTGGCCATCTCCTTTCGAAGTAGAGCCTTTGAAATAGTAGCCGCAAAGACTTGTCACGGTACCTGCCCACAGGAGGCAGATAATTCGAGTTGGGACGACAAAAAAGTCGTCTTATTGAATTTACAAACTTAGTTGTCATTCAAGTTTGAGTTATCTGGATTTGCCTATAAAAAACAGTTTTACATGGTGTAATGTATAAATATTAGTTAAACTCCAAAAGCAAAAAAATACTTTACTTGAGCTTTTGGTAAAACCGAAATATACGTCGTGACTCGAAATAATACAACGACACACAATGTCCACAAAACTATTTTCAAAACAGCACCCGCGCAACAAATAAACATACGTGAGCGAGAATAGTTGCGTCGTTTTATCTCTATTACCGACCTGCCGCGTCCGAGCACATCTCTCTGCGGGGATAAAGTCACTAGTTTTATACCTAATATCGACATAGAAATAACGTGTAACGACAATATCAGCAGATTGTCGCCGAAACGGCCGTCGACAATACAGCTCGTCTGGCTAAACGACGTCGTTGTCTCCTCAAAATGGCCAAACCGGCTGTTTGGTAAGAGACCAAATTAATATTACGTCCGGAACTTGCGTAAAAATCGCCGTTTTCCAAATTGGTTTTGTGTAAAAAAATACTTAAGCGGCTACACTAGCGGGTAAGCTTTTAACACCTGTCGCTTGTTGTTTTTTATTTTCATATGACAAGCATTCTTTCACTGCAATACTGCGTTGAAATCATTCATATTTTTATATTATTGATGATATTTCAATATTGATTTATTATCCAGGTGGATTCATTTATTTAGCAATAACTACCGATAGGAAATCATAAAAGTGATGTGTTCAACAGCTAAAAGAGTCGGCAATAAGGTGACATCAAAAAGTTTATCAAAAGCTACCATTAGAATCTTTAAGAAACACTTGAAACATAAAAAATATGCTTAAAAAAAACAACAATGTTTTACAGAACTTATTAGGAGGATTTATCAATAAACTTTACTATATTACCAGAAACACTGTAGGTATAGTATACATGTATTTCTAGGCACGTGTTGATGAAAAGTGGATTAGCTACCATAGAGACCCACATGACATTTACTTATGAGAAGTAAAAACGCCTACTCCATGTTTTTGGCAGGGGAAAAGGATTCCACGAAGCAATTTTCGATATGCCAACATCCACGAATCGCTAAACGTGTCCTGTTAACCTAAAACTATTATTTCACGATTATAACCAAACAAACTTTCTTTACACAGGATACATACCAATCTCATCAATCCCCCGAGATTCGAAGCTCAAATTGCGCGCGCAACTTGTAGGCCTAAGTAAACACCAATAAATTCCATGTTATTCGGCAAACAAAAAACAAAAATCATACTACTAAAATATGGATACCTTTTTCTGTTTTTATTGGTCGGTGACGAGTCGAAGTTTCCTGTTGAGAAAAAAACAAACAAAATGTAAAAGAAACAAATCCCGCAGACGAATGAGTGGTCGAATGAACTCCATTTCATTTAATAGCGAAAAAGGGAAAAGTAACGATAAATAATCATTACTTCGTCTGCCACAGAAACTAATATAATTTCACGTAATTCGAACCTTCGACGAACTCGTCAAATCACGTAAATTGTCAATTTTATCCATACAAGTGAAAATTTTTGTGAGAATGCGTATTATTACGTACTGTTTGTGTACTATTTTGTATGCATGAGTAATACCTATCATCATTAACATCATCATTGGGCCTTCTTCATCTTGACAGATGATTCAAACAGCGCCTACGGAAGAGGAGCATACATGGTATACATGGGTATAATTTGAGAGATCTTTGAATGTCAGAGTCATCATATTGTTCACAGGTTTGTTGCTTTATAGAAGCACTTAAAGTTACCATAGCTCCAATTGTTATTTTAGATAGCGCTATTGTAACGATGTAGCTATTTCCAAGAAACCGGTCACATCACAGGCATAGTTCATGTCATATGAGAAAACTTACTGATCCGTGACAATGGCCGACTAATGTAAATTACAGATACACCCCCATGCTTCGTCACGCCCCACTGGATCGCATCAAAAGAGGGCTGATAATCCGATTGGGGCTAAGTAATAAGTTTTTGACGCTTTATCTTAGATGCCCAGTAGTTTGTCTCTCTGCTCAGAGTTTGTGATAATGGACAGATAATGAGATTGCATGAAATAGGGGGAGGCAATGCAGGACGGACGTATTTGGATTTTAGCGTCTCAAGGTCTTAATTATTTGTAATGCAGATTGATGTAAGACAAAAATAATGCTTTAATACCTGCTGTAGTGCATTTATAAAAATTATGTAGTCTCTAAGCCTCCAGTGGACGTTGTCTGCGAACAGCTTTGGACACCACCAATCACATACATTGCTCGGATCCCAAAGTAAGTATAGATAATGCACTTGTGTTATGGAAATCAAACACTACGGTGGTACCACAACACCCAGACCCGGGACTATATAGATTTTTTTTATTTCTACATTGACCCGACCGGGAATCGAACCCGGAACCTCAGGGCGGACGGACGCTTTTGAGATCATGATGGCTTTTTACAGCTCTCCGCGCATAACGGCGCGTGGGCCAGAAGATTTGGGTATAAGTTTGTAACAGCTTGATTGTGGTTGTGAAGTAATCGGCGTATTTAGACTGCAGCCAAACCATCAGTCTGTTCTATTTATCTGAGTGAAAAGGCATAGAGTACACCGAAATCACATCTGCCTCAGATTACTCAATGACACGTGCACCAATAGTCTGGCGAATATTCACAGATGGTAGTAAGCACGATGGCAAGGTAGGGGCCGCATTAAAAAACATCTTAAAGTGGTCTGCTTACTATAGAACCGGCTAGCTAAAATTTTAACTTTTAGAGCGATCAGATTTTTTTAATGTAACGGTGAATCGACATAAAACGTAAAGTAGCTGCGATCATTGAGGAAAATTCAAACCAAATAAAGCCCCCAGTATATGATCAGACGTTTAATAAAAGATTTAGATGCTCCGTTACTTGCGATATTCAAGATGCAGAGGGGTGAATGGTGAATGGATCGCAGCAAATACCTCGCCGGCCACATAGGGATGTAATGTAAAAACTCTTTTTAAACGCAACATGCATTTTTCTCTGGGATGAGGCGCATAATTCATGGAAAGAGAAAAAGGATAAAAACTCGTAGAGTCGGCAAAACATCTCTGACGGGAGACGAGCTAATTACCAGCAGTGGTCAGGCGTTTCGAATTAAAGTCACAGTAGAACCGAAAGCAGTAGGTACTGCTTTCGCTTAGGAGTTAAGATCCAATTGCTCGAGGCCGGTTAAGCTTGGTCATGTGATTGGTAATAACAGAGTTAATTTGCCAAGACGCAAGTGGGCCTAACTAAATAGCCATGTCTTTAAGGCAGAATATTACCTGTGCCGAAATATCTGGATCCCATGAAGCAATGAGGTGAATCGGTTCTGGCGCGCCACAAACTAATGAAAATAATGAGACTAATGAAAGAGAAACCTAACTAATCACCTACTCAATTTGAATAAACATGTTTAAAAAAAAGTTTAATTATTAGCCTATAAACATCTCACCGCTCGTCAACGGCAAATCCAATTGGTACTTCAACACAGAGGTTATATATTAAATAGTCATGCTTTTGAACAGAAAGACGTCGGGTTAAATATGCCTGGATAGACTTTGCTTAACAAACAATAATTGAATTCATCTATCAAACAAAAATAAAATCGTTTAGGTGAAGGCCAAACAAATGAAACACAAGCATTGAGTGAGCTTACTACAGCAATCTGAGTAATGTTAAAATAGCTCAAAAGGATACCTAAAGAAGAAATAAAATATAAAGTTGTGCACATTTTGACTTTTGAGGCTACATGTAAAGCAGCCTTATTTTACAGTTTATTCATCACGTAAATTACATATGCAAACCGAATACTTCGTAAATGCAAATACCTTCAGTGCGTTCCTGGAAATTGCTTAACGAATAAAGCTTCGAAATAAATACACGCTCAATCGAAAACGTATATGACATACACACATAGTTACGTATACGTTTACCAAGTAAAACGAACATTCTTAATGAACATTAGCATAATATATTATTTTAACTATGGAAACATGCAAATAATAGATTCGGTCCCTAAGGGGATGGAATTAGCGATTATGTATATCAAGCGTGCAAGCTAAGCGATAGTCAGTACATAGAGAACCAATGCCCATTCGGACATTTAAAACTGCAGTTCGTTCCCATCTTTTAGAAGAGCAACGAAAGAAGGGCATGGTTTATTCCGAGCTACTGAATTCCCCCTAACCGATACAACAGCATTACATACACACACACACACACACACACACACACACACACACACACACACACACACACACACACACACATAAAAATTGTTCTCTATGTACGTTATCTCTATGATCGTTTGATCGTTATCGTTTGAAAACCAGCGCTGAATTGATTTCAGCATTAGCTGAAACGGGCACCCATTGCCAAAAGTTCTTTTACTTTTCACCTGTCTTTTTAAATTAAGTTAAGATTAGATTATAAAATGTAATGTTATTCATTGTGTAATCTTTGTTCTTGGCAATAAATGTTTTTTCAATTTCAATATATCAAAATATGGTTGATCAATAATCGATCGATAATGACATTGACAGGGGGGCGCTAGCATTCAAAAATGTAGCCAGAGCAAGAAAATCTGCCTTGATTTAGGGAGTTTAGGAAGCTGTTTCACGAATATTTTTACGCAACCATGGCAGTCAAAGAAAAAAATTCCACCGTTTTAGACGTAAAACAATTGTATTAACAATAAAAACTACTGAAAATTAAAACTTTATTTAAGGAAACTAACGCTACGCAGCAACGGTATTTAAAAATAATAATATTGTTAGTTTACACAGAATACGTACGAAAATAAAATAAAAAGGAAAATCGGAAAATCTCTTGTAAGATTGGAGAGATCCATGTGGATCTTCTGGCCAACGGTGACAGCCGGAACTAACGCTATCAAATTAAAAAATGCGGCTGCCAGATCGAGTGTAGCGAAATCTCCCCAATCTTACAACAAATTTTCCGATTTTCACTTATGTTTTATTTTCGTACTTCTTCAGTTTTAACTATTAATATGATTGTTTATAAATACCGTAGAGCTAAACACTTAAAATCAAGTTTTAATTTTCAATGGTTTTGTTTTGCGCCTAAAATCGGTGGAACATACATGATATTATGCATCTTATGCTGGCCCGCAGGTTCGCTCGTTATACGGAGGATTTCAAAATAACTCTCTTTAAGGCATACTGTCAGAATCTGTACACGGGCGGTCTGTGGATCTGTTGTACTAAAAGGTCTCTAAACACTCTCTGTATCCAATACAACAATATTTTCAGGATGATGTTGGGATTTCCTCGCTTCTGCAGTGCTTCAGAAATGTTTGCACAGTCAAATATTGACGGTTTTCAGGCTCTCATTCGAAAGAAGGTGGCGTCACTGATAAGCCGAGTGCGGGGAAGTGACAACAGCATCCTGAGGATTGTGGCAGATGATCCGCATGCGCCTATATTGAGGCATTTCGTGCGAACGATGACCGAAGTCGCAACCAGTACCATTTCCGGGTCGCGTCCGCACGGAGTGCCACTTAGGTACATGGTACAGCAGATTTTTTATAGCATCAAATTGTATTTACTAACCTCTATTTTTAAGCTATTTGTACTAACCCATGGACCCATGTAGTCTGTAATAAATAAATTTTGATTTGATTTGATTTTTGATTATGGTAGAAAATGCCTTCAGCAAAATTTCCGCACAAGAAATCTTTTCTTTGACTTTGCAATGGATGGGTAAAAAAACCTAATAAATAATAAACTCCCTGAATCAAGGGAGATTTTCTTGCTCTGGTTACCTTATTGAATGCTAGCGCCATCCTGCCAATGTCATCTGTTGGCCAGAAGATTCTTGTCACACTGTAGGTAAAGTAGAAGGAAACAGAAGAAGAAGATAGGTCGTACCAAAACATCAAGATAAGGGCAAACCAAGGGAGCACTCCGTCAAAATCAGAGCGTGACATGTCACAGCACCAAATATTTTCGGACCTAGTATAAATATTAGGAGTGTGATAAATATCGCGTCAGTCACGGCCAGTCACAAAGGCACGAATATCCCTCACATGCCGAGCACACATCCTTTAATCTGGGGACCTTACTTAATCTTTGTAGTGACCGCCCCTGGCAAGTATTTTTTGTATCGTGTGTATTTTTACGGTCGACAGAACCGATTTTAAAATGTGTGGGTTAAGCAATTTGAAACTCATCACCTTTCACATTGACATAAAATCAAAGCCTTTGAGCAAATTAAATAAATATTTGATTCATCCAATTTAATTGAAATTAATATTTGCTGAGCTTACGTTAGTCGTTCTAGTTGACTTCTTTAATAAATAACTACATTTGTTTGTAAACGACGACGTAATAGTACTATTCATCGAAATAACAGAACTTTCTCAACAAATTTACAGATTTACGAAAACCACAATATATTTCAATACGAAGTGGTTTCATGTACTACGTCGTACGTAAAAATATCTAGAACCAAATAGTTGGTATGTACCTAGAGTGGAAATATCTAGACCGAAATAGTTGGCGAGTCCTAGAGGCACAGAATCCAATCATTTGACTTACAACATTATTAAACTAGCCTTCTTCCACGCATCACTTGGAATCCAATTTGGTTAGTCTCAGAACGGTTGTTTATGATATGTGTAAAGGGCAGTGTGTGTCAAGAACAGAAAGCTAACTTTTCACTGACCGTGCAACTATGTAACAAGACATGTACTAAAAATATTGTTTTGATGTCGAAAGTCCATACAACGGTCTGATATAGAATGCAGGTCCTAATATATACGGGCATTGTCATCTACCTTAAGAACGGACGACAGCACGTCAAGCTAAACACTGCGGTATCTTGTGCTGTTGGAATAAGGACAATTTTTTCAACAAAAATGTATAGTCCGATGTGCTGGCGACTGTACGTTTCTTTGCTATATATTTTTTAAATCCGGCACAAACTAAGGATTAGAATGTTTTTAACACTCACAGTGTCATATTTGTATTAAGTAACCATAAATTGCGCACGGGCGGGACTTGAACCTGCAACTGTCTGGCTAACCGGGCCAACTGCTCTTCCAATTGAGCTATCGTGCGACAGCACGGCCATCATCTAAGTAGGTAATATCATAAATTTCGCGCAAACGGACTGACAAGTCCCTTATGAATACGTCATTGCGTGATGTCAGCGCCATCTACCATAAAGACATCCTTGCTGTTTCCACCGACCTTCATTAAATCTTAACTAGTATTAGGTATAGTACTCACAACATAAAATGACCCTACACGATCCTTTTTCGTACTACAGACACATGTATGAGTTCAAATAAAATATTCAGATTGTAAATGGGATCTGTGATACAATTCACAG
This sequence comes from Pyrausta aurata, assembly GCA_963584085.1. Lineage (NCBI taxonomy): Eukaryota > Metazoa > Arthropoda > Insecta > Lepidoptera > Crambidae > Pyrausta > Pyrausta aurata. Next base: position 3,471,636 of record OY757268.1, read on the forward strand.
AGAGAAGTATCGTCCTCAAACTACATTTCATGATTTGCTTTGTCTAGCAAAAAAGGGGCCATAATCAAACTGAGTGATATCTACCATTTTTCCCCCAATATTTCACGGAGTCCCAGGTGATGCGATCCAAATAATGTACAAATATAGCTGGGACTTTTCTGTGTTTTCTAACAATAAGGCGAAGAAAAAGTTGACATTTTCCGAGACGAGCAGACGTTTGATGTCTCAGATCCCTTAACCCCCGTATTTCAGGACGTTGACTTCAACTAGATGGCATTTGAAACGATCTGGCAAATCGCTAGGTACGTTAAAAATATAAAATAGAGAATATTGTAGACAAAAGTGTTTGGTTTTTTATTGTGGGACAGTAACAGCTAACTAAAAAAAATGTTGAGTTTATAAATCGAGAGTATTTTACATGGGAATGATTTTAGTATCTAAACAGCTAAAAGTCCCGTGGTTTGTACATTCAATGAATGATTTTTCTGCATTTAATAATATCCTTTTGAAAAAATATGACAAACCTCGAGAAATCGTAGAAAGTTTATGTTACAGGCTTTTTTTGTAGACAAAAACCTTAAAAACATACCTGTGGCTCATCGTTTAGTTTGCGGTGGTGTTCGTGACTGGGCTCTGTAGATCTCTTGCGAACCTCGTGATGTGACAGCAAGTAGTAGTGTTTTAGAGAGCCAATCTGCAACAAAAGATAATTATGGTTAATTGGATAGGTCACAAAGCGTAGTGACAATGTGTTTGGAACAGAAATAGTAAATATTCGACGAAGCCAGATTTTTTTGACAGCTTAGGCACAAAACTATTTAAAAAAAACTTAGACAACTTTACCTCACATTTGAGGTAAGGACCTTGCCCAGCAGTGGGATGCTTACAGGCTAAACTTTAGACAACTTTATTGTGTACTACACATAGAATTATTATCCCTTTCGGAATAGAAGAACAAGTAAAAGCTGTCAAACGAAACCGATTTTGGATGACAATAACCAATTTTAGTAAGTTACATTAGTTACTTAAAAGGAGATAACCTTTCGTCCAGGTGATTTAAACCTATCTTCCTTAGTTAAATATATTAGTTTACCGCATGATAAGCAGTCGACACAAAATATCGAACATGCAGCCTTAGTGTGAAACGAAAAATTATTTATATGCACAAAATATTCGTAAATATGCATTAAATGTTATTTTGTCTTTACTTTTAACATAACGTTAACGTTTATAGAAAATAATAAGCAAACTTCGTACTTAAAATTTAAACTGCATTGGCAAATATAAATCGTAAATTGAGAGGCTTCGATTTGGACTAATTTACCTCTTAAATGAGAAGTTGTAAGGGTTATTTTGCTGTAATGAACAATAATCAATCACCGATCAACTCCCCATGTTTCAGAAGCACAATTTCTCTTAAATATACACAATTTCATTTGAAATTATAAAAAATCACATGAAAGAAATTTTCAGCGAGGTTCTTTGGGGCTCCTAACTGTTTGACAGCCGTCAAAAATGGTTCTGCTGCATCATATCTCGCATCTCTTTTTATCGCACAGTTTTATCCTACTGACATCTCGCTTTTGTCGTTCTATTCCGAAAGGGATAATAATTCTATGGTACTACATAATTCTTAAATTAAGAACAGTAAGCACAGAAGCAAATGTTATAAAAAATATCGCGGTCAAAAGCAGCGTAAGTTCGAGTTATTTATAACTATTTAAAAGCCATCAGGTCGGCATCGTAAAAACTAAAATATTCACCGTAATCACGTTTGAACTGAATCTGACCCATTTACTCATTCAAACAACGGGGATTAACGAAGCTGACTTTTTCGTTATACCGAATTTGAAACATTTGACGTAATTTATTCAGATTGCTTGTCGACCGAAATTAGTACCTCACTAGGAGAAAACTAAATACTATATTTAGTAGGCTTTCAGTGGTCAGTAATAAATACGCAAGCACGCGATTCGGCTATCAGAGACGCCATCTTTACTGCCATAATTTGAATACCGCTAAAGCTCCGAGATTAATATTCTTTACAACTGTGAAATGACCGTGGTATTTTTACATGAGTATTTGCTCCGTTTTATTTCTCTGGAGTGCCAGAGCTTTGAATTAACGTGGCCTTCATTTACGATTCAGCCGTAGTTACTAACTAAACGAGCAATTCGAAGAACTCTAAAGTAAGATTCATGTTTTAACAACAAAAGATAACGAATGTCGCAAACGGAGGGAGACTGTTCCATACATAAAACTGGGTTTATTATTGTCTATTATCCAGCGTAATATTCCCGAGATACTTTTAGTGGGAAGTGATTTAAGAGAGGTAAAGAACTGTAGCAGTTCTTCAGATTAATGCTTCTGTTATTCATGAAAGATCGCGCTATGATATCTTTATGCAACGTTTGTAAAACTATTACGGGACGTTACATGTTTTGCTTTGCGAAACCACTTCTTTTATTTCATTCTCTATTTCCGAAAGATATTATGGCATTCAACATAATTATTAACAGTATGTGATGGAGTCGATCGATTTCAGATTATTAAACTTTAGTAAAATATGGTTAATTCATTGAAAAATATTTTTATTTGAAATCTTCCAGTGACGTTTTATGGCATTTTTGCACAGTTTTCGTTCACCCAAAACATAAATCGAAATGAAACAAAAGTCCACCACTTTATTTTCGTTGGACGCTTCAAAAGCTATCTTTGTATTTCAGCTTTATTCAATCTGCAATCTTTTTATCTCGTTCCGCAGTAATCTAAGCAGGTATAATACAGAGCGGTAACTGGATTTATTATAGAAACGGACCAAATAAAATTCGCGTAAGTTTTCCTGTGAGCGGAGGAACAAAACGGCGGAGTTATTACATGACTCAATCGCTTTCACATTGCATTGGTAATGACGCCATTTTGAAAGCTCACAAAAAAGTAAGCATTTACTAACATTTGTTTATCCATCGTCTTTTTTATCAATGCAAGAGGCATTTGATAATAACGCGACGTCATGACAATATACAGTCACCCAGATATTCAAAGTTTATCTTGGACTGCAGTAAAGTATGGACGATAGGAGATTCTATTCCTTAGTTTACTTTGGTTAAACTGAAAGCTCATTTCTTTGGTCCGACAAATATGACGATGCGTCCGCCACTTTACTAGCAAGTGCTCATTTCCGACATCCACATACATATGAATTGCAAACGCATTGCGATCGCTTTCAAGTCACTTAATAACCACCCGGTGTTACCGGAGGCGGCGCGTTTTTCCCTTTCAGCCCGAATTCATCCCGGTGTGTAAGGGCGCGTTCACAAGTCATTTTTACGCAGAGACAAAGTCAAATTGCATTCCTCTTCCTTCCTCCTTATATTTGCGTCGTTGGAAGTCTACAAGACTGGTTTAATTTATTGAAAAATTATATGATTAGATGATCATGGCAGACATATTGCAGTATCTGATCATGAATGACTATACATATCCACCTATTGGTTAAGAACGCATTAAAATCCGTGCATAGATTTAAGTTAATCGCCTACAGAAAGACGCAGAGGGGAATTTTGTTTTATTGTCCTATGAACTTAGTGAAAATTCACATATAAATAAATAAATAAACTAAATAGTTGGAAAAAAACCTCACATGTGGAAGGGTCTTTGTCGAATCTTGTCCGAAATAGAGCTAGAATTAAATTATTTGGCGGTTCACGCGGCCACTTTACGAGCGAGGGCCTTCGCTATTAACTAGCACCGGACCATAGCTTATGTTAAGAGGTAAATAATATTAAGCAAGATAACCTTTACTCACAGCTAGCTTAATTGAGCAGTAATCTTATTAAAATCCATCACAAAACATACTATAGTACAATTACTTTATACTCGCCTCAGTTATGCACGGGTGCTAGAATTAATATATGTAATATGTCACTCAGATAAAAAATACGAATATTTTTTCTACTAGTAAAAATATTTTCAAAACCCGTTTAATGGATCCGAGCCAGAGATTTTATCTCTTTGTTATTTTTGTCTTTATTATTATTAGCAGATAAGTATGATGAAGAAGAAATCTAATCAATATATTTTATGTATAAACGGTGCCGCATTCAAACATTTCGGAGGGTTTAGCAAAATTGTTTCGGACATAGGTCAAAAGCTATTGCTATTATTACGTCCCTTCATTAATGCAAACCCACTCACTGTAATACAAATAGTTAATTATGTCGCGACGGACTGAATGAGCGATGTTATTTTGTCGTTGCCAGGGTTACGAATGGGATAACTGCTACATATATTTTAGCAAAACAGATCTCTGTTTGTAAAAGTCTACGAGTGCGTTGTTTTTTGTATATATTTTGACTAGAAGTTATCTCACTAGATTCAGTTTCAAAATAATGATAGAAATATAATTAGATTCATTTAATCGCTCGGAAAATTTAAGTCCACCGCCAGATAACAGACTGCCAGTGCCATCTGTTGTCATTCTTTTGAAACTGCACGGACTGCACTTTTCAATTCATTAAGGAAAAAGGCTCGCAGGTATATCTCGTATTTAGTAGTAGAAGAAAGAACTGTTTATAGCATTGCATTGAGACCCTGACTGCCCTATATATTAGTCGTCGATGTGATGTTATCGTTTGTATTCCTACTGACGCAACAGTAGGAATACAAACGAACGAATGTTGGCTTTGACAATATCTATTAGTTAACAAAGTGTTCCTTGTGGTTACTCTTCGCACACGATAGATACAATCTCGTTTGTTTCTCAAACAGAAGTCGCGATATTAATAGATATTAATCAAGTGGCGGGCTATTTGAAACTGTGGTCGTATCACAGTTTCAAATAGCCCGCCACTAGATTTGATCACACAACATTTGATGTGAGCTTCTAACGTTGTAACATTGATGAAAACACTTTACGGATTGATTTCGCGCAATGTTATTTGTAATTAAACGCCTGATACTGTACAGCGTCAGGCATTCACAAATAAATGTGCGCGAAATCAATCCGTAAAGTGTTTAGCCAATGATTCGTGTAAACTTCAGAATCAAATACCTACGTTGTAACATAATTAACACACTCTTAATTTATTTTTAGCACGCGGCTAAAAGGTCTCTAAAGCCTAAACACAAATTTCAGCCAGTCAGACTGACAGCACGGTAGCTCAATTGGAAGAGCAGTTTGCCCGGTTAGCCAGACAGTTGCAGGTTCATGTCCTGCCCGTGCGCAATTTTTGATTTGTTATTTCATATTTTAAGAATACATTATTATTATATCATTCAATTTTTAATACGCCGATCACGAACTAACATCAAATTCTCTCCCTACACCCTTTGTCAGTTAGATGCCACTAGCGCCACCTCAATCGCACCGCGAATGACGCGCCTTGCCTTCGGGCGATGAATAACATTAACTCCCAGCCGTCATACCGTTCGGAGGGATTTTTCGCGTGAGAAACTACCTCTATTACCTTTATTGGCTTATAAAGCGGGCGTTGCTCGCCAACGTTTTAGATCCCTACCGCCAATAGCAACCTTTGTAGTGCCACATGAAGAGGCATTTTATACCTTGCGAGTTTTTAATGCGAAACAAACGCGATTCACCTGGCCTCCACTTCTAACTTCTTCTAATAAAAGACAGGACACGGCATCCCAGTACTTCAGAATTTAACTGTCCTGTCACTCATGCCACCACGATCTCGTGAGTGCGAGGGTTTTGTTTGAAAATATGGCAAGCCATAGAAAGAAGGGGTTCAGTACCGATGCAGCTCTATATGGTACTCGTATAGCAAGGCCTCAACATGCGCTACGTACGCTACTAAAAGTGGCGATACAAAACAAACGTGATGCAGTCCCGCTACTACGAATGCGCTTTATATTCTGCATAAAATCGCGATGGGTAAATAAATATCCTAAACGGAGCTTCACATAACCGCGGTTATTCCTCGAAAAGTCGCGATGTGTAAAGGCCCTACACGGAGCTTAACCGCACCGCGGTTATTCGGATTTTTATCACTTTATGATAACGAAGAATTGAATATATGGGCCCCTGTCGATGTAAATTATAAAAAAAACATAATCCTCCTTCTGACGCAGTCGAGTAATAACAGTTTTACGCACACCTCCGATTTCTACATACTGTTTAATTTGTAGCGTGGTTTATATTTCAGTTTGAATGTTTAGTTTTCACATAGAAATCTGTTTATATTAACTTGGTAATACCTACTTAATTAATTTGCTATTCTTAATTAATGCTTATGCTATACGCTTGCAATACTTCAAGAACGATGCTCATTTTCTACGTGCCAATGGTATTATCAATTTCAATTATAAGATTTACTCATACCAGTAATAAAAAAAAACTCATCAACGTACTGGCAACAAATACCTGGCTACACTTATTTAACTTCTCGCTGATAGATTACAAGGGGATTTACATGGAAAGTCGAATTAATCGACGGACAGGGAGTATTCGACGGCCAGTATCGGGCACATTCACTACGCTCTTTTTTTAAGCTTTTTTCGCTTCGCTTTTTATGCTTTTACGCTTACACTGAATTCTTTAGAACAAATAGGAACTACATTTGTTTAGATTACTTTTCTGATACATTTTATTCAAACATGAATCAGCATTTACGATTCATCTAGAGTTCTATTTTCTCAGTAGGCATATACCTTACTTGCTACAGATAGCAGCTCATTATTATGAACTTTTATTATGTGCCGACACGCCAGTACATAGACCTACCCGTACCTTAATCTGTCCAAAAAAATCACAATATTTTTGTGTTATGTAGATTACAGTACAGACCGCCTAAATTATACATTTCCCTTAAACAAATTTGTAAATTCATTAATGTCGTGTGCAATAAAGAGTTATCTATCTATCTATCTACAGTCTTCTATTTTATTAGTCAGTTATATTGTGGTTATATCTTGCTATAAAAGTTCACATTAAAGCCGGCGTAGAAACCGATCTACCTCTCAACCATTCAACTCTCTTTTATAAGAAAAAGTGTCAATATTTCTCAAGCTTTTGTCTCCGAATTTCGGCTTTTAGATACCATTCGGAATATATAAAAAATCTCTAGACCACCATACGTCTTGTGACGACCACAGACGGGGATTACCCGGGCCCAGGCGCCGCAGTTATACCCCGCAGGATTTATGGCCGCATATTTCGTATCATCAATACCATTTATTTCCCGCGAGTTTCTTTGTCGGCTCAATCGACCGGTGAAATCCATTTTCACGTATTTCTGGGCGCCCGTGTCAGTGCATGTCTCTATTAAGGGCAGAGTTGCGAACTGAACCGAACTTCCCTTTACATGGGTAGCGAATGGGGAAAACAAAGAATAATTAGTTAACAGTACAATAAAAAAGGAATAACTAAATGTGGAAAAAAACAAGATTCAAGTGTAAACACGCGATATTAGTCTTGGATTTTATTTGTGATTATATTTTTACGTGACCCCTCAATTGAGAGAGACATAAATTAATTTAACCGTGCATATCCTGCAAAAGGCATGTTTCACCATCGGCTAATACGCACTAACCAACTATTAATTTAAATATAAAACGTCATTCCGTATGTAGTATCTGTCAGATAATGCTAACCTGAACTTATTTCGACATTATGAAACAGGCCGTTTATGTTAAGGCTGTAACATTTGGCGTGTTTCGAACTGATTCTTGTCAGTGTCATGTCTGTCTCGCTTGCACTTGCTAATAAAGCGGCGTACTGCATATTACTATCTCGGTGGCGCAGCGGTTAGAGGGTCGCATTTTAAAGCGACGGCTGCGCAGAGGTCCCGGGTTCGATTCCCGGGTCGGGCCAAAAATATGAACCTGGGTTTTTCTGTACAGAAATTCTCAGAGAAGCCCGGAGTTTGGGAGTTGGCGGTGTTTCACCCCCGTGCCTCGGAAAGCACGTAAAGCCGTTGGTTCTGCGCCTGATCTCTCTCCGGTCGTGTCAGATTGCCTGTCCCATCGGGTTATGAGAGTGGAAGGAATAGAGAGTGCACCTGTGTTTGCGCACACACTTGTGCACTATAATATGTCCCGCGCAGTCGGTTAGTCGTTGTGACTGGCCACCGTAGTCGAAATCGGCTAGGGGGACTATTATTATTACTATCTTTATTGACATTTTGGCTTCAAGACTATGACCTAAAGGTACGACTGTGAGAGAATGCTTTAAGCATTAAGAACACATTTTGTACACTGTCATTTGTGCAATAAAAGACTCACCCCCTTATTTATAATATCTAAAACGGTCTTTTAAACCTATTTTAGCTATAACACTGTTTGTCACTTTCTGTCAAATGATGACAGCGCCAAGAAAGAATGAGACAAAACAGTGTAATAGCTAAAATAGGTTTAAAAGACCATTTGAGTTATTATGAATAAGGGGGTTAGTTGCCAACGCACCTTTAAATTAGCAGTATTAGTAAAGTACAGCTGCCTCAAATTGAATCGTCGTCTCTGTCTATGCCACTGGTCTAGCCTGGAGACAAGAGCGAACCCATTTCAAATAAAAAAAAAAAGAATTCCAAAGTATGGACTGTAGAAGAAGCTGAAAAGATTGATAGCCGTATAAACTCGTGAATTGACGTAACGTGAATCTATTTCGTCACCTGCGTCCACCCCGCGTTCCGTGGATTCCGTGAATCGGTACGGATTCAACCCGTGAATAAGAGCCGGTCTTCGAACGATAGTTTACTGAGTTTAAGCCAGCCTAGTTTATAAAAAAATATTATTTTATTTCAATAAAAAGAATAAACGAAAAAATGAAAAGAAGTTTTTTTCTTAGAATATCATCATCATCATCATCATCATCATTATTATCAGCAAAAGGACATCCACTGAACAAAGGCTTCTCCCACGGCTTTCCACAATGACCAGTTGTGAGCGGTCTGCATCCAGTGCGATCCTGCGATCTTGTCCTTTTTAAATATGGCTAACAAAAAAAACTTATTTATCTTGTCGATTATTTTGGGTCTAGTATCCGCACATTTCGTTTGATCAAGTTTTGAAAATACACATGTTATTGGGTTGACTTGTGCAACTAACTACTAAGCCGATTTTGATGAAACTTGCACTATTCCCTTAATTAAAATACCTATATCCAACTGAACTATAAAATAATCATTTCGATATCACTTTTCGTTTTCAAGAAATCCGAAGACAAACATACATTTAATACATTAAGGCTTAGATATTCCATTTTTACGATGTTTCGATTGAGTTTTAACATGGAAACACTAATTATTTAAATCTCGAATCTATATATGTTATAGAAGAAGATTACTAGAAAGCTGGATTGTGGTTGGAAACACGATTGTAATTACTTTGCTCGATAATAATTGCCTCAGAAGTGGGCCCCTTTTTTTCGTATTTTCTATGTAGTTTTCAAATTATTGGACTTATATTTATGAAAATCACATATTTTAGTAGGTAATTCCATTCTACACATATACATGTTAAAATGATTTCAAAATGTTTGTTATTTAGATCAGAATAACGAAATATCTAAAAACACTTTATTTGACCTATTTCGACTTTTTTGATCTTGATTTGCTCAAGCTACACAGATGTGAGGAACAGGGGATTATAAGAATATACATTTTGACCACATAAGTGAGATCTCAGCTATGAATCAAATGATTTTTTTTTAGTTTTTATCGGTGTTATGTTCAGGCAAAGAAAGGTCCATTTTTTTCATTAGTCTGTATTCTTTCTTACAAGCAGCAAATTCTTCCAATTGTCTTTTTAAGATTACTTTAGACACCAAAGATGTTTAGGGCGTCCAATCGTTTTTTTCCAGTTTTATTAACATTTTCATTCATAAAACACTGATTTAGTGATTCTCACACTTGTGACGATGGTGATTCGCGCAACGACTTTGACGCAACAGTTGATCGTCGTGTCATCTCTATTCTATACATGCAAGCAGAAATAGCGCTATCTTTTTATTCAAATGACAAGCACGAGATACCATTTCCTCATTCCCCTTGACGCCACTGCGAACGCTGGACCTATGTCAATTTTTGCAATTTTATTTGCGTACTTAATTACGTAAAACACCTAAGAACTAATAATAGCTAATTTCGCCGCGCCGCGTCACGCTCAGTTGGATCAGCACCAGTCTTATACTAATCAAAGGTCGCGAGTTCAAATCGGGGGTATCATGAATATTTTTCTACATAGTCACAATATTTTTTTAGAAAACGAAATAAGTATTTATTTTAATTTTTGGACATTTTAACATATAAAATAAAAAAAATTAAAAATAAAAACTAATTAAATTTTTAGGTTTTTTTTTAAAGTAGCAAATCCTATTAAAAAAACTACATAACAATGAAAATAAATTTCAAAAAGAAAATTAGTATCAAAAACATCATCACCATGCGGATAAATCTCCTCAATGCCATGAGGATGGAACCCCCAACCTCTACGTGTTAAGCAAAATAAAAAGAGAAAGGCTGTAGCGACATATATAATTGATGTGAATAAATGAACTATATTTTTGTACCAATCGTAGAGATGAATCCGTTTCTATAGTAACAATATAAACAAAAAGCATAAAACACTCATGTCAAATTTTTGTAGTTTTGAACATTTTCTCTATTTGGAAAAATCAGAGCTAAACCATAACTGTAGGTTTAGCAGTAATCTCAAATGCTAAAGCTGTGCCCTGGTGACTCTAGTATATTGGAGACGAGAAAATATTATATGAATTTGAGGGAGGGAGAAAATTATTAGGTGATAGGTCTATTTTAATTTTATTTATTTATTTACATCTAGACTCCTGTGACAAAATACAAACATTGGAGGTTAAGTTAAGGTCGGTCTAGCTCTCTTCGTGTATGGAACTCAGGTTTCCATGTTATTTACGTACGTACGTACACATTTTCTGAATCGTGTAGTAATAATGCATTGACTATCTATCTCTTCTTTGGTGACATGGACTTGAGCGACGAACATGGAGATTACTCAGTATAATCCAATTATATTTGCATTCAGAAATGTCAAATCTGAATAATTTTTTCAATTTTGTTCTGTCGAAAATGTGTGGAGACTGTCTTAATTTTATTTTTATAACCGTTCCTCAAATTGCTGTTACTAAATATCCAAAACAACTTTGGTGTTTGTGACACATAATAATTCTATTAATCTTGTAGTTAGCGCCAAATGGCGCTTCGGGGTCACGAAGGGTTCCGTACCATTATCTATGAAAATGGCATAAACATCATATCTGTTGTCAGGGAGTCCCATACAAAAGATATGAAGTCCTAATAATGGGGCAGCCCCTCATTATTATCATTATCAGAGTAGATAAGTTGTATGAGAGCTACCTGAAAAAAAACTGTTTTTTAAGTTTTTGTTTTTTCAACGGCAACATGAATACATCCTTCCTGAAAATTTCAACTGTCTTACTATCACGATTCATGAGATAAACCCTGGTGTTGCCCTTTCGGTGTAGGAACTCATGCTCATCATAATTCATTCCTTGTAGGGAGGTGTCCCAAAAATATTTTAAAATACATATTTTAGGCGGTGTGATTAGCATATAAAGAAACCCATGCCAAATTACAGTTTTATAGTAAAAAAGGTCTATAAGCTAGACTACAAAAAGTCAAACATGGCAAAACCATATATGGTTTATCAAAGTAATTGTGTGGGTGCGGTGCTCTAATTAACAAACCTAGACAGTTGAAATATGGCATCTAGCTAGGTAATAATGTGTAAGCGAAGGAAAAAATCTGAAAACAAAAGAAAGTTTTTTAATTGTAGGGTCTGAAACCGTTATAATTAGGTGGATGGAAGCTTGCACAAAATATGTATTAATGATTTATGAATAAGCAAATAAATATTTCTATAAAAAGTTATGATATCCCAACAAAAACATCAATGTGAAAAATGATAGCCAAGTTCAATGCTCAGTATATTTGATAGTGAACTTCGCCGAAAAAAGTATTGCATCTAAATGAGAGATTACTAATAACTACTTTTGCCTTACTATTTTCTTACTTTCTAACACATGATAGTCAAGTCATTTTTATAGTTCAGGCTGATATTAAGCGAGTATTTTAAGCGTGGTGTGGGTGACCTCGATAGTAATTACTTTAAACCATTAATTTACTTGAACCATTTCACGGGACATCCAAAATATACGCGGGCGACGTCGCGGGAGACGACTAGTAAATAAAAAACTTTGATATTATTAAAGGATTACTGAAACGATAAAGAAACCTTTGTCTTTAATTTAGCTTTCCATATTTGTAATGTTAAACGGAAGCGTGAAACATACTGCGCAGACCCTAGATAAACTGGGAACAGGGCAAGAGAATGATGATGATGATTTGAAATGTTATGAATTTCAGTGTGTAAAAAAAAACCATGACAAAATTCTCGTGATGGGTGAACTTTGACTTATATACCTACTGGTTTGTACGGAACCCTAAATTTGAAGTGCCATATCTGTAATGGTCTTCAGTCATCATCAATTGGAAGACTGATGGAAGATAGTAGTGAGACTATAACTGTGTCGACAAAAAGGATCTTAATAAAAACAACCTAAATGTTATTACATTACATTTCCTACACCTATGGGTTGGCTGGAAGAGGTCTCTTTTAGGGATAAGCCCACCTTTGTTCACATTGTGACTTCTTGTACCTATTTTCTGTACATCTTATAAGTGCAATAAAGAATATAATAAATGTTATTGGATATTCTTTCTTGTTTTTATAATGGTTACAGGTTGCTGGCATAAAGTGCTGACCAGTCGTGTGAGAATGAAATGCCACTCTTTGCGTTCCTTGTTCTTTCGATAAACGTTTAGACTAAAAAGCATGTATGGTGTACTAAAGAAACCATTTTGTAAAAGTTCTTAGGGGTTCTGCTAGATGGCGTGGGTATGTTACTTACAAAAGCGCATGAAGTATCTTATTCAAGAAAATTTTGTTCCTTAAATAAACACTAGATGGCTTAATTATACACGAGATTTGTAAGACAAAGTTGACAGAAAAAGTTTTGTGCGGGGGTGCTGGTGGGGGAAGCGCCCCGCACTTTTAACAAGGGGGCGGGGCTTATGAGATAATTTGACGGAATAAGACGGCCTTAACGAATCTTAGCATACGTGATTGAAAGGTTTACTATATATTCATACTCAAAATTATAAAATTTCACCAATATCACAAACAAACATGTCGAAATTAAATACCTTCTTTATTTCTGAAGTCGGTTAAAATATTATTCCAAAATATAACTACAAAACGGTTCAGTCGATAGACTACTAAACCGGTCATTTACTTTACGCCTGCCAATTTAAATTAAAGTTGTACACTAAAAGGAGTTTAAGGGTTATCTCACAAAAGCCGCAAATGTAGAAAGTGATGATTTGCCCATGAAATCCGAGCTTAACTCTATCTTTATTGTTCTAGTTTAAAGGTATATCAGAGATAAGGTACAGTACACTTTATGAAGCATATTGGACGTTTATTGCCTACGATAAAGTTAGAGTGGACAAAGCTAGCTGTGCAGGGCAAAGTTTGAAGGGTAAAGACTGCGAAAGTATGAGAGAAAACTATCGCGGCAAACATTTCAGCTCGGGAGAATTTTTATTCAGATGCACTCTTACCGATTCAATATCGGTTGTAAATTTTTCAGGCGTTGGAAATTATTTTTTATCCGGATTCAGGTGTATAAAATTACTATATTCACGACGAGTATAGGTAAAATAAAATAGCTTCTTCTTCTTCTTTTCGAGTCAATGGCAATTCAACTTTCTACGCCCAAAAAGTGGCAACATCAATGGCCTTCTGGTTGGCGTTGTAAAGGTCCTCTAGCGTGCAGGTGGCAGGAGAGATAGGGCACGACATTAAGTGTGGCATAGATAAAATAGCAATAAAAAGTAATCATTATAAAGTATTATGTCAAACTTGTTAAGAATTAATTCTCTAGTAGCATCAATGAATGACCGTTGATAGGTTGTCCATCTATTGTATGTGTTATATAAAAAAATCAACAGATTTCAATTTTCCGTGCTTAAAACTGTCAGATTGTAATCACATATGAATACCAATCTGCAGGCCTACCGCGCAAGTGTCGTCGGCATCGGCATCGACTTCATTTGACAGCCGACGGCACATTTCGTACCGCGCAACTTCCCAAGCCGAGCTGTCAGTTTAACAATCGACGTCGACGGTGAAAGCACAGATAAGATAGGGCAAAAGAACGAATGAAACGCTATGTTTGACAGTAAATGGTACCGCGCAAAGAAATCCAAATCGACGTCGATTTGCGAACCGTCGACTTGAAATGTCATTTCAATACGGCATCTCATGAGTCGTCGATTTGATTATTTTGTTTGTAAAAACGTTTGATTGTTCCAATTTTAGCCTGCTTTTTTGAATTATTCTGCTTTCTAGCGGTTTAAAGCACACTTTATCTTTTTATTTAAATACTTAATTGTTTTTGCTGTTGTTGTTTTGTTTTCTTTGTGATTTAGAAGGCAGGCGGCGATACCATGGCTTGGGTGGCACTCATGGTGGCTGCGGACAAACAGTGGCTGAAGAAGAAGATAAACATCAGACGCAGAAGGATGGAGCGCACACAGGCCCGGCCGATGTTGCTTCCCGACAACGATTTCATCGGACGGTTTCGCTTATATAAAGCAAATTTTGTGAGGCTACGTGAAGATATTGTACCACTCTTGCCCACAAATGTAAGGACCAGTGGGATAAATCCCGAAATTAAGGTACGTATGTATACGTGGACAATTGGTGGTGGCAAAATGTGGCATATTCAATGATTCTTCCAGACATAGGGCCAATTGTGACCTCATACATATATTTATGTTTACAGATACTGACTGCATTGAATTTTTATGCTACCGGTAGTTACCAAAGTAGTGTGAGGGAAAATGACTTTCTTCACCTGAGCCAACAATCAACATCCGATTGCTTGCGTGATGTAACAAAGGCTCTCAAGACTCCTGCCATTTTTAGGAAATATATAAAATTTACTCGAACCCAGACGGAACGAGTCTCTGTAGCACTGAGGTACTTAATTTTGATTCTATTGCATTAATGGTAAAAAGTTACAATAAATAAATATTGAAATACCTAATACTAAGCTATTTTCAGATTTAATAAGAAGTTTGGATTTCCTGGGGTCATCGGCTGTATAGATGGGACCATGTGGCTATAATAAGACCAAGCGATCATGAAGAGGCATTCTACAACAGAAAGAGCTACCATTCCCATAATGTTCTTGCAGTGAGATATTATGTGGACTCATATGGTACTTAAAATATAATTAGGATTAAGTTAAAATACTTAAGTTTAATTGTTATTTAAGTGGACTTATGTGGTCCTTAAAATGTAAATTATTATCCTGACTTAAGTTCAAATATGTTATTTATGTTGACTTATATGGTCTTTGAAATGTAAGTATTCTCGGCTGAGTTTCTTGCCCATTCTTCTCAGTAATTGGTGTAATCTAATTGGGTAGATATTTTTTAATAAACGACATTTTAAAAGTGTTAGCTAACCAAACTTCATTTTAAAATTATGATTCTGATTAATCTATGTTACCTCTCCTTTAAAGAGTGTTTGGAAGATGATTATAGAAGGAATTTTGGGAGTTGGGTTTGATAGAAAAACATTTTTAATAAAACAATTGTTTATATCAAGGAAAACATTTTCAATAGCTTTAGTTAGGTACGGGCGACAGCACATCAAGCTACTACACCGTGGTAGTTTTGATTTACGGCTAGGGGTTCTTGAGTAAAGGTATTGATTGAAAAATAACTTATTAATTTCAATACCTACCCAATGTATGTAAACTTTTGTAGAATGTAAGTAAATTGCTTCGCGCCGCCTTTATTTTCTCTGTATAGACCAATGGTTGACTGGTAGAGAATGCTTTAAGCATTAAGTCCGCCATATGTACCTTTTGTTTGTGCATGAAGTGTAATAAATAAATAAATAAATTACAACGTTATTATTATAGTTAGTAGTAGGTTTTTTATTTCAAGAAGTGTAGCTGCTGCATCCTCTTGGGCGGATGCACTTCTCTCCTGGGCCACGACTGAGCGCCCAAGTAGCGCCACCACTCGCTCAAAGAGCGGAATCCTGCACTCGTCAGCCTCGAGCCTGCGCTGGTCCAGGGCAAGGCGGTTTTGCTTCGCCTCCCATGCCCAGCGCGGCTGCGGAATTTCCGCGGGGTCTGGAAAAATAAAAACGGTACTGAAAACAAACCTGCAGTGCCCTTGTCCATGTCGGAACCGATACTATTTTTAAGGCGGTCAACACAATGCACCGCGCTCCGTCGCAGAGCGCAAGTTTTACAAAGAAAAACGAAACTGCTTAGTTGCAGATAAATAAAAGCATTATGTGCAAAGCAAAGTGTTCGTATCAGACCGTTCACAAACTGTCAGGAGCCTTAACAATTCAGACTGGTTATTGTTCTTCATCTGTTGCTTTATGAAAGTTTACCATGAATACAAGGCTTATGAAGTAAGCTAAGAAAAACAAAAACATACATCGAATGGGATCCGCACTACCTCATCCCCAACACTGCCTGTCTCCCAATGATGGAAAAAATCCTCTCTTCCACTGGAGTTAAAACTTCAGTGGAAGGAGGACCTCCTCCTGTCTCTCCATGAAGCTCACGAGGAGCTACATCTGCAGCAAACTTA
This sequence comes from Pyrausta aurata, assembly GCA_963584085.1. NCBI lineage: Eukaryota > Metazoa > Arthropoda > Insecta > Lepidoptera > Crambidae > Pyrausta > Pyrausta aurata. Next base: position 3,488,336 of record OY757268.1, read on the forward strand.
CCTTTCTTGCCGCTGGCATCTACAAAATACATACGAATGAATTCACTATGATAATATTTGTTAGATATTATCTAACAAATTTTGAGTAAGTAAGTAATAAAGTGCAAAACAATGTTTACATTTCCTCAAATATTTATCACGAAATCACAGAATATAAAACGAAATATAAACGTCAAAAAATTATTTAACCGGCTGTCAGTGTCATGTCAACAAACACAGATTATAATAGAATAATAAATTTTACGTTCCGTTACCGTATCACGCGTTTAATGAAAATTGAATAAAAAACACTAAACACCACGGAATTCAGTGACTTTTTTTATGAAATCAAGTAAACTCAGATTAAATTTTCCTTGGAGTGCCTTTCAACCAACAAAATCGTAAAAATACTTCAACAACATTTTTGTAATAAATTGAATGTGCTGCATAGAACGGACCGCAAGTCGACGGCTATTTTCCATTCATTCTCGTTCTCGACGCTCGGCAAATCGACGCTAAATTATTTGCGCGGTACGGATTATTTGACAGCGTCGGCATCGGCATCGTTTTCGACGATTCAAGTCGACGACACTTGCGCGGTAGGGCTACTGTTCTGTTGTTTGTTTGAACGCGCTTATCAGGAACTTCAGGATCATGAATCTCATGACGGGGGGGGGGGGGGGGCAATCTTAATACGCGCGGATGCAGTCGCTAGTCACCTTAAAGAAATTTCAGTACTTTCAATTCACACATATGCTGCTCCTATCAAAGATATGCTGGGAAGCGCTTTAAATCGATGTGAGAGTATCCAACAGCCCACCTCTGTTCTATAAATAAAACGCACTCCACAATACATTAGGTTGCAGCGAGCCGGCGAAGTTATCCAAATTAAACTTTTCTGCCTTAGCAGACGCTAAATATACCAGACCATTGCACCTGCTTGGTCAAATTTATATGACGACTAAAATTTTACAATCCGATACAGGAATTTTACCAAAACCGATTGAAGAAAACGATGAATACTACTAGTCATACAGGATACTCATACATAAGCAACAAATGACTTTTAATGATCGTAAATAATTATAAAGCTCGAAAAAACCAAATGCCAAAAAAATGCTGCCGGAAAAAAAACATAATAAAATACGGATATGACGTAAGTGCTTAAAATATTGCATAAAGAAAATGTCTAGTGAATTATTTAACAATGACATTCTTTACTTAGCCATATAAAAGTTTACCAGCGCGTAATTAAAATAATTCAAGATTTAAAAAAACCTTTGTACTTTAAACGCTGTTATTTATATGGACGTTATGATTCAGAATAAGTTTAGCATCATACGAAATGTTTATCACACAGTTTTGTTACTTTAGGAGCAATGAAACTCAGCCTTCGCAATGTAGTTCCGCGGTTTATTTTCGTCATTATAAAACGGGCATGTCCCTCACAAATGGGCACGGTTGCCCGCCTTCAAAATTCAAGATCGTATATTCAGCTGCCGGCGGCACAATGTTGTGAAAATGCGGTAGGCTCAATAGATAAATTTTTTATAGCTTATTTTTTCAAACACGTCCAATAATTCCAGGTTCCTGCTAGTAACCAAACAATAACTGTACAAACGGATGGTGGGAAGAAAGGCCTACTAACTAGTCTTAGCTCTTACGTCACTTTATGGTCCCACTGGATTCTTTAAAGGTTCTAGTTCTTATCTCCTTCAGAAGAGTCAAATTTAACGTCCAGCCACCCGCACCACGGGTACAGTATCTGTAAGGTATTTTCTGATATAAAAAACAGCAGTGATGATCCTGATTAAGATACTGAACTCGCCGCACTCAGGACGTAGCTAACACAACAAAGCTTATAACCATATTTGCTCAATTAAATGATATTCAGAACAAGTGAGTCTACTGTATGAACCTGAATTCCGTTACCGCCCGGCCGGTCTATTTTTCACGCGCGCCGCAATTTATGTACCTGACTGAAAACCTTGCCACGGATATATGATGCCAGATTAACTTATTATCTGCTTAAAGTAGCCCACACTTTAATGTTTATCGTAGGATTTACGACGGCGATATTCGCTAGATTAGGGTTTTTATTTCAAGAAACAGTTGGGTAGGGTTTTGGTATTTTTGCTAGTGCCAGTTGCTGTTGTATTTACGAGGTGTTGGGTGGAGCGAAAATACTTATGGGCAAATACTCTGTACATACTGTTTATTTCTTAAGCACATGTTTGTGCTATAACTTGAGAACCTAATAAGCGTAATATGTTCGTTAGTAACTAAAGCTATTTACTTACTATGTATTTATATTTTTTGTTATTGTAGTGTTCTGCCACTATACAAAATTAATAATATACATTGCACTTGTAAAAAGCAAAGCAAAGCAAACTGTGTCAGCCAAGGAATCGAACCCTGTCTTACGCTATCCGTGCGCACAGCAGTTGTCTGACAGAGTTGTTTACAAGTACAATTTATCGGTACTTACAAGGTGTATGAAAAATCATTTTTTTTTACAGCCAAACTAACCATTCATTATCATAAAATATTAATCAAAATAACTTCCTTTTTGGCAAGCCAACATTAGTCTGTATGTAGATGTTGGGTATACTACTAAAAAGTGTTTTAAATTTGGCGAAATGTACTGGGTTTTCTTCCTCATAAAAAATCTTAGCCCCGGTTAATAAAGCCAGAATTACTTATTATCCGCTTAAAGTAGAGCACATTTAATGCGATCACACGATTTATGATCGCCCTAGTTAGTCTTTGATTACGTTTTTAATATGCCTTTGATATTCAATAAAGTTTACGGCTGCGAGTTAAATTTCGTTATAAAATATTCACAGAAAACTTTGATAGAAGCTTTTTCTACTTAATAGGGAGGAAGGAGCTTAACGTTATTTGTACCGTATATATTTGCTTTATCGACTATTATTAATGTGTGCTCTCTTATGTTTTGAGTATTCAAAAAATAAAGTTATCTCGAAATTAACTAATTTATAAATTTCCGATAAACGATTCGGTCTTAGTTCCTACCTACTTTTTTAATAATTGCAATACAAAATCTGTACAAATAAAATAAAATACTTCATCTGGTAGTGTTTAAACGGCTTATCAATTTAGTAACGGGCACCAAAGGTAGGGCAAGAGCCAAGATCATTAACATGCCTGCCCCCTTACTCAGGACACAAAACCCGATCCAATGAATATAGCCATCCCTGACACACGCATTCACGGCCTGGTATGAGTGACAAGGATGGCTATAACCATTGGATCGGGTTTTGTGTCCAGAGTAAGGCCTCTGGAAGCAACGGTGAAACACGGCGAAGCATCGAAAGAAATTCTAAGTGGGCACGATAAAATTCTGAATGTAATTACAACAACCCAGTATTTTATCAACTTTTTCTAGAAACCGACATTAATTTTAGAAAATTACTGGCAAAACTTTTATATCCGTAATCCTCTTTTTTAGGATTCCGTAGCCGAATGGCAAAAAACGGAACCCTTATAGTTTCGTCAAGTCTGTCTGTCCATGTCACAGCCACTTTATTCTGAGACTATTAGCATCACACCGCTGAAACTTGGTAGGTAGGTGTATCTTCTTTACCGCTTTCCGATTCAGGTACAAACAATTTGAAAAAATGATATTATAGGGGGGAGTATAGAATAGAGTATATAAGCATACATGAAACTAAAACCAAAAATAAATTTTTTACTCAAACCTATACGTGTGGGGTGTCTATGGATAGGTCTTTTAAAATGATATTGAGGTTTCTAAAACCACTTTTTCTAAAAGTCTAACGTTTGAGATATAGACGCTTCCAAAGTGGTAAAATGGGCGTCCCCCCGTCCCCCCCCCATCTAACTTTTGAACTAAGGAAGTGAAAATTTTGAAAAAAATATTATAATTGGTTTGAGCGAAATCGAACAAGCAGTTTTTGAGATATAGCACATTTTTATTAACCGCAAATATAACTTTGTCTTTCATACAAACACTATGAAAAACAAAGTTATATTTGCGGTCAACAAAATATTGTGGTATTTTGGCTAAGCGGAAGTAAGAATCCCTAATTCAGTTAAAGTTGGCACGGAACCCTCAGTGCGCGAGTCCGACTCGCACTTGGCCGGTTTTGTTTCAAAGCGTATACAAGTTAGCTATTGAGCAATTTAACTACATTCATATTTGGCAACATAAAATTGTCACGGACTGGCACCCTTCAGAAGACTATAAAGCTAGAAAAGTAATTAAGATACAGCAATTCACAAATACTAACCCTTGGTTGAACTTGAAACCTCTTCGTGTGTAAAATTACACTCGAACCGACCCACACACAAGATCAAAGGCGATATTGGGTCTAGACAGAGAAATATGGAAACTATGGTCAGAACAGCGAAGTATGGTGGACCTTAATTAATGTACTGCCAAGAATCGAAACAATACGAATTCTGTAAAGTGCCGAAGTTTCGCGATCGCCTCGATCTAATATCGAGTTTGGAAATTAACATGCAAACAATAATTATTCATCGGAACGGCTTCGGGGAATCTTAGGGATACGAGCGTTTGATAGTACGGGGCGAGGACCAAATTGCCAAAATCATACGTGTTGGTTATAAACTTGGTAAAATATTCAATGTAACAAGTCAATGTTTTGTCAATGTAATAGGTTTTGAACGACACAAGCAGGAACTGCGTGTCACGGTGATGAACATGCTGCGGTGGATGTGGGGGGTCAGGCGAAAAGATCGTATTACGAATTCTCGCATCCGCGGCAGCCTGCGTGTTCATGACATAGCGGACAAGCTGTAGGAGAGTCGCCTTCGCTGGTACGGTCACGTTTTGCGGAAACCAGCGAGCTAGGTGGGTCACAAATGTCTAGCCATGTCGCCTCCACTTGGTCCCGGCAGAAGGGTTAGACCCAAAAAGTGATGACCCGGGCGTGTTATCCCACGCAACTGGGCTTGTAACGCCCGGATGATGATGATGATGACAGTGTAATAGATAGGGTTTTGCTTTGAAGAGATACCTACGCCTCAAGTAGTATTGCTGGATACACTAACCTGCACTAAAATTTTCACACTGTGTTCTAGATCAGATAGTTGGGCTAGCAAACACTAAGTTACTCGTAGTCCAGCGCAATGCGAAGTATTCGTACAATGAGACCGCTAGTCAGTTAGACGACCACACAACTGGGATGTTTCTTAAAAGTTTTAATTAATTGGCGAGAGTTTCGGCAATCCGGGTTGCTGGCCAAAAGCGTTGTTTCTTGCTAGGAATAATTGGCCGGGTTTTTTAAAGCATGATACCAATTATCGGTTTGATTACACTATAATATGGGGATAGTAAGCGTTAACAGGATAAATAAGTTATAAACGAGTTTATTGAAAGTATACAGTAATGATGATGAAACAAACCTTTAAGATTATAATATTCACACACACACACACACACATGGGCAGATAAATATAAAACGGACGACAGTAGATTAAAAGCTATCATAAATATACAGTGCGACATATTATGTACCAGTTTTGATGAAAATTGATAATTTGTACAATATTTAGTGGACAGCTGCCAGGACACATTTACAATACACTTTAAATATGACGAGAATATACCATCTCATATAAATGAAGTAATTCTCAAGCTCGTTCATCACTATTAGCAACTTTCCCAACTCATTGACCGTCGGACAACGGACAGCGACACAGTAAAGGTCATGTGGGTTATTCCGATCTTGTGTTGTGCGAGTTAGTGTGTACATTGCGGAGAGTGAAAGGGCCAAAACTTTTAATTAATCGCTGTAGTTCGGGCGGTAGCCGCAAGGGCGGCGCTGTTCCGGCCCATCGAACAAACTGCTTTCCGAAGGAAGCCCCGGTGCTTCGTTCAGGGTTAGACAGCTGCGATCTTAAATCTAGAGGTGGAAGAAGCCATTAAAGGTGCAGATTGCAGTTCAAATGAATCACAGGATATCTACCGGAGAAAATGCTCGTAAGAATCGCATGAAGTCACGTAAGATTAAACTTGGTCTTTATCTGAAGGTGTATTTATTTTGAAAAAGATCGCGCGGAAAAATACGTTACTTACTTTTTTATCCTTGCAAAATTAAAGAGATTGTACAAAACTGTATCAAAAAAGTAGCTATTGGTTACAATAGGTCTATATTGACAGTTGTTGTATATTTGCAAAAAAGGCATTCGGAACTTTTTGTCTTGAATCAGCTGATACTCATACTAAACAAACCTACCCACCCGTGTATTTCATGTACAAACCGTATTTTCAATTGATTGGTTCCAAAATTCGCAAGTCCAAAGCAAACTGAAAGTTTTAATATAAAATATACGAGTTAGAAAATACACACACACCACACACTTTTATATTAGACGAATCCTAAACACACCATCAAACTGATTATGTGCCGCCATCTTAACCCGACATACGTCGAGGCGGGACGGCCGTCGGAAATTATTACTCGCTTGCCTTACAAATTATCCGGGCCCCGTGGACCGGGTAACTCGGTTACACGAACTCGCGACGGTTAATTTACAGCGCACCCTACAAATTAATATCTCTGATTTGGACCCTTGTCAGCGCGGGGCTACGGAGGAGACCCGACCGACTCTTTGTTTGGACACAAGGTGCGAACGAAGTGCGGTTGTGGAATGGGACATTCAGGGAGAAAATAGAATAAAAGTTTTCACAAAGAAACGGCTGCACAGATTTTCATGAAACATGGCTAAGAACACTTGGGAGTTAAATTTTTAGTTAGTTAGGTACCTACTTAGTTTTTTTAAATAGTTGATTCAGAACTTTCTTATTGCCTATCAATACCAAAGATTTTAGCTATTTAATCAATGTTTAATCATTTGAGTCCGATCACGAACCTTTCTAAACATGGACATTATGTCACACATGGGCCCTTGCCTTCAACAAGTCAAGATGTTACTATCCTCAGATTCTACGGCTGTTTTGCCCTAACTCAAAACAATAGAGAAAGGTACTTTAATAACGACTATAGGTAAACCGCGAAACTGAGACCTCGGGGTACAGGGGCGCGGGGGGAGGCGAGAGCGGGGTTTGTGAGAGGTGCGGGCGGCAGGCACATTCTTTTCAAAATTCAGTACGCTCGCTACACAGGTAGCGATAGCATCTGTTGACAGTTGCGGACGCTTTGACAGAAGAACACAAGAGAATACTGTCTGACTGAAGTCTGAAGATGAGTCGCAGTATATTCGGACACAAAATCTATATTATTGTATTTTTTGTCGTGTTTTTTTTATTTCTATTTTACATCATTCTCCTGCACCTGTTACAGTCTTTGTACATGACCTAAAGTTGAAGTACTTTTATATATTCTATGCTAAAGTATAACTGGGGAAGAGAATGCTCTTAGCATTAAGTCCACCGTTTGAACACTGTAAAATAACAGTGTTTTAATAAAGGCTCTAAATATATACGAATATTTTAGAATAAAATATAGATCTAAATTCAGTGGAATATGAACTAGATAGACTTACTCGTATACTCAAACAAAACAGTCGCAAAAGTAGCAGGGAATGTAATTTGAAATTTTTAATTTTGCCAAAAAATCAATCATATTTTTAAGATTCCATTTTATTTATTGATCAAAATCCACGGCTCTGATAATAATATTTAGAATTAATACACTCTCATTGGTGTTATTGCATCGAATTGAATATTTTTTTCCAATATGTTATGTAATGTTATTAAGTGTCGACACTGACGACCACCATTGTGACCACTGACGTCACATATCTTAAGAAATGTCGCGGCAAATTTCGTCTCTTGTGTATCCTCGCCGCCCGCACCCCTTACAGTCCCCGCTCTCGTCTTTCCGCCCGCACCCCTGTACCCCGCAGGCGAAGTCTCAATGAAGCGGTTTACCTATAACTATTTACCCGCTTTCGCTTGTCCCCTACAGCTCTCATACAGCCGGCGTACCTCGCAGCCGTAAAGTGCGAGTGACGACATATTAATCTCTGCTGGGATGTTCGCCTTTAATATTCCTACTATGACGTATGTACCCCCGCACAAATATCGCGATAAATCTACACAATGCTCTACATTCTGATTATGAGCGAGGACCTTTATTACATTGTGAGTTGTGTTGGGGAAATGTGACACGTGTTAGCGAATAAAAATGTTACAGTACATTAGATTGCGAGTCATATGTTTTAGATTTTTTTGACAAATTCCAGTATTTACGGCGCCTTGGGGCTTCGGATATTTTGAATGTTCAACGATATTTCAGATAACTGCATATTTTATGAGTGTGTAAAGTTGTTTTAACAAACTCGAAACTATTTGCATATTTTTTAACACGATTTGTTTAATGAACGAATACTACAATTGAGACTGAAAATAACTTTTATCTAGAATAAGACAGTTCTTTTTTTTAATGATGATAAGCATCGGTGGTTCAGTGGTAGAATGCTCGCCTGCTACGCGGGCGGCCCGGGTTCGATTCCGTAAATTGTTATTTTCTTGGATGAACAGTATAGATACATCATACGAATTCTACGAGAATTGCCACCTGGCTTCACTGCGTTAGTGGCATTTAACAAAATCAAGAAATAAATCATAACAATTCCTTTCATTTCCAAAAAGCCTCAGTCACATACGGAGCCACGCACGTAGCATAACGCCAAGGTATTCCCTTACACAAAGAAACGCCGATAAAAGCCAGGCGTCTCTCTAAAGAACATTACAGTATATTCGAGAAAAATATTCGCAGCGAGTTTTCAAATTCGTATTCACGTTGCGCATTCACTTTGCCGGGGGAGGTAAGTAACTGACGTAACGGGCACGTAAAAATAAACCGCCGCGGAACATCAGATATGTATGCAATTTTCCAGTCGCATCTCGCCGTGTGTAAAGGCGTCGCAGGCGCCGCGATCCGCATGCGACATCTAAACAACCAGACGAGAGGAATAATTCGATTGGACACCGACGGAAGAACGGGGAACATGAAGATAACGATGTAAGTACCGTGGCAATATGGTGATCTAATCGTGTATACAATAATGCTTGCAAAACAACCCACTACACAATTTCCATAAGAATATCCAGCACACAGAATATCCAGTATCTAGACTGGAACCAATACAGCAGTCATAAGGTAACGATTCGTTACTCGCCTACTGTCTCTTTTCTTACTGACGTAAACTTGTCTCATTAGCATCACGATAAACCTCTGGTTTTAGGTGTTAATATTTCATATTTATTCTCTTGTAATTTTGTTAAAATAAATATAAATAAATATAAAAAAAAACACAGCTGAAATTATCTGTTCAATGTTTCTACGAGATCTGATCCTCAAAACACATTTACGTTATGTACCCAACTAGTTAGTAATGATCAACATCATTTGTTTTGCATACAGAACTACATCCTTTAATGATTTCTATAAGCGACCTCTATTCCAGTATCAATAGATACCTATATAAATCAGCTATTGTCCCTAATATTTGACTGACAAAAGTTATATTGGTAACAAATAAAAAAGTAATACTGAAGAAAATTTTTGTTTCATATGTCCTTCACAAAACACGTGCGGATAAAAAATCTAAGAAAGTATAATTTTGTTTGCTACGATATGTCATTCATCAAACATTAACCTCGTATTACAAAGGTTATGGGTTAATAAAAAAATTACATTTACTTTAGCTATATTCTTTATCTTCATTTTATTTCTGAGAACTAAAGAATATCATTTGACTAATCGCTTATGGGAACGATACTGTTGAATCTATAAATATATAAAAAAAAACTGAGTAACGACATACGATCTAATAATAGCACTAGCATTATTACATATAACTGATCTGATCATGTTTTTTTTGGCAATCAGAAAAGCAAAAAGATAAAAATCATGTTTAAGGGACTGAAATGGGTGTTGAAATTATTTAAAAAAAATACAGACGAAGTCGCGAAGCGTCGCTAGTTTAATGAAGAGAGGTTCGTAAACTTTATAAATTACACAAAAGATCGAGTCGTTTTCTTAGAAATGTGTGTTACGATTTTACTTGAAAGGAGAAGTACTAGAGCCTGTGTAGGAGTTACATTGCTAACATTTTATATTCATGACATGATGTTATTGAAATATAAGCAATTATTTAGGATCAAGAGTTATCTTTTTTGCTGGAAAAATGTTCAATATCAGAACTTAAACATTGATTTTTAATGCAATTAATCGCAATTTGTTGCAGCATTCTAATCTGCAATCCACAAAGCATCCCAAAATACATTCTTTCACCTTGCCATTTCACATTATTAAAATACCTACCACCAAAAACCACTTTGTCCTAACTACAGCCAGATGTGAACAACATTTTATTGAATTCTAATCACGCATCCCAATCGATTAATGAATCGGAGGACAGCAAATCGATACATCGGGTCGCTCGTTCTATTGCACATGAATACATTACGGAATTTACGGAGGCGACATGACGCATGCCGAATCGGAAACCGCTTCGTATCCCGGCATCGTTTTATTTCCGATATCTGCGCTTGTTCAATGCACACTTGAATATGACAGACGGGGTACGTTGCATTTAGCTTTAAGCTCCGAGTATTCGAGTTTATTGACATGTATTCTATTACGTATACTCGAATCGAACGTCGAAAATGAGCGCGATTTGGTTTTCCGATCGTTTTTAAAGAAATTTTTAGAGTCACGAAATAAATAAAAACAAATAATGATCTTACGATTGGATTTCCGAACTCGCTCTGGAAATCCTTGGAATGCTACAGTCAGACTCGAAGTGCTTACGATCCGAAATCTCATTTGAATACGCTTTAAAAAGATTTTCTCATAAAACCTCGCGTTCAGTGATCTCTATAATATTATATCCTAAATTGGTTTCTGAAACGTGGCATTTTCATTAAAAATAAGTAACATATAAGTAGGACGCGTGTGATCTACTTCCTAGGATAGAAAAGACAGCTTTTTAAGAGGAAGCACTGAATTCTGGGAAAACTTTTAAATTATACAAGAGTATGTGGGTGTAGGTAGTTTTGTATTATTCAAGGAGATTATTGAACATTTCTCACTATAACATATCTATTTACATAATCTTTTTTTACGACCTGGATTGTATTACAACAGTCAAGAGCTTATAATTAATATATCTAAAATTTTCTACAATAAGAGTTCATTTACCGTTCACTTTCGTAACTTTAGCAAAATAATAAAAACTTCTGAACAGTATATTCTTCTTCTAGATATAAAATAACTAATTTTAAATGGTTTTAGAGTTTAGAACAAGTGCTAAAGAAGAATAATAGTCATTGTATTATATTTTAATGTATTTCTTATCTCGTTTTAAGATAAATCTAAAGTATCTTATGAGAATAAAGTTCTTAAAACCTAAACCTAGAAAGTGTTTAGTTTGCTTTAAGTGGTTGCTTGAACCCCTTTTATACTCTACTTTAATTTTTAACACATCAATCATATCGCGTCGCCTTAAACGGAAAGCTTAGGTACCTCGCGTGCTCTGAAAGTGGCTGCCAATAAATTGAAACGTATTTCAGAGACACCGTTTGTTTCGCGAGTAGTGTTTTCAGCGGGAATGGTATTGAAAGACAATATTTACAATTTATAGGTATGCATGAGGAATATCGTGAGTGTGATAGTGCAGGGAATACGAAATATGCTTGCTGTAAAACTTGCGACTCAAATGAGGTCGGTTGAGTCTTTACAGACATGAATGGCCTGTTTATGTACAGTTTTTATAATATGTATAAAAGTTTTACTATGTTGCTGCGATTTTTGATGATTCATTTGTTTCTCGACAACAGTTATAGCCCGTTACCTTTGTGTGTGATGCTCAAGATACGAAGTTAAGAATATTTTTTTATTATTTTAAACTGCACTTGTAAAAAGCAACTGTTCGAGACAAGGAATCGAACCAAGTGTAAACCTTGTGTTAAGACACAAGACGCTATCCCATACCACTCGGCCCACGACAAATAGAAACAAAAATAAAAAAAAACAACCAAAGAAAAATATTGTTCAAGAATTAACTTCCTAAAAATACTCCTGGTATATCTGAAAACTCTGATTGCAGCTGAAGTAAACGGATTTCAAGTGACGACCAGAACATGGTGTGCCATTCTGTAACACAAAACGTCACGTAGAGTATAAAAATCACGAGTAAAAGCAGTGTTATTGGCCATCAATTGAAATCCTGACGTTGCGATCGCTATAAAGGTGATGCGGAGCCGTTTGTGTCGACACTGCGCTCATAAAAATAACAACCAACGTTCTGAAACCGATATGAAAGATACAAAAGAGTGTCAAAGATTCGCATCAAAAGGGCTTATGACACTTGACCTCAAAGCTTATTGTTCTCCTAATTTCACAATCCATACATTCATTCCATTATAACCCCAAAATTGTGAATTATATTCCTCCGTATAAAACGTTTCGGGTGAAAGTTGATTTTTTTTGGGGTTTAGTGGCATAAACCATCAAAAGATCTGCACTACCATGCTATACTCCCTGTGTGACCTGTGTGTGTATTTATCGCAATGTTCTTTAACACGTTCCGGGACACTACTCCAGACACAATAGATGTTTTATTGTTTTCACGCCTGTAGGCGGGTACTGTCCCGGAACGTGTTAAAAAACCCGAATATCTAGTTCATTCTATTTTCTAGGAAAAAAGTTTCCAATTTCCGAGTAACCAGTTTAAAATCACCAGTTAGATGATATTTTCAGTTCTCGCTGTGGCTCCAGCAATGGTAGGTAGTTATATTTTTTTCTCACCTTTGAATTCACGCCGAGGAAATTGCAGGTGTAATATAAAGTTGAACGAAATTCGAACTGGGTTGTTTTGAATTTGAATCGTAACCAAAAGAAGCGGACGAAGAAAAAGGCTTAATAAGTCCGACAGTTTGATAACGACTCAATTATTGAGAAATCTACTTTGTATTGAATGCGTGAATACTAAAATTCCAAGTAAAACTTCTTACGGTTACGCTATTTAAGTACCAATTAATTTGATAAAAGTGGCACTAAAGTAATTCTAATTGCCTTTACATTATTTATGAAATGCACGCCTCTTTGCCTACTCGTACATTCAGAGCATTATTTGAGAGTGCATTTCTATGGGGTTGCTCACCCACTCCGCGTCGGACTAACGCAGAGAGCCCTTGAGCCCTTTGAGTCCTTACTGCACCCCCTTCACAGCCAGCGAGCAGTCACGCTGCAAACTAGACGCGCTGCACTGCACGTCTCTTTGCGACAGCAGGGTCCAATTTCGGAGTGATGTGTTGCGAAGTTTTCATAAGCCCAGAGGTAGTAGCCGAACTGCTCGTAGATTGCCAATCGAATATTTGTTAACGTCGATTGCTCTTATGCCAGCGCACGGCCGAGCGCAGTTATGAATGGCGGAGCCGCAGCCACAACGAATGAAGGCCATTTCGTTTTTCATTGGAAGTGCAGTTCTATGGCTTCAGTCATTTTGCATCGGACTAATGTCGAGGGTCCTACAGTCCTTTGAGCTCTCTGCTCGGCCTCTTTGCAGCGTTGCAACGAGCGGAATGGAGAGCCTTGTCTCTTTGCAATGGTTTGATCAATCTACGATGGAATAACGAGGGATCAGATGAATAAGGAATTGGGTCGCATTCATTTGATTTCCCGATCATTCAAAGACGATATTATATGGGTCAATATCAGTTCCGATAGATTGAGATCCATCTTTTGTCGTAATTTAGTTTGTACTTAACCACCAATTAATTTTGTTTTGGATTAAACTGAACGTTGAAATCTAACGATTAGCAGAAGCTATACGAAATTATGATTTTATACTTAGATTAGTTAAAGTTTTCCGTTTTTCTGGATGAGCTCGCTATATCGACGACTCTGTGCTACACTTGGCTCAGTCTAGCTAGCTAGAATCGTAAGCAAACCTATATCAAATATTAAAAGATAAAGTCAATCTTTTTAACTTATGTTTACAATCCTGATGCCACTTTCACCAAATTTGTAGCACTCTTTACGTCTAGACTCGGTATTGCACCTGTTCCGTACGCTCGTATCTTACATAGGTCACGACCTCACCAAAGCTGCAATGTGGTGTCTGGTAAAGAGGACGGGTTCAAATGAAGTTGCATTGTATTACCTGCACCAGCGGACTTATACAAGACATGGTTGCATTAGAAGTGTGAGGTAGGGAACAATATGTGTAATAGTGTTACAGGTGGAACAAAATTTATCAACATTTATTTCTTGTAGCTTATTTCTTTCAGAAGGTGTTAGGCACAATACTTTTACGTAATAATAAACAAGACGTCCGGGCGGTAAGACATGGCGTTTCACATTTATTTGAACAATCAAAAGTAATAAACTAAATGAGTTCTTAAAAAAAGCTACATTTAGTAGTTTCAAAATATATGCTGACATATTATTTCAAAGGGGTCTTTAATACCAAAATTGTCTCACATATGACTGACGGTATTGAATGTTTACCTAAATTCATAAGATATAAATTTGGCCATTGTGTTTGGTTAGATATAACGTAATAAAAATATATTTTCAAAAAACTTTGCTGTTATCCTTTCCAAATATAAATGAACTTACCTGTGAATAAAATTTGCTAGCTCCAGTTTTCAGTACCTGATTTAGCCAAGTAATATTAGAAATTTCTACCGTGTAGAAATTAATACAACAGAGCCCGCGTTCTAATCATAGCCCGTACCAGAATTAGTACGTTAGCTAAAATAATGTTATTTAGGGAACAGCCTAAGCAATACGTAAGTAAATAATGTGCCATCAGCAACAGCGGGGGGCGGAAATGTAAGCGAGTTCCTCGGAGGAAGTATTGCCAATGGAGAATTATATACGAAGCCGAGATAATGGCCTTTGTGATAGATGCTTACTACACATTTATGAACTTTATTGAATGAAAATATATTTGCTTAGAAAAATAAATTGATAAGAAAAATCTTTATGAACTCGTTAATGTTTTTTAGTAAATGTAAACTGTAGTAGGTAGATAAACGTTTTGGGGTACATAATTTGGGTTTGATAACCAAACGCAAATAATTTTAAGAAAAAAAATTGATAAAAAGTAACCTAAGCTTCCAGCCTTTAAATTCTATCTAAAATGCAAAAAATATAATTTGCATCGGCCGGGAATCGAACCCGGGCCGCCCGCGTGGCAGGCGAGCATTCTACCACTGAACCACCGATGCTTGATAATTAAAACTAAAAATTGAAATGTATTGCGTACCGACGCAGTAACATCTTATCGTGTGGCGGATTGTATGTTTTTAGATTAGATCGTATTCCTATAGCAACAAGATATTGATTGCCATACGACAAGGAGGAACCTTGGATAAAATATGCCAAAAGTATATAATTAATTAGGTACTTAAAAACATTGTTAGGTACTTAAAAACATTGTTTATTTCGCTCTTATTTGATTAGCTGCAATCTAAGGTGTATAAGCAAGCACCTGCCGAGTGCCGACATAACGCTTTTAGTACTACTGTTACTTCTCAAAATTATTTACTTTATAGAATAACTCTTTAAATTATATTCTAGTTATAATCAATAGATTCAAAGCGAAAAAATAATAGTTACAAGCAATAGTTTAACGGCAATACCAAGAAACTATATTTTCTTTGATTATATTCTTCTTGAATAAATTATTTTACGGGCTGATTTTATTAAGAGATAAAGCATATTCGCCGACTACTGTACAATATGGCTGATTTATCATAGTCATCATAACCTATTTGCACTCATATAAAATGAAATAGGTCGCTTAAATTTAATCTCTCAGTTTTTTTTTATCTAACCATTGAAAGCCCTAAGACATGGAAACTATATGAAAATAATATCATGCTCAGACAACTAAAAGGCGTATGGAACTATTGGCTTAATTTTCGGCCCGCCATTTTAATTTTGTTTAAAAGTAGCGGCCATCAATAAAACCTTAAAAAATCGATTCCTTGCACTATTTTCCAAATAAAATATTCTATGACCAAATATCCTGATCCGTCACTTTTACCCACATATATTTTGTGATATATCGATTTTCAAAGGCCACGACTGACGCCGTCATTTCTTTAAAAAAAAACAAGTGAGCCACGCTCCATAGTCAAAATTCCAAAGCTCCTTATAGGATCTATGGATTGCTACTCATGATTTGAAACTCATTTACGACTTAGTACAGAGGACCAAAGAAGTGGATAGTCATTATCACCGCAGAGATACGTAAACCTGAATATTACTTCAAACAAACCTGCTCCCCTTTACTCTAAAAGTAACAGCACTTCTGCTTCTAATCAGCCCGCACACTTTCATACGAGCTAACAAACTCCGAAACTGCGCTCGAGAAATAGGCCAAAACACCTTACACTTAGCGCAAAAATACGAGCGAATTATAACCAGAGTTTATAACACCACTCGGAGTCGCAGTCAAAACTTTAATTTGCGCCTAAACGGGTCAAGACCGAGTGGAACTCTCGGAAAAGTGCTTTTTAATTCTTTTTCCAGAAAGCAGTTAAATGAAATGTTGCAGATTTGAGGAGTCTAAAGTCGAGTTTTGGAGTAATAATATTCATGGCAATTTATAAAATTTTGCTTCATTTTTAATGTCATAGTAAATGAAAGATTTGATGTCAATTTATAATTTAACTAGCGGTCTCCCGCGGGTTTGCTCCCTACCCTCCTGTCGCAGCGTGATGCCTGTTACAGCCTAAGGCCTTCCCCAATAAATAACCTATCGAATCCAAAAATCTTTTTTCAAATCAGTCCAGTAGATCCTGAAATGAGCGCGTTCAAACGAACAAAAACTGTCAGCATTATAATATTAAAGTATAAAGTATTATTATTTATTATTTATTTTATTTATTATACAAACAGCGTTTTACAGATGAGTTTACAGTAGTCCCATAAAACTATTTACATAGTTTGTCTGTGGGATCACGAGTCTCAACATTCCAAATCAAAACTTAAATACTAAATTAAGTTAGCTAAAAAATACTTTTTAAGTTTTCTTTTAAAAACATTTGTATCTTGTTCCCGGCGTATATCCCCGGGCAAACTATTTAAAAGATATGGTAACCGTTTCTTCAATGTTCTATCACCAAAGTAGTTATTTACTTTAGGTACTTCAAATTTACCCGCAGACACTGACCGGGTACAATGATTATGGTTGACCAATGTTGGGCTATTCTCCCGACTGCCATGGTTATTTGTTAATAATAGGTATTTATGCTTTAAACTGACCGGAAGAATTTTACAAATTTTAAAAAGTTTATGATAATTACCTTTGCAATTAGCTTTCGTTTTGTTATTCACTAGTAGTTTAAGAAATCTAATTTGCAGTATTTCAAGCTTATCAATGTATGTTTTAAATGTTAGTCCGTAACTGTCAAGAGCGTAACCCAAAACTGATTCAACTAGTGCATGGTAAGTATAGATGATACAGGAATGTATAAGTAATTTCTATTCGTCTAAAACCATAGGTAGACCGAAAAATTACCGTTAACTCACAACGGGAGACGGTCAATAAACCGATTTAGGAAGTAGATATCACATTTTATGTTTGTAACCCTAAAAAACCGTACGTATGAAACGTGGCAATCGGCCTTTTATTTCTTGCTAGTCTCAATACCGGTGATCGGATTTTGCACCGCCACGCTGGCTGGTTTTACAATATCCTGATTTTTCCTTTTGTGGTCCGACACGGATTTTTTTATAACCGCGGCGTAGGTGTTACGTGGGTCACAGGAATTATTAATTGGCTACGTAAATCCGTTAGGCGATACGGATAGAAACGGGATGGAGAGAAAACGAGTTAATCTGCTACACTTTTACAATACTTGAACGTAGAACCAACTTAATTACAGAATAGATGATAGATAACTTTCGGCCATTTTTATTGACTTTGAATCGTATTGCTGTTGAATAATCCCCTTTAACCTATTGATTTATTCTTTCATAACCAATTTTTTTATAATATTAAAGGTACTAGGGCGAATCAAGCTAGGTTATACTAATGTCACGATGATAAAATTTTAGTATCTATTTCCTACACAGCCCTAAAGTAAATTTCACAAAATTTTTAAACTTCCAATGTAATTAATTTTAAGCCAGACAACATCTCTCTGCCGTATGTTACAGAATTCTTCAAGTTTTCAAATCAATACAGATTACAACATGCCCCGATGCAGTCCTCGTCTGGCGAGTTCTTTCTGCTAATCCTCAGGTACAGAGGTCCTACTGTGTAAAACGACGATGACTCTTGCCTTTCTTCTATTTCCAAATTCCACCACCACAGTAAGACTTTAACCAGTCATGTCGGATTGGCGTCTCACAGAATAATGAGATTGCCCTTGTGTATTGCGCACATACTTGAGCTTCATAAACAATGTCCTGCGCCGATGGCCAATCTCAGTGAAGTCGATCCCAAAGATATTAAGATTTTAAACGACTTTCTATCACGGTTTCTATATTTATGGTACGACGACCAAGTCTACAAAGACGAGGATATTAAAGAGCACGTGCGTAGTAAAAGATGTACTACTCTATTTATTCTTTCTCATTGTCCGCCAGACGGAAATCCGTAATAACGTAAGATGATTGCAGAAAGATCAGGCGAAGCTTCGATTTCTGAGGCAACGAAGCGCAACCACTCCAAATTCCTGTTTCTGAATCATTTCAAGAAAAGTCTTCCAACGCTACCTAGGACCTCTTGGTCTCAGGCCGTCAACATTCGGCGCTTACTTTCTCAAACAAAGACCAGGGCCGTATACGACAGTTAAGCTGACTCGTCTGAAGTTAAATTAAATATAAATAAATATCCTTGGACATTTCACACAGCGCCATCTGGTCCCAAACTAAGCAAAGCTTGTACTATGGTAACCAGACAACGGTTATAAACATACATAAATACTTTTTTTTTGTAAATACATACATATTATACATAGAAAACACCCAGACCACTACAAACAGACATGTTCATGCACACAAATGTTTGTAATGTGCGGGGATCGAACCCGCGACCTCTGGCGCAGTAGCCAATTTCTTAACCACTGCGCCAAATCGGTCGTCATCTGACCAACAAGGCAGTTCAGTGTACCAGAGTAGAGCCTCATGTCCTAATCCGGCTTAATGTCGGGCACATTAGCGGCCGTCAGCTCTGGTAGTCGGCAGCCGGCGAATTGCTCCTGTGTGCGGTTCCAGTTAATTGGGTGTCGATTTGTGCTTTGGCACTTTCTAAGTAGTGTTGGATGAGTCACGAGGATTAGTTACAATAATCTCTCAACATATTTGACGACTGTTGTTTTAATTCTATATATAATCTGGTGTTGTTCACGCAAAAAAATCAGGCCCCAAAAACCAAGGTTTTAATACATCTTACGTCTTACGCTATCCGGGCGCATGCCTCTACACTCGGCCACCGATACATTGGCAACCCTGTTGAATGTTTCAAGTGCTGTCTTTAGCGCGAAGCACAAACTGCGTAAATTTCATTGCCCTGCATATACAAATTTTATACCGTTCTGTGATCTCTGCCAGTTATGGCCAGTTCAGGGAGGTTCTAATGACAAGAAAACAGTTTTTTATTATTGATTGATTATTAAAAACAAACTTAATTTGGCAGCATGAATGCCTATCAGTGCCGGTTTTAGTACTACCAGCGCCCTGGGCGAGATTTCTACGGCGCCCCCTAACTGCAATTCAAACCCATACGAAAAAAGGCGAAGGATAATAATGAAATAACCATTTATGAAAAGAAATAAACATTTATTAAAAAAACTAATAAAATTTTACTTTTCTAGCCTTTCTATCGGCGAACTCTTTTATTAAGTTATCAAAGTCGATGTTTTCAGCAATTTCATTTTCGATTGACAAAGTTGCCAAGTTTGTCAATCTAGATTGAGATATTGTCGATCGCAGATAGGTTTTTATCAGCTTGAGCTTAGAAAAACTCCTCTCTCCACTAGCAACCGTTACGGGAATAGTTAATAATATTCGTAATGCTATCCAAACATTTGGATATAGTTCTTGTAAGTTGCGGTCTTTGATAAAATTTAAAACAAAAACAGGAGTAACCACTTTCTGATCAGGCAAAAACGATTTCAGACTTACGAGTTCATCGCACAACATACATCCATCTATATCTGATTTGGAATTTACATTTAATTTCAATTGAAGATCACTACAGAGTTTGATAAGGTCGTGTTTTTCTGGAATCTGTTTTAAATTGTACAAAAAAGACCAAGATTCCGAGTACTCACATAACTGTTCAAATCTTTCGTTGAGTGAAGTTAACGTCGTGTCCAAAAGACAGTTGAAAAATTCAACCTCAAATTTTTTTTCTGGAGAAGTTATAGGCTCATCTTGGGCAGTTTCACCAGCTTGGCGCTTAACACGTCGAATTCTTGTTGTCGCTCTAAACACAGGTTCTATTTCTAACTCTTCAGCCAATTCCTTCGCAGTTGAAATGGCGCTTTTAAAGCCTGTATTTCTATATTCTTCCAAGAAATTGCAGCATTTTTTCAACATGTCTGTGCATTTACCGAGATCCATGTCTGTTGATTGTAGAGATTTACTAACGACATTAATTTGAAAAAGTATGTCATACCAGACAACCAATGAAACTATGAAGCCGAAATCTTTTACCTGTTCGGCTAGAGTAGTAGCCTCATGAGAGACTTGAACATCAGTTTTCTGAGTTTCAATAGCCAAAGTGATTAAAGCGTCATGGACGGCGCTAATTTGATAACGGACTGCTTTAACACTGCCAATTCTTGCTTCCCAACACGTGTCACTGAGTTTTTTTATAGTGTACAATCCCAAGTGATCGGTCAGAATTTTCCATCGATGAACAGAAGCTGAAAACAACGTAAACAACCTCTGAAGTACTCCAAACAAAGTGAAAGATTTTACAGATGACTTAGCGGCATCGCATAGTACGAGATTGTAGCTATGCCAGCCACACGGTACATATACAGCTAAAGGATTTATGTCCAGAATTCTCCTTTGAACTCCAATATTTTTTCCTTTCATATTTGCTCCGTTGTCATAGCCCTGACCTCTACAATCGTTCAATTCCAGTCCGTATTTATTTAAAATATCAATAATAACTTCAGTCAGCCTTTCACCAGTCGACTCATTAACAGGTATAAATTCTATGAAATGCTCTTTTACTGATATTTTATCGACATCTGATGATAAATCAACAAATCGTATTGTCAGTGAAAGCTGTTCTATATGACTAATGTCCGGAGTACAGTCAGCTATAATAGAATAATATTTTGATTTCTTTGCACGTGATATGATTTCTGACTTCACTTTTTCACCCATCAGCTCTATTAATTCATTTTGAATGTCTTTTCCGCAGTAGTGGTCAGAAACATCACCCTTTACAGCTAATCGCAAGTGCTCCTCCATAACTGGATCAAATTTGGCTAGTAGTTGTACTAAACCCAAGAACTTTCCATTATTTGGCGTATATAGTTTGTCGGAAGTACCTTTAAACGCCATATTGTTTTCAGCTAAATACAGTGTAATATGCATTAATCTAGACAAAATATTATTCCACCTTGTAGTTTCCTTTCTAATCAAATGTTGCTCTTGACAATCTATTGTTTTTCCCGTTTTTAATCTTAGTTCAGCCTCAATCCATGAGAGGTAAAACTTCTTATGAAAAGTGCTACTTTCATGAACTTTTAACATTTCTGATAAGTGTTTCCAGTCGTTATATCCTTTAGATACTAAATTCGACGTTGAGCTGCTATCAAATAGCCGGCAACAAAAACAGTAAACTCGATTTTTAGAAACTGAGTATATTAACCAACGACGCTGAATTATTTCATTGTTTGCAAGTTTTTTGGTAAAATGAGAATTTGAGAAATGTCGCCCTGTATCATTCTTTGGATAATTATCAATGTGAGTTTGCACTGGGCCATTAGTTATTATATGATCAATAATTTTGCTATTTCGAGTGAGTGGCCAAGTGGCTGGATCCGATATATTTGGAACAAGAGAACTAACGTCATCTAGAATTTGTATTTGTTGTACATCACCAATAGTGTCATCCTGAGCAGCATCTGTAATTGTAACACAACTTGTCTCCTCACTTCGGGAAACTTCGTCCACAATCTCTTCAACAGCTAACTGATCTGACTTGTCAGACAGAGACTCCAATACCGATGCATTCGCTTGTATTTCAGATGTAGATGCCACATTAAGGTCTTGATTTTTTGTTGTGATAATATATTTGCCTATATTCATAAACTTTTTTGTTTTTTCAAATTCCTTTTCTTTTTCTGCTTTTCGTTTTCTATATTTTGACCCAGATGGTTTGCTTTTGAAAGGATCAACGTGTTCAGACATTTTGTACTAATCAAATCTGCAACAAATTAAATCTGCGTAAGTCCGATCATTTCTATAAATTAATTAAATATAACGCTATTGAGTGAGGACGACCAAAAACGCTTTATATTCAGGAAAGCGTTAGCATACACGTGAACTACGATCGAAAAATCTAGGTAAGGTAATATTGTCATGGCAGCGGAATAATTGTGAAATGTTATATTTAAAAGCTTGTGTTACGTGATAGTGCTTAGATTTGTATGAAAAAAATCACGATCATCATCCACTCGTTCCCGAAAAAATGACTTCTATGTACAGTCAGATGCAAAAGTCGGTGGACACTTTTCACCTTTAACACAAAGGCTTACGAATGAACAGTGTTCATCCACTTTTACACTTGACCGTACCTCCTCGACATTCATTTATTATCTCCGTGTTAAAATTTCATCAACATTATATAGTCAGTTCCAGAGATATTTTATAATATATAATTTACTTTAAATAGATTACCCCACTCCAAACATAACATAAACAAACAAACAAATGTTACCTCTTTAGTATAATAAGTAAAGATAGTTAAAATAAAATTGTACTTACCTAATTAGTGAAATAATCCGTCATAAAGCAAATAATACCTACTTAAACACTATTTGTATTTCAACTTTTTGGATAAAACCTATGTCACTCTGTAGTCGGCGACAAAAAGAAAAAAACATGCACTTCGTAACTTAGCGTGGACCGCCAGATTACTGCGTCTGTTTGTTTTAAAATATGTAATTGCGATAACTGTTTTTAAGTGCGTGCACCGATTGAATGAATAAGAATGAGCTGTGTTCCGCTCCATCAAAAATAACGCCAACTCTTTTGAACTAAAATGTTAAAAAGAGATAGATAATGTGTTTCTCTGTGGTCGGGGATTCCCAGTAAAATAAACTGTATGTATGTAGTGCTACGACCGAACGGATTGAGCACTGCGTTCCATTCTAGTGTTGCCAACACATCGTTTTTTTTTTCGCTTACAGAGATGGGAATATAAAGGGGCGCCGCTTAACGGCGCCCCTGGGCGGTCGCACAACCGCGCCCTACCCTAACGCCGGTACTGATGCCTATCGCATAGTTATTTAATCGTGCGGTAGCAGTATCCTATGTTTGTGTACAAGCCGAACCTTTATTGACGGATACAATCTTGTAGTAAACTTGCTTCGCCTTTATTACGAATACTTTAAAAGTTCGTGCTGTGGCTACAGACCCTATTTGGCAGAATCCAAAAAGGTTACGGCTTCACTGACACAAGCAGTTTAGCGTACATTTAAAGTGGTAATAATGATCATTTCCATTATAAGCCGTGAAAACCCCCCCAAATGTGTGCCGTCAAAAAGTTCCGTTGCATTTCCGCACTCGGCCCGCCATAATGAAAACGATAACGAGCCCGCAAAGCGAAAACCCTAATTTCCTAAAGCGCTAAACTAAATAACAAAAGCTATAAATGCAGTGCATTAATGTGGTGATATTAAACGCGAACGACCTAGTGGGTGGGAGCCTTTTTAGTGATCATGTGCAGTAAGCGGGTTAACTTAACGGTTATTGGATTTGGAACATGTTTATAATGGGTAAATAAAAAAAAACGCTTAATGTTTCCATGAAATTAATAGCAAATACGTCGAATATCAAATAAAATTCTTTTGTTCGTTTCGTTTATAAAAACACAAACCTTTTTTTTAGCCATTTAGTAATAGGATCAACAAAAACAGTATTTTGTTTATTATTTTTTTATGAAAACATCACCTTACTTATGGCTACTATTCCGATAGACTATTCATTTATGCAGTCAAAACATTTTTCCATGGAACTATTTTGGCAGTGTAACGATTCCCGAATAACAAGTTTTACAAAAACACAGAAAATAAAACTTGGCCACAATTTCAATAGAAACTAGTTTCAGTGCTGGATTTATTCGACTCTGCGTAGGAAGAAAAAAAATGGGAAGCGTGGAAAAAATGCGTGTTATAAGCGGAAATCGAACCCGGAACCTCATATTGGCTGACAGCCAGCCGGCGAGTGCGACTGTCAGAATTCAATCAATTCGCACTAGCGGGCTTTTTCCCTTTGAAAATAAATACTTCCGACAATAAGCTAACACTGTTAGGACAAACAGTTTTGCGGGAAATAGATATGGTACATGAAGATAAAAATAAGGAACGTTAAGTGATTTGACAGCGCGTTCAGTGTAGTGGTAAGCGCTCCATTATAAGACGGCGGTTGCGGGTTCGAATTCCGCAAGGAGCAAATGTTTGTGTGAGTATTAAGTCATGCATGAATGAGTCACCTCACGTCAAGTCATGGATGTTTTTGAACTATTTGGGCTCCTCCTGGATTCTAGATGTCATGAAACACGTGGTTACTCGGTACTATTATTTCAACATAAATAATACCTTATTAGTTCTTATTTCAGCTTAGTTCGTTTTTTTATCGAGTTTATATTATAATACGATTGCTTTTTGTCGAAAGGTTCCCTGAAACACGGGCTTTTACTTTGCATAAATCAAGTAATTACATTTTGGGTAGCCTGTGTTGCCAGAGTATGGTTACTTCATCAAACTAGATGAGCGGTAATGAAGGCCAGTCACGCCCTCATTCGAATTACCGTGTCTGTCTCGTCTGCCAGTCGTTTAGCACGCGATAGCTCAAATACAAGAGTATGTCATTGTTTGACTCCTCCATTTTAGACCCTTTGCACACTGCGACTTTAAGCAGCGATGCAGTCGCGATGCAGCATCGATGCAGTCGCGTTGCAGCATCGGTGCAGTCGCAAAATGTCAACACTTGCACTACTTTTAGCATCGATGCAGTCGCGATGCAGAAGCTGGACGTTGACAAATTATGTACTGTATATTGGCGACTGCATCGGTACTAACGTGCGACAGCATCGATGCCAAAATAAATCTGATCATTGCGCGAATCGCGATGCTGTAGCATATTTCCGAAACGCGCGATTGCATCGATGCTAAAAGTCGAAGTGTGTCGTAAGGGATCTTAAGTTTGACGGAGTCACACAAACTCTGAGAATGTTTCGTAGCGGTTACACTTGCTGCCGCTCGCTTTATAAAAGGCGTAGTACAACTCCGCTTCCGGCGCATACACATGAAACCAGAAAACTTGTGAGATATTTATTCGTAAAAAAGTACTAACAGAAGCGATCGCAAAACTTTATATCTTCTGCTTATCTATGCTTAGCATTTTTTGCCTAAAGCTAACCACAACAAAATGCTGTCGTTGACGGCCAAAAAACGAAACACGGTCACGGTGTAGGAGACCACGGAGTATTAGTGATCACTTCAAACGATAAGAATCTTTTTTGACTTTGCCATACAAGTATTTACAGCGGCTATGGCTGTTGTGTGACAGTTCTATCGAGAACGGAACATCCGTCAATAAGGAGGGCGAAAGTAATGATAGTTCAACTCCCAACAGAGTACCTAAGCAAGTCACTGTAAACCCAATTGAATTATCCAGCCTAGTAAACTAGCTGATCTCCTTAACTCGTGTCACCCTCACCACTGTCGGCCGATCGGCCTCTCATTTGGGCCGATTGTGTCCCGGTATACATAATTTGTATGCGCCAACGTCGCCGCCATTAAGATAATCTGCACTGACTGCGTGCGGGCCTTTCATTGATTGCCGATCGACGTCTGTTAGACTCAACGTACGGCCGAATTTAAACTGTGATACAACAGTGTTGAATGACAATTACTTTCATCGTTAACTTTTCTTTTGTGTATTTTGACAAGCAAAGCAAGCGTAGCTTTAACAACTATTCTTTAGACTCCAGATTACGTAAATTGGCTGAGATAGAGTCTGTGATGAAGTGACTTTGACAAATGAATTGATAATGACGATGAAAAGTACTATGTATATTGTAACTACAAAGTTTTGTACTTTTACATCATATCTGACGAGGTCCATTGTTCGTTTCTGCCAAGCTTATTCATATCCTATTCAACTACTTACATAACTAAACAAGAATAACAATTGAATACGATTTTACCTTTCTCAAACACAGGTAAAAGGTAAAATACCTGGCCATACGTATTTTCCAACGTTAAATTCGTTCCGAAAGCTCTTTTCAGCTATAAAACTTAAGGTCGGCGGGACCCGCATGGTGGTCCGAAGCAACTTTGCGGCAAGTGCCGTGGGCCATTAAAACTTACTTCAATACTACGTCCACTCCGTGCGGGGTGACTATACGGAGTAATACCGCTGAAAATCGCCGTTAAAAGTTCCTCTTAAACTGGATTCCAGTTTCTATACGAGTAAATATAGTAGACGGTGATGTCACACGAGTGCGACAAAATCCGATAAACCTCACGGCTCATTCAAAGGACGAAAGTGACGACTGGTATGAAATGTTAGAATAAGGAAGTGCGTTAAGCCTTGAGAATTCAGCTAAAAGCTGCTTCACAGTACAAAAATGTTAGTGCACCGTCCCACCGTCATGACGGATGTATACATTTTGACAAAGGCTTCCATTAAATTAGTAATTAAATGAACATGACTTGAATGAACCAATACCGAACTCTTACGTACGACTACGTACCAATGCCGTATTGTAACTCTCAGTCTCATAGATTTTTCTTCTGAATAGCTTAGTGTGAATTACAGAAGTGACTGTCACAGAAGTCTAAGAGTTATCGTTGCACAAAAAATAGCCGTTTTCCGTATTTATCCGGGGTCATTCCGTTTCATACCACGCAGGTGTTAAGTCCCCAATAAAACAGGGCGCAATCTCGGGGGCGGTTACTAATGCAGATTGCGTTCAGAAGGTCATATCTAAATCACGGGATAGAGCGTAACGTCAGTACTTTATCTTAACTCGGCACCTGGCTGCCGTGAGTTATACCGCCGGTTCTTCTTTTGTTGTTTACGAATGAGTTTTTCGCGTTAACGTCGGAGGCGGCCCCCGTTCGACGCACCTGCTTCTATCCCCCATATTTATTGTACTCATTTTATGTATATTGTGAGCGAATAGTACGCAGTCGGGAACTTATCGAGCCTAATGTGGCGTTATTTTTCTCGGCGACGGGACTTCCGAGGGGCGATGTTTTTATTATAAAGCATGAGGTCTGGGGAAATATTTGCTGAAGAGACGTGATGTGCGCTGTGCGCTGTGCGTTTACGTTTCAATGCGTGTTTTATTTCGAAATGTTTGATCGGCAGTTGTCTGGAATTTTTATATTTATGTTATTGCTCTGTATTGTTGAAGGGCTTTTTATGTTATGCGTTCTGTTGATAAAGATTTCACAGGCAAATTACAGGTATGTATAGATAGAACCATATAAGTTTGGCGACACATAGGAAAAGGAAAATTCATATTCTGTCACATTATGATATTGATGGAACCTTATTCGTTTCTCTCGTCTTCAATATGACTATTCCTTAAATGTACATTGTACATACGTATTGAAATCGATACGCTTATGTGCCCAATATATATATATATATATATCTTGCGTTAATTAATATCAGTAACTAATCTCTTTATCGGGAATACCTCGGTGCACTCCGTCAAAGTAATAATTAGCTGATAGCGCAGATAATTAATGAGTAAGATTAGATTGACGTCCACCGGGGGCGATCAAACAGTGTTAGAATGCATTAACTATGCAACTGTTGATTAGGATCAAACACGAATAGCACGGAGGGTCTCAGGTTAATAATAGTAATCCCAAGGACCTTGATCTGAAATGACATATTAATAACAGCTGGTCATAGAAAAATACTCTGAAGTTTATATAGAAATTACGTTTATAAAGTAAACGCAACTTGCCGTTTGATTAAATCCGCAATAATAACCTATTTAGCCCCATAAAAACGCGTATCTAATTCAAACTCTTTCAGCGCAAATATCAAACCAATACACCGCACAAAAATCATTCCGCCAATATAAAAACCCTTTCAAAGCACCAATCAATTCTACCACAAAAAACTGAATTAATCGAGAGCCCAATGCCGAATAGTAAAAAGTTGAGTGCATTAATCAACTGATGAAACGCGGCTGAAATTATACTTGGCCGTTACAAAGGGGCCCTCGAAAAATATTCATCGATAAAAATAATTGATTCCGCTGCATCGATTATAATGGAATTTGCGATTCATTACTGTGGGGCTATTACGGAACTCGATCTCTGTAGCATTGCAAGTGTTAGTGAATTCACGACGGTATTTTTGAAGCTTCGAAGTGTACTAGTATTTTGAAGCGCTGAAACTCTTTGACAGTGCGTCCGTCCGCGCTTACTCCAGCTATGCCACACACGGATTGCAATAGCATCACTAGTGAAGACATGACAATGCTTTGAAAGCTCCGAAGAAAACACCAACTAGTATTTTGACAAACACATTTGTTATGTCACTCTTACTTGACAGTGGAGTCCACTACGCTTTCGGTCTCTCACACATAGATAGCAATTGCATCATCATCTTCATTATCAGCCAAAGGACGTCCACTGCTGAACATAGGCCTAGCCCCAAAGGTTTTCCATAGCGACCGGTTGTGAGCAGTCTGCATCCAGTGTGATCCTGCATCGCAGGATCTCTTTATCGGGAATAAAGTATAAAGATCGCTTTACAAGGTCGTCTGTCCATCTTGTCGGTAGACGTCCAACGCTGCGCTTTTGGTCGAAGGGTCGTAGCAATCGCATAGCTATCACTAAGTTACGTATTCACCCTGGCGGAATAGTCGGCTCATTCAAATTCTGAGGAAGTGTTGTAATTATTCAGGAGCGGACCAGAGCACATTATGTAAGTTTTAATGAAAGAAAGTACAGGTCCATTAGGAGAGGAATATTCATTTCGTATAGCGGGCCCGCGAATAATGATGATATTCTAGTTATTGTTATTGCTTCTATGTAAGCTGAATTAATTGTATGGCGTCCGCGGCTGTTCCTCGCTTCGTCACGACCTAACTTGATTATGCTATGTTTTATATTAAATTATTAACTGCAGCTGAATTATTACAACCGTTGCCAGGTTTTTAAATAGAATTTTACTCACTAAGAATGAAACGGCTTTATGATTTAGGATATTGAAATAGCGGCCGGTGCAGGATATTGTATGCGTAGGAATATGAAGTTAGCTGTACTATGAGGAGGATCAATAAAAAATAATTAATTTGAAATTATAACTAACGTATAATTCATTTTTCTTTGCATGTCGTATATAATAAACAATATTTTTTTTTTACTATTAATTAACTATTTTTTTTAAAAAGTTCAACGAAAAATTATGTGTAGGTTGTCAGTTTTGTGAAAGTGCCGCTCTTTTCTGTGGTCAGCTTTCATTAGTCAGACTCTATTCACAAAATATCATTGCAAATTATAGCATAATTTATATTCCAATGTACCTATAAGCTATAGTTTTGGAAAGTTTCATCAAAAATATCAGTGGTTTTTACGTGAAGGAGTAACGAATATACATCCATACATCCTCACATCCATACATCCATGCTCACAAACTTTCTCGTTCATAATATTAGTAGGTATTATCTTTTCTTCAAGTTTCCTTTCTTACGTCTAGTTCTGTGCTATCTTACAGTTATTCTTATATCTAGGTTGCTCATTGTTTAATTTTATT
This sequence comes from Pyrausta aurata, assembly GCA_963584085.1. Lineage (NCBI taxonomy): Eukaryota > Metazoa > Arthropoda > Insecta > Lepidoptera > Crambidae > Pyrausta > Pyrausta aurata. Next base: position 3,518,302 of record OY757268.1, read on the forward strand.
AGTCACATACTAATTATTACCACATACGCGCACGGAAACTTCGTACCTCCTTCATAACACACGATAACTTATAATTGCTACCTGGCACTCTTAAAATTAACTTAGTCAATCAAAAAGAAAAATAATTTGCATTTGTACGGGGAAGATTTTCATAATTATGCATATTATGTTTACTCCAAGTCAATGCATTCATAAGTAGTAAACCTGAAGGCTGTAGCAATAACAGTATGAAACGTAGCTAAGCAGATAAAGAATAATAAAAATGAATCGCAAAATGTGTTGGTAAGCGCATAACTCAACAACGCCTGGACCAATTTGGCCAATTGTTTTTTTTAAATGTTTGTTGAAGTTCAAGGATGGTTTTTACGTCGAGAAAAATTCGAATAATTTCCGGAAACGCCCTTAAAACAGCCCTTTTCTTTTTCCCATACAAACGTTTTGTAACTTTTTCCCATAAAACGTAGAGTCAAGGAAGATATTAATAATCCATAAAACGGGGCCGGGGCGGGATGGACCTGGGTGCGAAACGAAGTTTGCTGGGACCGCTAGTAAAGAATAATTATTTAACTTAAGAAAATTAAACTAATAATGTTAGTAAAGTAAATTAGCTTTCCTATAAGTCGTCATTACCGTCTTTTTTGTACAAAATTACACTGGCATATACACACACACACAAAGTGAGAACCAATAATGGTGACGCAAGAATCCCCAGTTGTCTAAAATGACAGTAATCCAATCCCGATACGTCACAGTCGGTGGGTAGAAAACGAGCTGACAACAAAACTTAGTTATGAAACTGTGTAAAAGGCAGAGGCGAGCTCCTGTCGGCCCGTCGGGAAAAGACGTTGTCTGTTATGTCACTGTTGTTGCATGGCAACATTAAGTTTTGTAAATTTTGATTATATTGGAGTGGCAACACTCGTTCTCTTCCCGAATACACAAGCAACTCGATGGACGTGCCGTGTTTTATTTCTACAAATACTACCAGCCGTAGTCACCTCAGCGCCTATAATTACAAACAATCAAGCGGCCGCGCCCCATGGTCCTTCGCAATATATGAAAAGAAGATCTACGACTGGATAGCAAAGGTACCGAAAGTCCATCGCAATCCCCAACATTAGAAGGAAGCAGCCATTTTGTCCATTTCGGATTCTTCGCGTGATTGTATGGTGTCGCAATTCTCCAAACCTGCAAAAGTCGCCGCCAGGAGGCGCTACAGGCTCGGCATTCCCGAGTATTTCCGACCCATACCGAAGCCAAGCCGAACAACGACAGATCAAGACAAGGACGGCAAGAGCTGCCTGCAATAAGGTGCGAGCGAGAAGACATATACTTCATCATTCGCCGGGCCGACTCATTCGTTCCGTTCAATCGTCGTGTCGCCGAGTCCCAACGTTCGTGACGTTTCGGGAGCGATCGTGACGCAAGCGTGCCAACACAACAGGAATAAACTTCTCTATAGTGTTCTCCAACTTCTCCGAGTTCTCCGTTAGTTTGTTTCCGCGTGTGTGGTGCCCTCCCTCCGCCATTTTGTTTGACGAAGACACGAACACGTTTTCATTCCGTGGCGCAAGCACAAATTTTTACCCGCGTGTATTAATTTAAGTAAACAATAATACTATTTTTATTAATAATTGTAAACCAAAGGTGGTGGTGCGGTAAAGTAAAATGTCAGAAGAAACGTTAAAGGCGAAAGTAGCGGCGCGTGGCTATGCCAAAAGCAGCATAACGCGATTAGAAAAATTTATTAGTGAACAAGATTTAAGCTTGTGTGCAATAGAACTTCTAGATGCTAAGAAACAACGAGCTGTGGGTTCATTTAACGAGTACGATAACCTTAATAAAGAAATACTTGCCCTAAACCCAGACGATAAGGAGTGTGTAGAAACCGTTGAGACGCAATACTTTTCAATTGTAGCCTCTCTTGGCAGAGCCATCAATATGCTACAGAGCACCGCAAGCGCAAATCACCTGCCAAAACCATCACCTAAGGTCAAAAACCTGCCTGAAATTAAAATTCAAGTATTTGATGGTAAGTTCTCTGACTATGTGCCATTTATAAATATGTTTAACTCATTGATAGATAGAAACACTAATTTAGAAGCTGTACAAAAACTGTATTATTTACGTAGTTATCTGAGAAACGAACCATTTGACTTAATTAAAAACCTGCCTGTGTGCGGTGACAGCTATGTTGAAGCAATTAACATCTTAGCTAAGCGTTATGATAACAAATACAAAATTGTTAATGATCATATATCAGCTTTGTTAGACATGAAGCCTATCACAAGAGCCACATCAGCCAACCTGAGAGACTTTACCTCATTTGTAAAACAGCAAATAGCTGCAATTAAGCAACTTGAAAACAAGGTAATCCATTGGGACACCATTTTAATGTGTATTGTTTCCCGAAAAATAGATAACTACACCAGCAGAGAGTATCAATTAGAGCGAAACTCCGCCGAAGAGCCCAACTTAGAGGATTTTTTAAATTATTTGGACAAGCGTGCGTTGGCCATGGAGAACGCTGAGCAGGGTCACAATCACGTCTATCAGGGCAGCGGCAAGGTGGTAGCTCACATCACTTCAGGAGCAACATGCACATACTGTAAGTCCAATCACAAATTATACTCTTGCAAAAAGTTCCAACTTTCTCCGAGCCAAGTTAGAGTTCAATTTGTCAAAGATAATAAGCTATGTAATATTTGTCTTGGTGCGCACACAACAAAGTGCCGGTTTCATTTTAGATGCACAGTGTGCAAAAAGGCCCACAATAGCCTTTTACACTTAGATGAACCTGCACTCGCACCACCTGTTTCTTTAGCAGGCAACACAGTCTCAAATAATAATGTACTTCTCCCCACAGCAAGAATAAAACTAGTGGCCAGAGATGGTACAGAGCTTCATATTAAAGCTTTGCTGGACAGTGGCTCTCAAGCCTCATTTGTCACCACCAAGGTTGTCCAGCTCTTAGGATTAACTCCTAAGCAAACTGATACCAGTATTATTGGCATTTCTAATGCAAAGAGCCATATTAAATATTGCATTCCATTGGAAATCCATTCATTAAAGTCTCCATTCAAAACAAATGTAACTTGTCATGTAGTAGACCAAATAACATGTAAATTACCTCAAAATAAAATAGACATAGGAGAATTTCAACTTCCTCCCAACTTGACACTTGCCGATGAGCAGTTTTTTGAACCAAGTGAAATCCATATGCTAATTGCAGCTGACATATTTTTTCAGACGCTGATACCGAGTCAGGAAGGTGCACCCCGCGAGCTGGCCTCTCTGATTGCGCAATCGACCGAGCCGATGCAGACTTCGGTCCGCGGTCAGGCGAGCAAACTCCAGCCAGCTGCGCAGCCTAGTACACCAAAGTTGTATATAACCAATACTTATTTTGGCAACATAATTGCAGGTACTTTACCCAATTTTTCTTTAGCTCCAACATGCAACAAAGTAGTTTTGAAATGTGAACTCCAATTAAATGAAACAATAGCTAAATTTTGGTCAAATGAAAAGGTGCCAGAAGTATTTGTTGAACACAACTCAGAACACGAACAGTGCGAACAAATATTTGAGAACTCTGTCAAGTTAGAAAATAATAGGTTTGAGGTTGCATTACCTTTAAAGTTACCATTGCCAGACATTAATGATGTTCTCGGGGAGTCTTTTCACTTGGCTCTAAAACGGTTCTATAATTTAGAAAAGAGGCTACATGCAAATCCTGAGTTATTCATGCTATATAAAAATTTCATTCATGAATACTTAGAACTCAACCACGGTCACTATGTAGACATTGAGACCTATGATTTAATGAAACAAGCTATTTATTTTCTGCCTCATCATGCAGTAATTAATCAAAACAGCAAAACAACCAAGCTTCGAACTGTGTTCGATGGCTCAATGAAAACTAACAAGAAAATATCACTTAATGATTTGCAACTCAATGGCCCAGTGGTCCAGCGAGACTTGTTTGACATGATGTTGTTATTTCGGTTAGGCAATTATACCTTTACTGCCGACATAAAGCGCATGTTTCGTAACATTAAAGTAGATCCACAATACGCTACACTCCAAAACATACTATGGAGGGATAATCCATCAGAACCAGTGCAATGCATACAACTAGATACTGTCACATATGGTCTGAAAAGTAGCACCTACATTGCCACTCGTTGCTTAAAAGAATTAGCTATTAGGTATGAGCAAGATTTTCCTCTGGCGGCATCAATTATTGAAAATAATGTGTATTGCGATGATATCCTCTTTTCTCATAATGATCTCGAAACTGTGCTCACTGCTCGTAACCAATTGCGAGAATTGCTACTATTAGGTAGTTTTGAAACTCATAAGTGGTCTTCCAATGAACCTAAGGTTCTATCTGGCATTGACAGCAATGACCAGCATTTTGATAGCCTCGACTTACAACGAGACAACTTTAACATGAAGGCTTTAGGTCTAACAATTAATGTTAAACATGACCATTTCATAATATCCTCTCCGCAACCATTTGACATGGACAAAGTTAACAAAAGGAATATTTTGAGCTTTATAGGTAGATTCTACGACCCTATGGGATTCGTTAGTCCCATTATTGTCACAGCAAAGGCAATAATGCAAAAACTGTGGATACAAAAAATTGACTGGAATGTCAGTCCCACGCCTGAAATTTGCCAAGAGTGGCAAATATTCACAGCTGATTTAGCTGCTATGAAACCAATAATTTTAGAAAGAAACATAAGCATTTCAGAACCATACACTGCACAGCTGATTGGGTTTGCAGACGCCTCGAGTACAACGGGCTATGGCTGTTGTGTATACCTGCGTGTGCGGGACTCAACAGGTGAGACGAATGTGCAATTGCTCTGTTCAAAATCGCGTATCAATCCCATTCAAAGTAAAGGTATGACTGTGCCAAGATTAGAATTAAATGCTGCACTCATACTGTCCAAATTAATGTTCAAAGTGTATGACGTTTTGAAAACTAAGATTAAACTAGACAATGTTCATTTATTTAGTGATTCAAAGATTGTACTTGCATGGCTCAGCTCTGATCCGACAAAGCTTAAAGCATACGTTGCAAACAGAGTAATTGCAATTCGACAAACCTGCTCTAATTGGAACTGGCTCTATGTAAGGTCAGCCGATAATCCTGCTGATCTTATAAGTCGTGGAGTCAAACCAGGTGAACTTATAGATTGTGATTTGTGGTGGCATGGTCCGCGCTTTCTTCAAAATGGTGAGCTTGATTTTTCTTCTTGCTACACTGACTTGCCTAAGGAATTTCCTGAAGTGAAATCCGGTCTTGATTTGCCTGATGTGAAGCTCTGCTCAGTTTTCTCCTCCAATGTTGTGTGTCGCGATTTAAATAGGCTTGATTATCTGTTTAAGCGTCTGCATGAGCTCTCGGATATCAACAAAATGACAAGACTGCTGGCTTATATACTAAGGTTTTTAAATAATATAAATCCTAACAAACAAAAGTTTAATACTGACTATTTAAGTGCACGCGAACTTAACAATGCACTATTGCTTTTAATAAAACGCGAACAACACGCCTTCTTTGAAGCTGAATTCGATTTATTAAATAATGCAAAAAATGTTAAAGGCAGCTTAAGCAATCTGCACCCGTTCATTGACGAACAAGGGCTTTTGCGTGTGGGCGGTAGGCTTCATCACGCTGATATATCATATGATCACAAGCACCCTGTCATACTTCCAAAGGGCTCTTATATTACTGACTTGCTAATTAGGAGCGAACATGAAAGGCTTCTGCATGCAGGGCCCAGACTGTTGCTCTCAAGTCTGTCCCAAAAATACTGGATAGTAAATGGTCTTGTAGAAGTTAAGAAAATAACTCACAAATGTATTACATGTTTCAGACAAAAGGCCACTGTCGCCAAACAGCTGATGGGGTCCTTGCCTGCTGCGCGCCTCACTGCAACCAGCCGACCATTCGAAAAAGTTGGCGTGGATTTCGCCGGGCCTATTGATGTTAAACTTTCTCGCGTGAGGCGATCAGTTGTTGGTAAAGGTTATATCTGCGTTTTCGTCTGTTTTACAACGAAAGCCATTCACTTAGAGTTGGCTTCAGATTTAACTACAGAAACGTTTCTCGCTTGCTTAAGAAGAATGATATCGCGTAGAGGCTTACCCAGCGAAATCCACTGTGATAATGCTAGTACATTTAAATGTGCAAGGACCCAACTAGCTGAACTATATTCACTGCACACATCCCATAGCCACCAAGCTGAAGTGCAAAGATTTGCAACGCAGCGCGGTATTGACTTTCATTTCATTCCCAAATATTCACCGACGTTTGGCGGGCTGTGGGAATGTGCCGTTAAGAGCACAAAATACCATTTAAAACGGGTATTACATAAAACTGTACTCACCTATGAACAATTACACACTGTTTTAACTGAAATAGAGGCGGTACTCAACTCGAGACCTCTCCTCCCTCTGTCGCCAGACCCTGACGACTTTTGTTATTTGACACCAGGTCATTTCATCATAGGTTCACCTTTGAATATGTATCCAGAAACAAATTTGGTTGATGTTCCACAAAACAGGTTAAAGTTTTGGAAATTATGTACTAACTTAAAACAAATGTTCTGGAATACTTGGCATAAAAAATATCTTAGTTTATTACAAAATAGACCTAAGTGGAGAAATGATTGTAATGATATAAAAATAGGGAACCTAGTTATTTTAAAGGAAGATAATACACCTTCCATGTCATGGCCCATGGCTAGAGTGGTAAAATTATTCCCAGGGCATGACACAAAGGTTCGAGCTGTAGAAGTAAGGACTCCTAATGGAAAAACGCATACTCGAGCTATTAATAAGTTATGTTTATTGCCTATTGATGATAATAATATGTAAATCTAAATTTAACTTACTTGCTGAAATGCTTAGATTATTATTAATAACTGTATGTTACAGTAAAAAAGATTTTGAATTGTAGTAATTGTATTTTTCATAAGATTATTATTTTAAGAAATACCTATTTCTGCCTTTCTCGGGCCGCAACATGTTGCATGGCAACATTAAGTTTTGTAAATTTTGATTATATTGGAGTGGCAACACTCGTTCTCTTCCCGAATACACCAGCAACTCGATGGACGTGCCGTGTTTTATTTCTACAAATATTACCAGCCGTAGTCACCCCAGCGCCTATAATTATACACAATCAAGCGGCCGCGCCCCAACTGTCACGTAAGATGTAAAGTGGACACGAGAGTTACGCTCATTCACGACTCGTTTGGGATCTGTAACTCAATAGCCGGTATCGTTTTCATAAATAATTTGTTGTTTGTTTATCATCTTGTAAAGTACAATTGATATCTCCTTAGATAACGATAATGACGGCTTTAAAAAATATAACGGTATTCAACAACGAAAAAGCGAATTCAAAAGTTAAACCATTTACTAACTTAACTACGAAAGGGCGTAACTCCACTTCCAGATATGGTACAGTTATTTCGCCGCAAGCCATCACGACGAGGTGGCCGAGAGGTTAAGGCGTTGGACTGCTAATCCAATGTGCTCTGCACGCGTGGGTTCGAATCCCATCCTCGTCGGTATAATTTTGCTTTTTTACCCAGATTAATTTTCTTATTTTTACTTCTTTTATTAATATAAAATTAATATAAATCAGTAAGACAAATAATTTTTGATCACGAATATTAAAACAAGTATAGATAATTAAGATAATATTAACATTTAAAAAAAATCAGCAAACATTTCTATTGCTAGCCCACTTAAAAGGTCTACGTACCTATTTACATAGAATTCTCGTGATGAGGCGAATCAATTCAGTTCTTACTAAATAGACAAAGACTGGCAAACATTTTAACAGGATCCGGAACTGTCTGAGGTTTTCTAAAGCTACGGGATTATTCTTTTGTTCGGAATTAGATAAATTATTTGGATAAAAGGAGGCACAAAAACGGTACGGACAAACACGGTAGTGTGAAAAACATTCAGTAGATTCAGAGTAAGCTAGCTAGATATAACCAACGCTATTTTATTATTAAAAACATATTACCCTTAAACTTGTACAACAGTAATAAGAACATAACCAAAAAAAGTATGTTATGATGACTATATAATTAATGAGGTGTAAATATAAAATAGCTCATATTATTATTAGGTTTAAAATAATACTATTTTAATGTTAGCTCAATTGTTATGAGCTGAATTTCTTTGCTAATTCAATAATGTATCATTACTATTTTTCTATCCATTACCAATAATGAAAACATAAAAATAAAGACTTGCTCCCCTCCCGCTTAGAACTATTTCATGCTCTGACTGTGACCGCTCAGTCACGTAGACCCAACCCGAAACTTAACCCATCATATCCAAAGGCGAAAGTTGCTCAATAAACTGTTAGCTCCAAGAGAAGCCTTCTCGCGAAGGCAGCTAGGAAATGGCTTTGTTTCCCGCGCGCGTCGGCGCATCCGGAGGGAAATAAAACAAATGAATATCACATTATGGGGGGTTAAAGTAAAAATAACCTCCTCAGATGTTGCAGACGCCAAACTGTATAAAAGCCCTGTCTCGTGAAATTAAATTGAGGAAAATTTCGTTCCTTTTCCCCGCCGCGTGGCATAATGACTTGTGTTGTTTAAAGAGCTTTCCCCTTGTACTATTAAATATGGAATATTGTATGACGTGCGTCTTTGCGATTTTTAAGACGGCTCCGAGTGAATGGGGCAGACGAATTTGACGGGATTACTTGATTTTGCGGAGCATCTTTACAGCGCAAACACGTGTTATTTTGCGAAGCGCCTGCAATCAGTGGGTTCAAGAAAACCTTCGTTTTGCATAATAAACGCTGCGATTGCGTTTGCGACTGTATATGATTTGCATTCAGTTTCTTAATAGTCAACCTTGTTACGTCGCTGTATTTTTACTGTTTTCACAAAAAAAAATTGCTTGAATTTTCTTGGCAGTGAATTGTAACTATGTTTTATTTTATTTAACAATCAATGTAAGGAAACCAAAAAGCGTTAATTAAATAAAATCAATATCGTCAAACACGGAGGCTATTACCGTGATTGCTTAACACAAAACACGCACCCTTCATAATTTACCGCAGTAAAAACATAGTAATCCCGGCCAAATGTATGGCGCAAACATATCAATATTGGTATATTGTGAATATTCAACAGTGCACGTCCCACCAATCGCGAGTGCGTGCAGTGTAAATAGTAAACACTGGTAAAAATACCTGTATTCCAATCGGTCAGAATGCGTAGGGTTGACTTAACAGTCAGCAGAGCAGAACTAGAGTATTTGCCTCGAACCTTTTAATCTATGCTATTATAAGCTCCATTGTTCAAACCACTCTTATATTTTACAAAGTCATTATATTTTACACAAGCATTTGGTTCCATCCAATATCGGGATAAAATCTAACAGCAGGGTTGGTCACTTGCCTTGAAAATACCCCTCCGCCAATCCGCACTTAGCCCGTGTGGTGGAATAAGACTCATGCTACGTAATACTTGCAATAAGGCCTTTGCCCAGCAGTGGGATGCTTACAGGCTAACATAACTTTTAAAGGTTTCTCTATCTTTTATCATTTTGATTCAATTTGATAAAAATAAAAATATAAAAAAGACAGCTCCGTTAACTACATATTTTTTGCTTGAACTTGTTGACTTCACGCGACGGCATCTGCGCATTGCTGCAAAAAAATAATTATTTCTCTTTTTAGAGCATTGAGGACCAATAAAAAGCGCAGCCCTGACTTATGAGTGCAGGTGCACTGAATGGTATATCGGGAACGGGCAAACATTAACCAGTGTACCATTTTAATCTGTCGAGATGAAGCTTTCGATAGAGCTCGAAAACGGTGAAACGGCATATGTACTTAGGCTACAGATAATTTCTAAGGCCGGTACGGAAGGAGGGTTAACTACAATTCAACACAATTCTCGGAGTTTTTAAATACTAAAATACAATACTTTTGTTACTGAAACTAGTACAACGAAAGAGATATTAGATTTAGGACTAGGTATTAGAAGTTTATAACAAACTACGAATTTATTACCATCCTATAATCATATCCCTTATACATGCTAAATAACAGGGCTGAAGTATTGGTCTTGAAATAATAGATGAGCGTTTTTTAGAAATACAAAGTTATTTGATATTTTGATAATAATTACTGTAATTATATTTGTTACGCAATAATTAAACTGTAGACAGACTTCCTTTCATGTGTTATGTTTCATAAAGGATAATTAATGGAACCTTATTAATAATATAATTAATATAATAACTGTTATTCCACTAATTAGGTTAGGTATTGTACACTAGAGAATGTCCTAGCTGGATGGTATACGGTACTTCACTAATTATCACAAATGGAGAAACAGTGATTACAGGTAAATATAGAAATATCGGTAGAGATCTTTGTATTGGTTACTATTCGTATAATTTTAGATGATATTATTAATACTTACATAGAATTGCTTCCAGTAATTTTGTTAACAATGCGTTGATTCATCACACTAAATTACGTACCTGTAACAAAATATTAACCATTAATAATTCGAAGTAATGATCAAAATTAATAGACGCATTCTAATTGTTTTACCATAAATTTATTCCAATAATAAAGGACATCATTATAATAACTGAAAATGTTTCCCGTTTCCAATTAGCAGTTAAAATATCTGTGGCGTGGTTAAACTATTAAAAATCAGCCATTCAGTGAATAGAAATTACAATTCCCTTATCTATATCGACACGAAGGACTCACACCACACGCGATTGCTGATATGACAAGATATGTATGTCTCAATTGACATGCCAACATAGTCAATAAGTTACTATGACTATTCAACAACTGCTAATCCATTTTTACCAAAAATGGGTTAGCTTTGTTGATAGCAACTAAATATTTACCAAAGCCACCATCATCATAGCGCAAAAATTTGTCGCAAGGCGTAAAATATAATTAACAATATTGTGTAAATATAATGATTATTAAGAAAAGTTATAAGGTTCGCAAATATCAGGGAAGCAGTCACAGAAAAATATATATGCATATGTATTTAAAAAAATCGTGTTAGTTACACTATTTATATATCTCAAGAACCAAGGGTAAGGTAGTTTAGAATCAGATGGTGGACATAGGAAACTTCTTATCACTACATAATACTCGCAAACTGGTGTACCGCTTTTCGTGATTTTTACTTTGTTGGATTTGTTTTTTCTTAAACGGGCCGAGGCGGGACGAAGTTCGCTAGGACCGCTAGTATGTAATATTATTAATGATATAACACGTAAGCACCTACCATTCTGATAAATTTACTACAACCTACCAGTTTAACAATTTCTTAAACTTTATCAGTGCCCTGTTGATTGGCATGTAATTAAGAGATACCACCACATATCAGGTGTGTCGATTATTAATTCACAGGCATACAATATTCAGCTTAGAATCGTGCGAACTGCCATGTGCTCGTATCGTATTTATGTGTTAAATCGAAAACACGCGATCTTACGGAAAGGTAACGAGGTGGCCAGTGTTACTTGGTCCCTGATATTTCACCTTCTAAAGCTCTACATTTGGCTAGTAGATGTTTTCTGGCGATCTCGTCCGTATTCCTTCTTCTTCTTCTTCTTCGAGTCGACTGGTAACAAATCATAATAATTTCGCCCAGTGTTGTGCAACGTTGATTGCGTTGGCGTTTGCGTATTCCAAGATATTTATAAGTTACTCTTTATAATAATAAAAAAAATGGTTCGAGGACTGTAATCGCTTGAGGACTATAAAAAGCCTGGTAATCAGTCAGGTATCAAACGACTGCAGGGAGTCGCATAATAATGGAATTTCTATTGTGTCTCGTTCACACATACTTGACGAGTTAAATAGTTATTGACACACTAAATAAATAATCACCGTTTTAAATAATCAGGAGTAGCTCTTTATCGTACACAAAGATGTTGTTGTCTATTGCACTGCGAGGAGAAAACTATACCTTTTTGCTTAACCGTCATCAATCCAAACGTTAACATTGTTTTTTTCTTCTTGTCAACAATTTGAAAAGTGGCATAAGCTATCTACTGGACATATAATTCTAACGAGATGAAAGCTATAACACTTCCAGCAACGCATTGTTTTAGTATTTCGACATCAAAAACCATATTTAACATATCGCTTTACTATTTTAAATAAAATTTTCACACTTAGCTCTTCTGTAACCATACTGTACATTCCTAAGCTTTGTCAGAGATCAAGTTTTCCTGGTTTTAGACTGTCGGATCCCGCAAAAACCTCCAAACCGCAGGTGTTCGATCTGAGGAGCTTTCAATAAAGACAATTGGGTCGCTCTAGCGCTCCGTCAGTCTATATTGTTATGGCATTTAGATTTTAGTGGCTATATTCAAACGCGCTAAAAGTTTATCGGTAAGCATAACAGAATATCGTTGAGGTAAACTACCCAATATAAGGGGTATGAAGACAGGTTTAGCTTTCTTATATTAACTTCAGCGCGAGCAAACTTTTTAAAATTACCTACTGAATGGTTTTCAAATAAGGTCCTACGACCTGCGATAAAATTGAAAAAAGTGAGTATTTTTTTATTTCGAATATTTTAGATAGAACAATACAACCAATTTGAAAGTCAAATTCTTAAAATAAGATAAAGAAATCTGTTCACCTTTTTTTTAAGTGTTGAAGGTGAATCCCACAAGTTATAACAAAGTCTGGAACTCGATAAAAGAAACTACAACCGAGTTTTACGAATCTAATCCCGTAAGAGGCGCAACGCGTTGCGAATCCGATGGTATTTAACCTCGGCAATTGTTCTCAAGTAGCCAACAAAATACAGTCAGCACAATAAACGGCAAAAAAAGCTTGCGTAGGTATGTATGTATATGTGGGTATGGCGAAAGAAAACTAACTCTCTTTTGCGTAGGCTGCGCGGCAGCCCCAACATCATTCTGCGTGCGCTAGCCGACCGGCTAGACAGCCCGCTTGTTTCGGCACAAGGCAATCGTACCAAGTCTCTGTTTAAAATTAAATACTAATATAGGTATAAGTCATTATACTAACAAAATGGGCCTTGTAGTCTGAAATAAATAAATAAATTAAATTAAATTAAAGTATGTTAGGGTTCACAAAACAACGATCATTATTGTAAGTGCTAATAAAACGAGTTTTTAAAGTTACAACACATAAAATTAAATGAGTCAACTTTTCTTAATAGTTTTAGTTTCTGCCTGAACTAGTTTAGTTTTTTTTAGTTTTATGGAAATATATGACAGCTATCGTATGTAGGAAGTTAACCTTTCTACATTTACACCGACAGCGGCCGTCGAACGTGATAAAATAGCGCTGTTTTAGGGTCCACATTTTACCGGCCCAATAAAATGATAGTACCGCTTCCATTCGCCTCCATTATACGTATTCGGATTAAACAAAATGATGTAAAATAGAAAGGGTTAAATAACTTAAAATCAGCCATTTTTAAATAGGTACGAGTATCCTACCGTTGGATTCAAAAAATAAATGAAACGCGGTATTCCATAATACGAGCTTCAATAAAGAGCAAAGTAAACGCGAGCTTTACAGGGAGTTAGGTAGTTACATGAATGAACCCAATAGAATGAAAAGTCTATTTCCACAAGACCTGAAAGCTTGAAACCAATAAAATAACTGTGTAAAGAGCCCGGTGGAAAGGTTAGAAAGGTAAGAGCTATCATTTTAAGGCCGTCTTATTCCGTCAAATTATCTCATAAGCCCCGCCCCCTTGTTAAAAGTGCGGGGCGCTTCCCCCACCAGCACCCCCGCACAAAACTTTTTCTGTCAACTTTGTCTTACAAATCTCGTGTATAATTAAGCCATCTAGTGTTTATTTAAGGAACAAAATTTTCTTGAATAAGATACTTCATGCGCTTTTGTAAGTAACATACCCACGCCATCTAGCAGAACCCCTAAGAACTTTTACAAAATGGTTTCTTTAGTACACCATACATGCTTTTTAGTCTAAACGTTTATCGAAAGAACAAGGAACGCAAAGAGTGGCATTTCATTCTCACACGACTGGTCAGCACTTTATGCCAGCAACCTGTAACCATTATAAAAACAAGAAAGAATATCCAATAACATTTATTATATTCTTTATTGCACTTATAAGATGTACAGAAAATAGGTACAAGAAGTCACAATGTGAACAAAGGTGGGCTTATCCCTAAAAGAGACCTCTTCCAGCCAACCCATAGGTGTAGGAAATGTAATGTAATAACATTTAGGTTGTTTTTATTAAGATCCTTTTTGTCGACACAGTTATAGTCTCACTACTATCTTCCATCAGTCTTCCAATTGATGATGACTGAAGACCATTACAGATATGGCACTTCAAATTTAGGGTTCCGTACAAACCAGTAGGTATATAAGTCAAAGTTCACCCATCACGAGAATTTTGTCATGGTTTTTTTTTACACACTGAAATTCATAACATTTCAAATCATCATCATCATTCTCTTGCCCTGTTCCCAGTTTATCTAGGGTCTGCGCAGTATGTTTCACGCTTCCGTTTAACATTACAAATATGGAAAGCTAAATTAAAGACAAAGGTTTCTTTATCATTTCAGTAATCCTTTAATAATATCAAAGTTTTTTATTTACTAGTCGTCTCCCGCGACGTCGCCCGCGTATATTTTGGATGTCCCGTGAAATGGTTCAAGTAAATTAATGGTTTAAAGTAATTACTATCGAGGTCACCCACACCACGCTTAAAATACTCGCTTAATATCAGCCTGAACTATAAAAATGACTTGACTATCATGTGTTAGAAAGTAAGAAAATAGTAAGGCAAAAGTAGTTAGTAGTAATCTCTCATTTAGATGCAATACTTTTTTCGGCGAAGTTCACTATCAAATATACTGAGCATTGAACTTGGCTATCATTTTTCACATTGATGTTTTTGTTGGGATATCATAACTTTTTATAGAAATATTTATTTGCTTATTCATAAATCATTAATACATATTTTGTGCAAGCTTCCATCCACTTAATTATAACGGTTTCAGACCCTACAATTAAAAAACTTTCTTTTGTTTTCAGATTTTTTCCTTCGCTTACACATTATTACCTAGCTAGATGCCATATTTCAACTGTCTAGGTTTGTTAATTAGAGCACCGCACCCACACAATTACTTTGATAAACCATATATGGTTTTGCCATGTTTGACTTTTTGTAGTCTAGCTTATAGACCTTTTTTACTATAAAACTGTAATTTGGCATGGGTTTCTTTATATGCTAATCACACCGCCTAAAATATGTATTTTAAAATATTTTTGGGACACCTCCCTACAAGGAATGAATTATGATGAGCATGAGTTCCTACACCGAAAGGGCAACACCAGGGTTTATCTCATGAATCGTGATAGTAAGACAGTTGAAATTTTCAGGAAGGATGTATTCATGTTGCCGTTGAAAAAACAAAAACTTAAAAAACAGTTTTTTTTTTCAGGTTGCTCTCATACAACTTATCTACTCTGATAATGATAATAATGAGGGGCTGCCCCATTATTAGGACTTCATATCTTTTGTATGGGACTCCCTGACAACAGATATGATGTTTATGCCATTTTCATAGATAATGGTACGGAACCCTTCGTGACCCCGAAGCGCCATTTCGCGCTAACTACAAGATTAATAGAATTATTATGTGTCACAAACACCAAAGTTGTTTTGGATATTCAGTAACAGCAATTTGAGGAACAACGGTTATAAAAATAAAATTAAGACAGTCTCCACACATTTTCGAAAGAACAAAATTGAAAAAATTATTCAGATTTGACATTTCTGAATGCAAATATAATTGGATTATACTGAGTAATCTCTATGTTCGTCGCTCAAGTCCATGTCACCAAATAAGAGATAGATAGTCAATCTTTGATTAAAGTAAAATAGCGGAAGATACGGCATGTCATACTAATTGTCAGGTAAAAAATGGCACTACTCACTACTACATACAAGATACCCACACAGCTGTGTAACTTTACGCTACTGACGACAGAGACAAACCCATTTCTTACGACGGTAGTGCGAGCGAAACAAACGCGCGCTTTGAGATGTCTCTTGTCACGTTGACGTCTCCTTGCAATAAGAATCAAGAAGCGTCAGCAGACAAATCGGATGGAAATTGTGTTCCATGTTTTTTGTGAAAACTATAGATGGGCGGGTGGGTAAAAATCCGGTGGATATTTATCCAATTTATTCCCACCCGGTAGGTAAAAATTGATTTATACCTAATTTACCTGGGTGTTTATTAAGAATGCTGGGTATTTATTAAATTTACGTTGAATACTCATTGTTTTGAGTATCAGTTGGCTGTGTATGAATACCTAGACCTACAATATGATTAGAAATATCATTTGTGCTATACAGTCAGTCATCATTCACTTAAAATCAACATAATCTGATAATGTTGAGTAGTATGAACAACCATATTTTTTAAATGAGTATAACTTACAAAAGCACAGAGATAAAAGGAGCTATCTCAACTTTGCAATATTTCACTTGATGAAGAGGTAGTTAGTAGCGGTGACAGCACTCAAGATAAATCTGCATCTCGTCGTATTTTTTTTTGTTTCGCATCAGTATTTGAGTTAAATATATTTTGAGCACTTTTAACACTGACATATTATTCCATAATTGCTAAAGCATTGTTGTATTATAAGTATTACATAACAATAAATGCACTCTACGCAATTTTTGTAAGATTTGTAACTCAATGTTTGACAGTACTACCTCAAATCTATCGTCGGTCGAGGGGTTGTGAAATTAGTTATTATAACAAAGACTACGCGCAGCGACATTATATTCAAAACTGGCAAGTTATAGCGAACGGTGATAGAACTGCGCACGTGCCAATCCCAGGTAGATAAATAAAGGAAGGGGTTGGAAAAGTAAATTACTTTTATTTTTGCCTGAAAGTGTTATTGTTTGCATACTTATCGCTTGTGTGATTGTAGAGCTGACAAGTAATGAATTTACTAAGCACTTCATTTTCTTTTTAATGTGTTAAATACTGTATCCCGGCATCCCGGGTATCGGCTCCTTACGTCACACTGACTAACACGTCCGTCCTCTACCGTGGTGGCGAGTAAAGTATCCCCACCACCACCCCGCTCCGGCCTCGTCGGGGAACCAGTGTGCGCAGGAGACGACAGAATACTTCCTTCTCTTTTACACATACACTACAAATACTCTCGTGGTATTTTCACAGTAACTCGTTGACGTGACCTTTCATAAAATGCTTTATGGTTTACACATCGAAACGTTAGGCTGCATTATTGCAGTAAATGTTGTCGATAAGCTTTCTTAAATTCCAACAGTATTATAATGTATATATTTAAAAAAATAGTTCGCACTTAATTCATAAATCCACAAATACACATAATGTACTGCACTGAATAAAATTTTGTCCTGTAAAACTGTTTAACCTTATACAGTCTCTCTCTTCCCCTTTGGGATTGCCAGAATGCAGGTACGCACTGTATCACTGTATTTGCAACTAAATGACAGTTTTTATTGGATTTAAATAAAAATATACTATTTTTATAGTTCAGTATTATAAACTACTTGAAAAGAAATTGAATCGCACCATAAAAGTGACAAACTTCAATAAAAATATTTCATTTAATTTTTAAAAACAGGCTTTAATTTATACCCGGTATCAATTGGAATCGGGTGGGTTAAAATAGCGTGGATTGGATATTTATCCAGTGGCTGGGTTTATATCCGGGTAGGCGCCCATCTATAGTGAAAACTAATAAATTACTTGTTATTATTACTTTACTATTTTGAAATGTCGAGTGATGTTTGGCGTGAGTAGGGTTACCAAAAATAAAACAAAATAGGTATAGGTTTATTTTTAAATATTTATTGTTAAAACATGATTTTTCCAATTAATGATTTCCAAGTTTAATTTATTTTGTTAATGAATAACTACTTGGCCCGCTGCAGTTGACATGATGAATAGATGGCGCTGACGTCACGCAACGATGTATCCGTAAGAGACCTGCAATTATACAGATTAGGTGCGTATTTAAAAAAAGCTTCACGTTAATACAGTCATTTTTGTAACAAACTTGAGTACATAATTATTTTATTGTTTACATTATTGAAGTTGAATACTATTTTACAAAAATTAATCAATATCAGGTAAAAGTTAAATTATATAAATTTATTATGATCGACATTTTATGCTAACGGTACCGCGTAGACAAATCTCAACAAGCAGCATTTGTTGCGTTGTGTCATCAATCATCATCATACCTAACTGGTCGCACATCAATGAATCGTATATTTCTATCTCGCCCTGAAAAATGGCTGTCAAAAAAAGACTGCGTTTACAAATAAATTTAGAAATTAAAGTTTTCGTGTACTTACGAGTGAAATGTGATTCCATGCGATTAGTTTTTCCTTTTAGAATGGTTTGGGCAACGTATGAAAGCACACGAAGGCATTTTGGTAACGTTTAACCCGAAAAAATAATATTTTTCCTCTCACGTCACACGTCTTACGTATGTCATCCGCGCACGCAATCCCGATTGTAACTGGACGCAATTAGGCGACGGGGGCCTGATTTTAGCGGTCCACGTTTGAGTGGCGCGTCACCTATCTTCCGCTATTTTACTTTAATCAAAGTAGTCAATGCATTATTACTACACGATTCAGAAAATGTGTACGTACGTACGTAAATAACATGGAAACCTGAGTTCCATACACGAAGAGAGCTAGACCGACCTTAACTTAACCTCCAATGTTTGTATTTTGTCACAGGAGTCTAGATGTAAATAAATAAATAAAATTAAAATAGACCTATCACCTAATAATTTTCTCCCTCCCTCAAATTCATATAATATTTTCTCGTCTCCAATATACTAGAGTCACCAGGGCACAGCTTTAGCATTTGAGATTACTGCTAAACCTACAGTTATGGTTTAGCTCTGATTTTTCCAAATAGAGAAAATGTTCAAAACTACAAAAATTTGACATGAGTGTTTTATGCTTTTTGTTTATATTGTTACTATAGAAACGGATTCATCTCTACGATTGGTACAAAAATATAGTTCATTTATTCACATCAATTATATATGTCGCTACAGCCTTTCTCTTTTTATTTTGCTTAACACGTAGAGGTTGGGGGTTCCATCCTCATGGCATTGAGGAGATTTATCCGCATGGTGATGATGTTTTTGATACTAATTTTCTTTTTGAAATTTATTTTCATTGTTATGTAGTTTTTTTAATAGGATTTGCTACTTTAAAAAAAAACCTAAAAATTTAATTAGTTTTTATTTTTAATTTTTTTTATTTTATATGTTAAAATGTCCAAAAATTAAAATAAATACTTATTTCGTTTTCTAAAAAAATATTGTGACTATGTAGAAAAATATTCATGATACCCCCGATTTGAACTCGCGACCTTTGATTAGTATAAGACTGGTGCTGATCCAACTGAGCGTGACGCGGCGCGGCGAAATTAGCTATTATTAGTTCTTAGGTGTTTTACGTAATTAAGTACGCAAATAAAATTGCAAAAATTGACATAGGTCCAGCGTTCGCAGTGGCGTCAAGGGGAATGAGGAAATGGTATCTCGTGCTTGTCATTTGAATAAAAAGATAGCGCTATTTCTGCTTGCATGTATAGAATAGAGATGACACGACGATCAACTGTTGCGTCAAAGTCGTTGCGCGAATCACCATCGTCACAAGTGTGAGAATCACTAAATCAGTGTTTTATGAATGAAAATGTTAATAAAACTGGAAAAAAACGATTGGACGCCCTAAACATCTTTGGTGTCTAAAGTAATCTTAAAAAGACAATTGGAAGAATTTGCTGCTTGTAAGAAAGAATACAGACTAATGAAAAAAATGGACCTTTCTTTGCCTGAACATAACACCGATAAAAACTAAAAAAAAATCATTTGATTCATAGCTGAGATCTCACTTATGTGGTCAAAATGTATATTCTTATAATCCCCTGTTCCTCACATCTGTGTAGCTTGAGCAAATCAAGATCAAAAAAGTCGAAATAGGTCAAATAAAGTGTTTTTAGATATTTCGTTATTCTGATCTAAATAACAAACATTTTGAAATCATTTTAACATGTATATGTGTAGAATGGAATTACCTACTAAAATATGTGATTTTCATAAATATAAGTCCAATAATTTGAAAACTACATAGAAAATACGAAAAAAAAGGGGCCCACTTCTGAGGCAATTATTATCGAGCAAAGTAATTACAATCGTGTTTCCAACCACAATCCAGCTTTCTAGTAATCTTCTTCTATAACATATATAGATTCGAGATTTAAATAATTAGTGTTTCCATGTTAAAACTCAATCGAAACATCGTAAAAATGGAATATCCAAGCCTTAAGAGGTATTACAGAAAATATAGGGGTAACCTTTGTTGGAAGGGGTGGTCCAATTCAATTAAACACGAGTTGGGCCGATGTTTCGGATTGATCCGAGTTGCCAATCATCCCGGGGCGGTCGGCTCGATTGTTCTGACGTCCCGATCAACAATGGATCGGCTAATACGATTAATTAAACTATTGCCAACTGTCCTAAAAGTTACGCGCCATTGTTTTGTGTAGCAACAAACGCAATTTAATGAATCATTCATTTGAATGATTGAAATACGATTTCGTTTTTTTGTGTTGTCTGAAACTATGCTAGCGAGTAAAAAGTTTACGTCAGTCAAATACTAATTATAACATGTGAAAATCTATGCTAATAGGATACACTTTTTTCTCAGTTTAACATATATTACAAGGAGAACTAACGGCACTCAAGCCCGATGAATGAATAATGATTGCGACAAAAAACACTTCAAACTCCATAATAATTCCCAGTACTTTACATCGAAGCAATATACGCATGCAATATGCAAATTATGTCGCAGCAACTTTATCTTTGAAAAATTAATGCTTTCAGAAATTATATTCCTCTTGAAACAATGTAGGCTGAGTAATTTCGCTCCGCGATGCATATCGCCCATTAAAACTACACGCCGAGTTCTTAATTACTCCACCTAAGTAAGCTGTACTAGTAAGAATATAAAGCAACATTGTGGCTGAGTTAGCACTGCCTTAAAAATGCTTACATTGCCAATATTTAGAATGTTTCAACATAACTTTTCAGTAAGTTTAGCAATGAGCATTGTTAGAAAGCCATTTTAAGGCTGTGTAAGTTACAAAGCTTTTACATATTCAGTTAACGCAACGTATTAAATGAAGCCCGAAAAATGTTAAGTTTCATTGCGAACATAAAGCCCCGGGCATGTGTTACGGATTCCGACAATGGACGCATATTTCATGTTTTATCTCCGTTATCAGTTTAAAAGATCCGTTGCGAGCCCGCTGATTATTTTATTACCGGATCCATTGAATGCGGCAGAGAAAAAAAACTGCGTTGTGGCTCAACTTACATAATTTTTAACGAACCTTTCGGTTCGCACTGTCCGTCGGCGTATGCGCGACGTGTGCCTTTCCCAACAGGAAAGGTCGAAGTTTCCTTCCGCCCCGCCCTTTATTATGACTTTATTACATACAATGAAAATCATATTTATGTAGATGGAAGAAGACATAATAAACACACCCGCGTGAAGAATGGCGGTGCTCTTATGAAATCCGGGTGGTGGGGAGAGGGGTGAGCAGCTGGCATATTTGCCGCTTATTACGAGCACAAAGAATG
This sequence comes from Pyrausta aurata, assembly GCA_963584085.1. Classification (NCBI taxonomy): domain Eukaryota; kingdom Metazoa; phylum Arthropoda; class Insecta; order Lepidoptera; family Crambidae; genus Pyrausta; species Pyrausta aurata. The sequence continues at coordinate 3,540,056 of OY757268.1, forward strand.
GCTGTTCGTCTCGACGCGCCATCGCGTTGACACATTCCTGCATTATGTAATTCTGGTGAGACCAGCATTTTTCATAGCGAGATTTTGCGAGTACGTCGGTCGCACCTGTCGCCGCGCCTCAGGGGATATTACGTTGTGTCGGAGGCGCGATGCCTGTCACTGCTCAATGACAACTACTTTACAGACTAAAATACAATACCCATTCATGATGAAAGATCATATTTTTATTGAACTGACAACAGCTGCGACATCAGTAGATAAACCGTAATATGATTGACACGCTGTCTCGTTAATAAACAGATTGTACCTACTTCAAAATTACATTTGAATGAACAAAAATACCTGTTTGCTATTATTTGTCAATCTTAATTATGAGAGCGAGTGCTCTGTGAAGCCACTTAAATATTAGTGTAAAAAGAAACTCTCAGTGAAATCTTGATATTCAAAGTTATATTGATTTCACATAGTAACAATGAGCTGAAGCGCAAGTTCATTAATTTCTTCCAACATGTTAGACAGTTCTGTACAAACTTACCAGTGGGGCAGAAAGTAGAACTAGGAGTATCATAGTAAAACAACTATACATATAGTTAAAGTTCTAAATGAACTTAGTGCCCGATCGCTTTACGGTGCCTTTATACACGCTACATTTTGGATATGAAAACACTTTTCCTATTTTTTTGCATGTGAATATTTTTTTCTTCTTTAAGTGCATTTGCAATCAGTCCCAGGACTATGAGCAAATGTTTTGTGTGATGCTGTCTTGCGGAGTGGCTTCCCATTGGAAAAATCTACTCATCCGTTGCCCAGAGCTACTGGCGGTTGTCTAGCTCTAGGATGTGATGACGTTTTAGACGTCTCACATATTGGTCCATGGTGAGTTGGCGAGCAAGTTCGTTAGCATGGTGGGTCAACCGCTCTTTGTACTTAGCTGCCAAGCTCCGAATTTCTTCCTTTATTGTTTTAAGATGCATGTGAAGTTAGACGCGAAATAGTTTATTAATAAAGCCTATTTCATGCGAAGATTAAAATAAAAAATATACATAGGTGACAAATAAATTCAATGCTCAAGTCAAAATGTTTCGATTCGTTTAATAATTATACTCCTTGATACGTGCTTAAAATTCTCAATCAACAAGTTAAAGCCGGGCAAGCCCATACAAACTTTAAGTGCCTAAGTGGTAATTGCACTTGAAATATGAAATTCAAATTAGCAGCGCAACTAGACATTTCTTCAGAAATTCTTGTTGCAAGCAAATCTGCTTGTTGTCTGTCCTCAACTAGTATTATTAAAAAGAAGTATTATTTATTAGTAGAAGTATTTTTCCCCGCGACTGCGTCTACGCGTTTTTTAAAGCCTTACCCTATAAAAAAGCTATCCAAAACAAAAATATTTTTTGTAATTTGTCCAGTAGTTCCTGAGATTTGCGGGTCCAAAAAAACAAACAAACTTTTCAGCTTTATAATATGAGGAAAGATAACATAAAATGGGATTTGATTATTTCAACAAACTTCGATGATAAGCACGCAGTTTCATTTTCTACTACAGCTCCAAATCGATTTGATTTTACCAGTCTAAGCCAGTCGGTTCTAACGCTTTAAATCTTAACAATTTCCCGCCATAAATTATAACCATAACGTAGAGATAAACATCAAATGCAATTAATGAAGACATCGTTAGATCCCAATCTTGGCATAAATAACTATACAAATAAATCAAAACTGTGGTTGGCTTCGCGTCGCGCCGTGTCAAAACATACCTAATTGCTTAATAACGTGCACTGAACAATCGACTATGAATTTGGGTCACTTGTTTTCTTCGAATATCCATTTATTACGTGGAAACGCCTCCAGACCTCGATTCCTAAGCCGGAAGGTTTCTCGGAAGGTTTGGAAATTCTGTGAAGCGACTGAACTAGGAAAGGGTGGCTAAATAAGTAAGAATTTCGATCTGTTGTCGTTTCTCCCTTCCAATTTAACTAATCTGGAGTATTGTTGCCACCTTTGGGATGGTTCTGCTAAATATCAGCTGGCTGCCTTGGACTCGATTGAAAACCGGGCAAAAAGGATAATTAGAACTAGCCTAGAACACAGACGTAAAGTGGCGTGTCTTTCAGTCTTCTATAGGCTGCATTTCGGAGAGTGTGCGAGAGAACTGCATGACCTGATTCCACCAGCCCCCTTTCACCAGCGGAACACTAGACGCGGGCGCAGTTTCCACCCTTACGTCGTAGACATTCCAGCAATGCGCACTGATAGGTTTCGATCTACATTTCTCATGCGCACAGCTAGGGAGTGGAATTCGCTGCCGACTGAAGTGTTTCCTAGACATTATAATTTGGGCGAATTCAAGAAAAGAGTGAATAGGCTATTACTAGTCAGGCATGATCCATCCTAGGCCACATCATCGCTTACCATCAGGTGAGATTGGGGCCAAATGTCTGCCTAGACACTATAAAAAAAAAAAAAATCTTTTTTATTAGTTAAATTTTATCCCTTTAAGTAAGAGAATATCGTTGTATTCATAATGATGACTATGGAGTACATTAATTAAGAGGGAAATAATAATGACGTCAGAAACGTCTCGTTCTAAATAAAACGAGGAAACACCAGATGTTATCCAATAGATTCATCTATTATATTTAAATTTACAGTTTAATAAAAATGCTAGTTAGTATCTGCAGCATAACGAAATTTAGGCCCAATTTCTTCATTGAAAGTAATGGTAAAGTAACGTTATCAGCGGTTGAATAGTTACTAATGTGTGTGTTTTGAAGAAAAACTATCGAATGGCCATTTTAATGACCATACTATTGATGAAGAAATTGAGGCTTAGTTTTAAAGAAGAACAACGTCAAGACCACGACGTAAGTGTTGAACGAACGAGTAGGGAGCTCAATTTGGGACACTATTGAATACTTATAAAAAATCCAATTGAGCTAGCTGTTGGATTCTGTAGAAATTCTTCAATCGTTTTGGTATCCGTTTACTATTAATTTAAAGACTTTATTGCACTAATCATGTTGTACAAAGGTGGACTAACGGTAAAGTATTTTCTGCTAGTCAAACCTTTGCGAAAATCAACAATTAACTAATTACTAGTGAAGTTACCATCTAAGTGACGAACTGCAACAACGAACAAAATATTGTTGCTCAATAATTAACACACTCTAACACTCCATACGAATATTAAATGTAAAGCTTAGGAGCCATATTGGAATTCTTTTCGTCTCAGGCCGGAGGAAATGGTACTCCTTCATCCATACAGTTTCTGATAGTATCGGTCAAACAGTTGTAGCACCTTATAGCAGTAGTATAAGCATTCCTTTTCTTGCATAATAAACACTCCAATCGAGTTGTTGACGAAAAAGGGTCGTCGACAGCGGACGATAAAGTACGGGAGCCGAGGTAAAATCCTCATTGTCAGGAGCAAGTGCGGAACCCTAAAAACGAATGGGCAGAATGGCCTCCTCAGAGGACCATTGAGACTCAGATGCTCCACTCTGCAAGCTTTTGTCCTTAGTTTCAGATATAGCGATCTCTTCCACTCGCAAGGTGGTGCTGGAATAACGAAAGGAATGGGTAGATTCGAAAATAAGGACAGAAAAATTGAGGGTAGGTTAGGGCCCCGAACGTGAGGCAAAACGCGAGTGACGCGGCGTTTAGTTGCGCGATAACACTGATAGTTTTATCTACCCGCCTTATCTTTGAGGTGAGCCGTAAGTTTGAACATGTAAATAGATTCCATTGAAGCTTAACTTGGTGCCAATTCATTATGTTCAGATACTGTGATAATCAATGTTATATAGGAATATGATAATGATACTTCTTCAGCAGTAAATTTTGGTAAAGTTATAACGTTGATTATTATTGTACAAAAACACCATTTTAGAGATGAGTATCCTTTGAATTGTCCTGAAAACCGCGTATCAGCTGGTAGAGTATGCCATTTCGCATCGCATGAATTCCACCTTTCATAAAATTATTGATTGCGCTATAAAAATGATATTCTCCCAAATAAACCACATTCCTAGGTATTGGTACTTAAACAACAAGTATATATTTAACAAGATACTTAAAAGAGGAATTTATATCTATTTTCAACCATGTTCGTACATAAGATGGGTGAATCTGTTCCTTCGCAAACCAATAATGCCACAATTAGAACATCTTAAACTCAATCACGCACTCAAAGTTCGCTGTGACAACCAGAGAACATGCTTTAATCATATGAGAATTGAATACGTAACAATGTGCGGTTTTCTTACAGAGCAAAACAATGTAATTCTAATATGTATTTGAAACATACTTATGTAATCCAATGGCAGTTCAAGAAATGAGTACACACAACATTTCTTTTCATTTACTTGGGGTAACATTAAAGAGAAAACAAAACACAAACGTAATATAAACAAAAGCACCAGTATTTATCTTCATAATAAGAACAGGTGATTAATTAGCACTCGAGGCAGCCCAAATATCGCCGCGAATAAAACGTCTTCAACTCAATCGGTTGAGTCAACGTTTGCCGTGACAATAACGGGAACATCCTTAATCATCTGTGGCCCTACTCCGTAAGGATGTATCCAAATATTTGACTTGAGTCTTTATTTTGCAACTGTATTAGTATAATAAAATATTTTTTTTTCCTACTCTACCCAATTATTTTTTCGATTTATTGTCTTGAATATGTCTTGAAATAATTCCCAAACAATATGCTAAATCATGAAATCAATGTTAAATCACTATATAATTAATTACTTCATTTTGTTTGTGTAATAAAGAATTCATAAATAAATAAATAAATCATTGGTCCAGCACCTGGCCTCTTTACATGGTCAGGTCGCCTCACCAAAGTATGATCGTGAATGAATAAAGAGAACACTTAAGTATTTCGCACACACCTGTGCTTTGTGATATATTCTGTGCACTTTTTGATCTCTGTTGAGATTGGCTTCTCTCGCAACGGGTAGACCCGAAAATGTGAACGTTGAATTTGAGAGTAGAGACCCAGGCCGGGTGTGAATAGGCAACAGTAAGCGGTTTTCAGCTAGGAGCGCAAACATAGGACATGGGGGTTTAGTTTAGTAGTCCATAGGTAAGATGTCGGCGTGGCGTGACGTCGCCGTGTCGGGCCGGGTAAGCTTGTGACGTTGCAGTGTGTGTATACTTGACAGGGTTACATATTCGTAACTTTGAAGATATATTTCTTCACCGTCAGCTTTAGGCTGAGTTGTTTTAATAATTGCAAATGTATATTTAAGCATATTCGGGAGACGCCTCCGTCTTTAGCGTTGTCTGGTATTCATCCGAAACCATAACAATTGGTGAATTGTCTGGCGCATATTTATTAAATTTATATAAACGCTTAAATATGGAAGCTAAAGATTATAGCGTTAAATTTAACGTGAATACTACTCATTTAGACATCATATCACACCCTGTGGACATCACTAGCACGCAGGCACAACATCACAACGAGAGCACTTACACGTCGATTTGCCGAGGCACGTCAAACACAGCGGTTCAGGAACGACGCAAGTGTTTGGCGACACTATCGACAACAGATGTATAGTGTTTGCGCCACCTCATTTACCCGCCACCTCACGCATATAAGATTTAATCATTTCTTCAACGGGAGACGTGGCCACGCGACCTCTGTTCCCTTTACGCACGCAATTCACAACTAGAGTGCAAATAGATTACACAACCGTTTAGTAATAAATGTGTTCGTTCAAACGATTAGATCCCTTTATTTGACTTTAATTTACGTCAGTCAACCGTAGCAAAGTGACATTTAATTCAGCCGCCAAGTAATTTGAATGAGAAAACGACAATAGTTATTTGCAATTAGTAAGGTCGTCAAACTTAAGCGTCTGGAACCTCTAGACTGGATATAAAACGTCAGGACTGCAAAGCGTGTCTATTTGAAGAAAAAACTGGGACAGTGGTCCAAGAAAAGTAAATGGCTGACAACCCTAATTGCGTGCAACGAATGCCGGGGAACGGGCGGGTTTATTAGGTTTCACTTGATACCTACTCCCTTGGGTTGGAGGAAGACGATTTGCAGTCTGAACACTTTGCTGATTAATTACTCTTTTTAGCATTTCAAGCCATCAAAGTGAGCGTAATGTTTTTTTAACCAGTTTGGACGGTTACGCGTTCTAAAAACAGAGGCATGACGTAAAAATTTTCCAGGTGTTTTTTTGGCTTTGAATCCTTGTGAGTATGTACAGTGAAATAAATAAATATAATAGCTCAACTTTCTGGAAAAACTACCAAAATTATTTTCGTTTGTCAGATAAAGCTTTACATGTGTTTGCACTCGGAGCCGAATGCAAAACACTCGAGGCGATTGACAGAACAAAATCTTAAATTGCGAAAAAAAACTATATTGCATTGGTCCTTCGAACAGCAAGCGCACAGCAGGACTCCTTCACACCCCCGAAGTGTGGATACCCAGCTGGGAGAAATCGGGAAGCGATCCATGAATCACATTCGAGACATTTCCTGTCGCATTACCGAATATTCGTTTGCTTTACGACGGAAAATGGGCCACAATTGTACGTAAATATGATCGCGAACGTGCTCGATGTGTAAACATCACTTTTGTATCTCGATGATATTTCAATAACAAGAGTCAACTGATTAATAATCAATTGGCTTTAAGAAACCGTTAAAGTAATCCCACCAAAACATTCTGTAAAAAAGTAGCCAAGTCTCTGGAGAGCTGCTTGTTTATCCGTTAAAAGTAATAAAATCTAAACAAAGTCGTGCGAAGTCAAAGGTTCCTTACTGCGATTTCTTTATAGGTAATGTTTTATTTTGATGATCATGAGTCAGTGAGTGTCATAAATGCGAAACTTTGCTTTCGCTTAACATCGCAACTAAATGACCTACAGACTTGAAATTTTGGATTTTAAGTATGTGATTATAGCTTACAAAAAATTTCTGCGTCCTAGTCTTATTCAGAGGTTCTCAAATAGAGGCCTGAAGATGCGACGAAATGTTTCCAGAAAAGGATGGTACGGCGGTGTTTGCTTCGCGCTGGACTTCACGCGGGCACTGCGTGCCCCTCGATCATGATTTAAATGCCAATTGTAAATTGTAACCAAAGTTTTTTTAATGAACTACATCATATTAAAAAAAAACTGGAAACTTAAACACAATGAGATTAAAATTAACATGAGAATTACTTGTAAGATTAATTCGCTGTGAAGTCTGACGCCGCGGGAATTAGAAATGAGTAACTGTCTCGATTTAGAAGTCTGTCACTTAGACGTCATGTCACAATTCTGAGACAAACTTGAATAAACAGCTGAAGTTTACAAGACACATATTTGTTTTGTGACGCATTACACTTTTTGCGATAGAACTGTCAGGAGAGATGAAGTTACTAAGCAAAGGTACATAACTATCAAACACATAACAAACTTACACACCTGGGTATTACTCGTATTATCCATCTCCGAAGTCATCACATACCTTTGGGAAGAACTTTTCTTACATGAGTAGTTCTTGCAAAAACTAGGGGAAATAGTTCCCGTAGTAAATTAGGATGGCGTCGTCTTTAGTGCTACATCTTTTTCAGCTATTGAGTTTATTGTAAAATAGAGAAAGGGTTTGAAGAATAACATTCTTATGGCGTAGCGCATGTGACTGCGATAGGCAGCCTTTTAACTTCGCTACGGATAAAATGAATGTCGTTATCATTAAAAATACAATATTACGTAGAAAACTATCTTAGCCAAGCCCTGACCACCATTACAACTCCGCACCTTAGCCGTTCAACAAAATGTATTACCTCAGTAGTGGGTATCCAACAAAAAGCTGGACAGTTCGCGGAGTAAACCTTTGTACAGAGTTGGATATTAGGGCCATTAATCACTGGGAGAACTTAATTGGACGGCGACTGGACAGACAGTCACGCAAACTACTTAGCTAGTTGTGGAGGGCAAAAAGAAGAGCCGAGACATTGTGAGCTGATTCGGTACGAAATACAAGAGGGATAAGATTATTCAGATGCTGAGGACTGAAATTAGTTAATCGAAACAGAGCTTATTATCGATTAAATAACGGTTTTGTATCAGACGTGGTGCTTCATCTATGTTATACCGAGTGTGAGTAGCTGTATTGCACATGTACGAAATAATGGAACTTTCGTAAACAGGATAATTCATACCTTTTATGAACAGCTATTTGGATGATATTTTTATAACTAACGCAATAGCTGTACAGAAAGAACGATTGAAACTTAAAAATGTAAATGAAATAGCCGTCTACTTTTCACTGTGTTGGTAACACTGTTTGGCAACTTTCCTCGTCCCGGTGGACAACCATCTCATGTCTTATCAGGCTTTTTGTTTGCCTTTATCTGTTTTCACGCCCCACTAATCTAGTGATGCAGCTGTTTGAACCTACATTTGGTTTTTTAAGCCTGTTAAGTAATATTTTTGTCACAAAAACACGAAAAAGTATTAGCCAATAAACAACCCAATGCTGGTCAAAGTGGCAACAGTCTCATCTCAAGTAGAGCGTGGTATGATGAGCCTCAATCATGCGGGAAATGTTATCAAGGAGAGGGCCTCTGACTAAGACTAAGTATAGATAGTCGCGACCAAAAGCTTAAGTTCCTTCCGAAGCACGTCTTCACGATAGACGTCATATATAATTAAAACTTGTTTTTATAGTGTTTTGTCATTTAATAATACAAATTGCACTTGTATTACCTAGGTAGTATTGTAAGAGCAATCTCGCAATATTGATGAGGTCAGGCTTGCCTATGTGACAGTGGTAGCGTAAGACACGGGATTTGATACCTCGTCTGTCACAATTGCTTACTACAAGTGCCTTTTATATTATTAAGACGTCATTTATATGGTCGAAATGTCAGCTCACCTGTCCGTGGTTGACGAAGCCGTGCCGCTTGGCTATCTCGTCCGCATGATCCGCGCCGGCGGGCACGTGCACAGCGAACTGGTTGTGGTACACCGACTCCGGCAGAGCGGCGCACAGCGGCAGCGCGGCCAGCAGCGCCAGCGCGCGCCATGCCGTCACCATGGCAACGATGTGTATCACGCGCGCGCGCACATCGGTGGACGACGCGCTATGATAACACGCGGGCTTGAACGTACGAGCACTGTGGCATCCCACCTCGTTACCTGGAATAGATGGTTATAATTAGAATGGGATTTACGTGATTGGCCGTGTATAAATAACATTCGGGATGTATAAGCGGAAGTGATAAAACTGTTGTACAAACAAATGGACCACCTTGATCTTAACGTTGAATTTATTTTATAAGGTTCATTACTTATTTTATGAGCATGTTTTACCTTCTGCATACAAGAAGGTGTGGGATATTTACAGAAGAAAAACAATGACAACAACGTATACATAATATGGTTATGTAGGTCTGTTAAAGACCTAAATTCCTATTCACGTCTGATGACGCTAATGCTACGTCCATCTGCGGCAAAGTTTTTAGGTATTTATTATTATTTATTGGGGTATACATCATCCAGTAGTGTAAGTGAAAAAAGTAAGTAAAACTTTCCAAGTTTCAAAATACATATATTGCAAAGAGTCAAGTTCAAAGCACCACTGCGTCGCTAGTTTCGCTTCATAACTCGGTTACCATCGGTTCGCGACGGCAAACATAAAGCCACTGCAACTTTCAAGTCATCCACACTTCTCTAATAAAGTTCCGCCAACCCGGCCAGTTTAACTCGCAGTTAGCTAAAACCGTAATTAAAAATATCACGTTTAAACTAACTTGTTTCGAAACTAGCATTCTCCGCTTTTAAATTAGCTGGTGTATTTTAATTTAAGTTTGTTTGGTGGGCTATTTTGATGATTTCTTTAGTCACGAAATAGTTATAATACCAATACCTACAACAAGTGTATTAAATAAAACTAAGCATACAATGGCTAAGTGGAAGTGTATATAGTTTTCCCTTTATGTGCCCATTAAACCCTAACTCTTAACCAAATTTCAGCTCTCTGAGTTTATGAGAAGTACTAGTTCTATTATGTATACTTAGTTCTAGCAGTGTAATAGGATAAACTAGTAATCATTGTCAAAGTATCTTTGTGTTTCAAGAAATTTGACAGGATATATCATAAGTTTCTCAAGACAAACAAATTAACAGGTAATACACCAGAAAATAATCCTACAATCAAACAAACACTCTACGGCACGGTTGGTGTGTACATACCAGCAATTGCAAAATGTATTATGTATAATTCTTTATTCAAACAACGGCAGAGCTGTTTATTTGGTCTCAAGTTTCGGGTCCGAAGGAGGGCCATAAATACAAGGGATATTTAGGGCACGTTAAACATATTTGCAGGAAAGCCGCGCGCAAATCACGCCGGGAGAACGCAATAAGCGGTCGCAAAGGGGAACAAGTTAAAAAAATCCGCGCCAAATCCGCAGATAATCCTGATAAGCCACGCGGGCAAAGTATAAAAAGCCTGACCGTGAATATATCAAAAATATTTATAAAATTTCATTTGTCACCCGCAGAAGGAGCGAAATCTTCCACTGTGTTTGTACTGCCCGCTGGTTTGAGATTTTTTTCCGATGTCCTTCTGAATATTTTAAAGGACACTTAGAGATTAAATCCCGGGTTAGTTATCCATCGGGAATTTTAGCTCATCAATTATACAATCATTGTTTTCATGTGGAATCTTAGTTTGGGTATGAGTCATATTTTAGTTCGAAACAGCTAGCATACGCTATGGCATATAAATCACTTTTAACAAAACACCGAGTCTGATTTTATTGTTTAAATGATACAAAGAAATGATGTATTTTTTTTTATTCATCACACTCAGCGTTTACTAAAGGATTATCAAAAAAAAAATAACTTTACGCTTATCACTATAAATGCTCTTAAAAAAAATCCTTCAATTAGCTTTTCCGAAGTCAAACTACCAGTCTAGTCTCGAGACATCAAAGTAAAACGTCTGGAAATATCATGTACACCACTGCAGTGCGGTTTCCCCAGGTTTACGGTTATGTCACCACTGTACAACACGAGGTGTCTCCGACGGTATGGCTGCAGGAATTTTAATATCCTGTTTAAAAAGTAGTTTCTCTGTAATCGTCCCTCAACGCAAGTTTTGTAGGAAGTTGCATACATGTTTAAGAACGAAATCGATTGAAACGGTAAGTCAGTTTTAGTTGATATTGGATGTTTGGTTTAGATGCTGTACTTATAATATAACATACATATTTCTTGATGTAACAAAGATGTTTCTCTCATTCATAAATAAAGAGAAGAAGTCTGGCTCTTTCAGGGTTATTTTATACATGTTCACAATCAAGTGATGCAACATTTCATAGTGCAAAGCTCAGTATAATTGTGCTTTTAATAAACCTCCCAAATCTAAAAAAAAAACAAGCTTTAACCTACATAGATGAAGTAAACGATGATCAAAGGTTTAAGCTCCTTTTAAGTGTGAAAATAATTTCGAAATCATTTTCCATCGCCGTTATGGAAAGCAAGCTTCCATTAGGGAGGTCAACAAATCCGCCTTCCACAACACACGCGATATGTTTATTACGAAAGCATTTTAACCCTTTCCAGAATCATTAATGAAAAACGTTCGTACATATATTCTTTGATTTCGTTTTTCGACGTGTATTAACTATCTTATCCTTTTGCATGCAGCTAAGGCAAAAAAATTCAATGATATTCAAAAGCACAAAGATTTTTAGAGTTTAGCTAGCGAGCTTATAGAGTGCCTCAAGGTAGGACGTAGTATTAAATCTTTTAGTTAAAACCATAAAAGTTCTTCTGAAAATGTAAGTATCGTCCAGCGAAAGAAGCTGACCAACTTCGTAGGTCGAAGTTGTAACTTTATAAGCGCCGCAAACGCGTGGTCAAAACGCAAACGTCCGCATAAAGCTGCCGATATACCTAAGCATTATTTTTACTACGCTACCTAATACCTATGTTTGCAGGTACAGAATTCTTAGGAAAAATATAGTTTTTGAAAAAAGGTACGAGTATGTTTGATATTTATATTGGATCTTATCACTGGCCACTTTTATGATATAATAAACTTCATTTCAAGCAGCGCTAATAATGCTTAGTTAAAAATAATAAGAGTAATGCTTAGTAGGTAAATGAGATGTAATTCAGCATTTCGAAGACACTTAATTTTGACGTTCATGAGTTTAATTTTGACGACGTGTATTTAATTAAAATCAGGATATACATAATTACATAAGCAATTAGCCCATACAGAAAAATACCTTACAGACTTGGTGCTACTTCAAATATGAAACTGATACGATTAGCAGGCCTTAACATAGTCGTACAAACCTATAGACAAACGCATTCCTAATCCATGTAACACCGAGAGTGTTGCTACAGGAATTCCAGAATTCCTATCGCATTATTATCACATGTATTATGTTACAATACAGATCAATCTATCGACATACGAGTAAACATCAATAACTTTTTCTGTAGGTGACATAATGATACATAAGTAGTATTTGGTACACAAAACCGAGATACAGCCATATCATAACATGATTGGTTATTCGATTTGTTACAGTTCAAAAAGCCAGTGCACACACGAATGTCTAGCCAACCATTATTAAATCATATATGCCATAACGTCATTAATAATCAACACCTACTGGTAGAAGTACAAACCCCAAAATGGAACATCGATGAAGACATACAAACGCCGACGGAATAAATATCACCTCGTGCCAACGCGCCTGTAATTCCATAAGAAAATTACAGTCTGCGTAAATACAAGAGCGGCGTGGATTCACATAATTGATTCTGTAATACCAGTGGCGCCGTTCAGAAGCCCTATCATCGATGCTTTGGCCTCTATTAGCTTTCAGACGCGAAATAATAAATAGGGTTGCGGCTAAGAAAATATTTTATATAAATCAGTTTTGGTATAAAAGAAAACGTTTTCAGGGTAAATATACGTGAATTTAGCCGTCAATAAATATATATTGGATAATGTAAGTGCTTAATGTAATATAACTTTAGTAAACAAGCTTTTTTTTTGGTAACGATATATTATGTTGAGACCAGCCACGAAAAGTACGTAGACTCGGTGAGTGCTTATGAAAAAAAAACACACCAATCGTGGCAACAAAATTGACGGGTCTCATAAGCCAGACAAGGCGTTCAGTTATTCATGAAGCGGTTATTTCCACCTAACAACATCAGGCAATTGTATCGATCAGCTTTCTAAATTGTAGAAGTTATGGAATATATTAGGGACTAGCGATCCCGCCGAACTTAGTTTCGTCGCCCTTGGCGGCCCCGTCCCCGTTTTCTATACACCGTGCTTTTTTAACCGTCTTACAGCCGAAGGCCACTTAAAGTATCCAATAACTACATGTCATTCCTTAAATAAAACTTGGTTATTATTAAGATTTCATAAACTAAGACATTAAAGAAGATATCAAAACAATTTAGTACGAAACATCCTGTAACGAGCACTACGCGCGGGTCATTCACTCGGCTGTCTAGCACTACTGACCTAGTTTTACGCATGAATAGAAAGGGGCGAGGCGGTGGGCGTAACAAAGGATTGCGCTAGCGCATGATTGGTTAGAGATCCACGTGGACTGTCTTAGATTGGCTAACGGTGCGGAACGCGTGGAGGCGGCAAGGTCAAGGAATGCATTGTTGAAAACGTAAACATTATGAACAGGATGATACATTACGTAACATTACTATTAGATATTTTTTACACAAAAATTATGTGGAGTGTAATAAAAAAAATAACATGCCCTAGAGGTTTATTAAGATGGTTACATTACGTGGGTTTCGGCTGTAAGACGGTTAAAAAAGCACGGTGTATTTTGACACCGTTTAAACCTTCCCTGGACTTCCACGAATATTTCAAGACCCGAATCAGCCAAATCTAGAGTATAGTCGACGAGGTAGTCTTTCTAGAATAAGTAATAAATAAGAGATTTCATATATACATCGCGGAATAGCGTTTTAGGCACTTAGAATACGAACGCGTTTTCTTTTCAAAATCATTGTCTAGATTTTCATAGTGAAGACGGATAAATGATTATTCTGATGTTTTAAAATACAAAGAACATATTATGACACTAGAGAAAAGAGAGCTATGACACTATTCGAATATTTAATTTAGTTTCGACCGAATATTAGGGAGAAATGATCAATGAGGTTGATGATGCACGCTTACTGGAGCTTAGCGCCCAGCGAGAATCAGCTTACTTTTAAGCGTGCTACCTTCAGTGTGGCAGAAGCCTTAGCCTTTCCATTAGATGCGGGTAGACGAACGAAAACCGACAGGCGCTAAATGCTCGTCTGCGCCGTGCATTGACTTGTCCAAACCTTTGTTCTGTAGCCCATTGAAAAGACTAGGCGATTAAAGGGTCGAAGTGGATCTTCTATTGAATCGCCTAAGCTGCAACTAGACCGTGATTCATTACGATTTTCTTATCCACATTATACCAAACCATTGCTACAACTTCAATCAATACTAAAGCTGGATGTTATAATAGCCTCGTTAAGTTTATTTACTCACAATACATTTGGATTAAAGCGGACTTTATTTGCAGCGCAAACCTCATTAAATTATAAGCCAAATGAGTTATTCACTATTCACGTGCTCATTCGCTTTCCACGTCGCTTCCGGCGATCCGGTCCGCGCGGAGCAAGTTCAGCGAAGCTCAAATCTCACAAGCGAACACCTCAATAATTAGCCGGTTACTCGCAGCAGCCGAGCATCGCGGCATGAATAAAACATAATTTACGAAACGCAAGTGCCATTACGGCGACCAGCAAAATCAGACCTCCGCAACCCTCCCTATTCATTCCACGTAACGAACCAAGGAAACTGAATAGAAATACCAAGTCACAGTGGCTACGATTCATAGGGCCTTCGACTGCGGGCCAAATCAAACAGGCTTCGGGCAAACAAACAGTGACGCGGTAAACATCGCCCACTGTTAATAGGATTAATTAGAATGTATTTAGCGAAATCTAGACGCAAAAAGAATAGTCATTTGGCAAGTTTGCTCTATTAATAACCCTAACTGCTCTAATAAAGATGGAAATGTATTCCGCTGAATGGTAGCTCGATTAGAATTTCATGGTTGGCTGGTCGTTAGGCAACATTGTTTCTATTCAGCGTTTGATGTTTATAACATAAATGTGAGTTTTGGCTTCAAACATTTTAAGGCTGCAATTTCTGTCATGTTTACAAAGTAGTGTTATGTGCTTTAAACAACATTACAATCAAAAATATTTCCTTAACGCGCGTGTTTTTTCACAAAAGTAAAAGATCGGAATCAAATCAAATCACGTGATTGAATCGTAAAGGCGCGTGTTATTATCTTAGAATATAGGTATCGACGTACAGTGCCCACACGTTCTCTAATTGTCGTATTCGAGTCGAGTCGGGTTAATATTTGAGTTTATCGGTAAAGTTATGCGGATGCAAGCAGCGAACGCTCTCCGATACGATGCAATAAATACGAATGATCGTCGATGCAACTTCCTTTATCGCTTAATTTCTAGTCTTCGCTTGTTGGTAACACGTAGATGTCGATTCAGAATCTAGGTTAGCAATTGCAAAACACATTTTTTTATAAGCTGCATTTACTATATAACCGAATACGCATAACGTATCGCAGCTTAAAAAGAGTTTAAAAATATATTAAAGAACATAACGAACAAAAATGGATTCAAGAACATAAACAAAATTTAAAATATTTCAATTCAACAGGAAGGACTTATTATAGGTTTTATAAAAAAATAATGCACTAACGCTAACAAAACAAATAATAAACCGAGTTAACTCTACATAAGGACATCTGTTTCCGAGGCAAAGTGGCGTAAATGTTAAAGTTGTAGTTGCAAAAAGGGTTTTTTCCGCAATTCTATTTGTAAAGGGCCCGGGGAAAACTAGTTAAAAAAAGGTTTACAAACTTTATACGCCGATCACGTTGGGAGCCGCTTCACGAGAGCCACTTTACATTCAGTCAAAACAAACTGATTGGCGAATACATATTTATATTCCAATCGGGTTTAAGTAACAACGTTATTGAGATAACCTAAAAAGATAATGACGGCCATTTTCGTCTAGACTAAAATAAACGACCGGTATTAGAAATACAAGATTATTTTTGTGATATAATTTTTGTGCAAAGTTTTTATAACTTCGTGACCAGAAATTTAAAGGTTACAAACTTGTTTTACGTTTTCCATGTTCAATGCTCAGATACCTGTATCAGTTGAAAAATCTTTTATGCTGTATTCTTTTAGTATTTTTTTTAACTTTTAACCAGCGTCGCTAGCTGAAAGTCAGTTCTCGTTCGTAAAAATAAACACAGTCGGCTGCAGATATTACGACATATTCTTTGCTAAACCGTCCTTACTACGTCTACATAAGATGCCACAGACTTTAACTTGATGTGTGATCCATACGCAAAGGCGGTTACGAGATAAAGGGAATTATCGGGCGGACATCTATTATGCCGGTGCACGTCCGTCACTCGTAGCTCGTAGCCCGTAGCCACGTAGCGCTGTGCTACGAGATGCTACGATTGTATGAGTTGCTACGGGAAGCGTGAAAAAGCTTTTTTTCGTTTGTTTTAAGATTCATTGTCACATGGAATATTTTAAACTCAACTTTAATATTGGCCACAGCCACTGTTTCTACGCGTAAGAGTGTTGTGGACTACTTCTTCTAATTATACAATTGTCTAACTACTTATGAACATGTTTCTGTTCTTATATCCAGGTGTTTTACAAAATGGTATAAGTATAGGAAAAAATATATTGTATGACGACGATGTTTGAATTGTGAAGACGTTGCAAAATATTTTTTAAAAGTCAAAACTGTAAATCTCATTAACTATTTTGCACAGCAAGGTATGAATATTCTTAAAAACTCCTATTATTTTATTAGGTTATAAATAACATGAAACTTAGATGAGAAAATCAGAACAATGTAATAGTGTTGTTCTAAAAACAGCCATCTAAATAATGTTTGCAAGAAAATAGGCACTATTTCAACGTGAAAGTGAGATATATTCTTGTACAAGCTTGCCACGGACCGAGACTGCGAAATTATTTCACGCTCGACTGCCTGTCACTTGTGTTTGTCAAGAAATGCTACTCGCGTTTTTATATTTCGCTGTGTTTCTTTTGTTTGCCGGTAACGACTATGTACTTACTAACATCGTGACTCGATGCTGAGGGCTCGATTCGGACGTGCTGTGGATAAAAACTATAATAAAAGTCTCTTTATCTTCGCAATAAATTAAAAGAGGCAGACTACAACATTCAGAAATGTCAAAATAAAGCCGTCAGTTGCTAAGAAAATTTAAGAATCCATAGATATAGGTAAACCGCGAAACTGAGACGTCTCTGACGTCACTTTTGTTGTATTTTTCTCCCAAATAATGTACTCCATATTTTTAATTATAAATAAAATGTTTTTCTTCAAGGTAAAAGAAATATCGTTTAATTTATAGCAATGATAAGGAGTACATTAATTGGGAGGGAAATGAAAATAAAACCGTCAAAAGTGACGTCAGAAACGTCTCAGTTTTGCGGTCGACCATAATTTAGGAACGACCTCAAACGGTCGTCACCAAATTGTCTCTGGACTACATACTAAGCATCACGGATCGATAGGACGCCGGCAAGCAAAATAATGTTTATATACACATCCGTGATCACTCGGGATACAACGCAATTTTCTAAGCATTTGAAGGCTCTTTAATTTGATGTTTGTAAATTATTGCCATCTATTTTCTTTAATGTATTTAGAAGAGAAAGTGACATTTGCTTTAGTTTTAGGATCAAATAAATATTGATACTCGTAGAACTAAAATAGATAAATGTCAAATTAACAAACAAAACTGTTGTTTCCTATATTCAGAATATCCGTTTTAAAATCTTTTGCCTAGAAAACAGTAAGGGGCGAATGTCTCAATTTAAACTAAGGCTTGCATGTTAACCATCTGCCATATACCGGCAGTAAGCGAGAGCCCATCAACATTCCCCGCATACTTTGTAGTGTGACCACACTTTGAGATATTCTAGTTAGTACATTCCACGTCAGGTTATTATATTGATCAACTAAAATTCATTCAGTTTAAGTAATTGACAGTTATTTTCATGCTGCATACTTATCCCAGAATTTACCTGTAATAATATTGAATCAATGGAATGAAGTACGGCGCGGATACACCCGCCCGCGCCGCTTACGCTACCCGCTCTCGCCTCGCCTCCCCCCGCGCCTCTGTCCCCGCAGGCGAGGTCTCAATTTCGTGATCTACCTAGGTTTCCTGTATCAGTAATGACTTATAGACTCGTTCGCTAGACCCGATCTCGTTGCATTAAGTAGGAATATCTAGTGTTAGAAATAAATGTGTCCCAATATAGCCAAAATTCATAGTCACACTATCCGTAACCCTATCCCACCTGCAGCAAGGAGACATTCGGTCGTAGCGACCACTTACTACGTCGCTTTGCATTTACGACCCATTTTGTAGTGATTTTGGCCCGAAGCTTGAGCGGCGCGAGCCAACACGACCGACATAAATCCCCTATACCGCCGCCTTGTGACGGGTTAATTTATTAAAATCCCCTTTAAAAAACTGGAGTAATGTGTAACCGCAGAAATTGCGCGAGATACGAGACGCCTCGAAATAAATGATGTTGTTTCCAACATTTTCTGCTCCCCACTCCAAATTAGAGTTCATTACTTATAATTACTATGCTGGTTAATTACACAGCGAAAAATGGCTCAAAGAAAAACCTCGCGTAAAATAAATAATGTGGTGCGGCATGCTTACATGAATAATACTAATCTAATCTATCCAATTAAATTCCAGCTTTTATCCATACAAACGGAGCGGTGCAGTATGTATAAAAACATGCTAAAATGTCCCATAAATCGTAATATAATAACAACGCTACGAGTGGACAGCGAATTGCAAGCGCTAAAAGCTTAAATCTTTCAGATACAGTCTGAGAGATTTAAGATCAAATAATGTATCATAAATAGCACATTAAACAACGATAAACACTTTTTAAAACAATTGTATAAAAACGGAATTTAAGAAATATAAAAAGCTATCCTAAGATCCAAAACACAACTTAATTATCTTTGTAATTTAATAATTGCAATGATTTACTGTCCATTTTTACGAAGGTAGAGCATTGAAAAGTAGAATTTATGAACACGAAATTGAAATAGTTAAAAAGGCAAATCAATAAGAAGAAAAGGCATTTACCGAAATTCTTGAACAATAAAAATACTTCTATACTTTTCTCCTGCTTTGAAATGCTGCGCTTTGCACATTTTGTAGCCAGCGTAGCGAGGTCTGCTCACTGGCATTTACTTTAGTAATTACATTTACATTAATACTGAATGTTCACAGTATGAAAAAGTAATCAGGACAACTCATTCCGCCTGTTTGTATACCGTTTTCGAGACATTTTGCAAATGTATGTGCATGTATAATGACCGAAACACCTATAAGGCATAAATGAACCGAGTTCTTGGGCCAAATTGGAAATAGGTACATGTTTGGAGCGTTCCATCAAATATAAAATGGAGTTTGTTTGTTCAATATTGTTGCATAACAAATTCGTATTTGCTGAAGTTGACTAACTTAAAATTACGTTTCCACTTTTCCCATCGGGAAATATGCAGTTTAATCAAAGGAGTTATTCTTAACGATAAATAAGACCTACACAAAGCCGCCACGAACTTGTTCAAATCTCAGGTTATTTATTATGCAACAATCAAAGCGCGTTCGGTTGTTTTGTAAATTACTGCTGTTGAGAATTTTTATTTATGTTTCGGACGAAGGAAAATTAGGCTTTATGCGTTCATTTCTATTGAGGGTTGGATTTCTTTTGAGTTCAACGATTTAGAACGCGTCTTGTAGAATAAGCAAATTAGTTTCATTAGCGAAGAAAACTTTTCTTTATACAAAGGAAATTGATGTGACTAGAATAAACTATAAAGGCAGAACGCAGTGTTTTATTTTCACAACTAACAAGGTACCCAGTACTAAAACGATACGACGGATCACAAGTTGCCAGACATGACAAATAAAATATACATGATAAGTTAAACATATATTGACGTTGCGAAAAGCCGTATCATTGGACGCTTGAGTAAATTTCCCTGTTAATAAGGATGTAAACCCTGGCTTACAAGCGTGATCAACATACTGTCAGCGCAGTATAAGCCCTTCGCTCCGTTGCGAACCACTCGCGATTTGAGAGGTCTTCCGGGCCCCACAATAGGCAATCGACGTGTACAGCCAGGCACCACATGTATTCTCATTTCGACCATAACACGACGGCTTTAAGTTGCAAATGCAAACGTAACACACGTGACTGTACTTGACTCGGTTTGACGTCCGTTGCTGATACTCGAACGATGACAAGATCCCTACGTCGGAATATGTTATGTATATCGCGTAAGTGCCGTATATCAATATGATAATACGTGTGCCAGGTCGATGAGGGAGGTGTATAACCGATAAGTGCGGTGTATGAAAAGGACTGCGTGTGTTGGTAGACAGATAAGCAGATTCGTTCATCTAATCACTAAGGACATAATGAAATGTTATTAAATGTTTCCTAAGCCTACAATGACTTGCTAAAATCGATAAGATCGATTAGCTAACAAGATTGTTAAAGATTGTATCTCCCTAATAGCTTCAGTCCCTAGAGCTGGTTTTAAAGGATATTTCAGTTAGGAAAACAAATTAGGCGAACTTAGGGCCATTTTGCGGAAAGCTTTTTGGAAACGACATTCCCAAGTTGTAACAAGTTTGATTGAAATCGAGTCTTCAATTAAATGTCCTACGCTTAACTCGAACTGCTAAGTTGCTGATGCAAAGTTACTTAGCAAATAAAATATGGCCGCGGTAATTGACACAACTTTTCGAATTAAATGATTATGAGCTTAAATTGGCGGCAAGTTAGCCCTTTCATATTCGATTTCGTCCAAGTGTGTACAAATGTCACAAGTAAATACTTTATGACAACAAGGGTAACTACACAAAAAGAGAGAGGCATGTCATGTCTAGAGTATCTATTGATAGGTTGAAGAGGCTTTTCTGCTCCCACGATTGACTCGTGTCAAGAAGCACTTACGCCTCACACAGTGTCGCATTAGCTACGTTGATATAAAAATATTACCAACGATATTTTTCGGGAAAACATAGGTTTAAGCGTATAACGTATTCTAAGATGGATCATATTTAACTTCCGGTACTGCTCAGTAATACTCAGGGCATCACATTATCAAGAGACAAATATATTCGACATTAAATTTACTGCTTATTCAACATATTCACAGCTAATCAGAAAACGACTTGCAGTAATACTTAAGTTTTCATTGATCACAAATTGGGAATCATACGAGTACGAATATAGCAAGACTTATTGAGGGCCGGGAAACCACAAGCTTCGATCTATACGCGCGTCAAGGGCCTTTTGTAGTCGACAAGGCCCTTGTGCCACGAACTAAGAGGGCTACAACGGCTATATACATTACAACACTACGATATTGTTTCCATGTTAAGTTCATATGAATTCTGGTTACTGATTCTAGTGCTAGATCAGCTCTACTTTTAAGTACTTGCTTCGCATGTCGATTCTTTTAGCCATTGCAACAACCCTTTTTAGGTTTTACACTCAAAATGTTTTTCGTGATTGTGATGACACAAGTATCTAATGTGTGAAAGCTATTTGTACGTAGCTCACTGACAACCAGTAACATATTTGTAAGGACATCTCGATTTTTTCGCATCCAACAGCGTAACCATTTTATCAATAACTTTTTTACGTCTTGGCTACTTTTCACACTATTGAATAAGCGGACGTGAAAAATTTGTAAGGGCAGGTATTACTGTATAATCGTGCCCATTTGCGGGGGGCTCACGTAACACCCGTATTTCGGCCGGCCCATTCCGTAAGTGTTGTTTATTCAATTTATTCTTCGGACTGTCGTCCGGCGGGCAATATTACCGTTATGGTGGTAAGTTGTCGTTATGCCAAATTGCGGCGTTCGGCCTAAATGGCCACTATTTTATGTTAAATCGGTCTAAATTCTTGCATCCAGGTCTTGGAAGGTAGCCATTTACTGAGGTAATGGATACATATTATTAATGATTAATTTTATGCAAGCAGATTGGTTTCAAAGAAAGGATAAGGTTTATCGAGTTTCATGGAAAACAAATCCTGCATCTACAAAAAATCATCGTCATTGAAGCTACTAATGCTGTGTGGCCGAAAAGAAGCACGATCTTCAGAAAAGCTTATATTAAACCAATATCCTGCCAAAGCATATTCACTTTTATGAGGAAGCACGTTCTAGGACATTGTAATTTATTTTGTGGATAAAACAATTCAGAATATTATTTTTAGCGTTCTTAAATACCGCGTAAGATACAAAGAATTATCCACGATTCGCATGAAACTTAAATTGTTTCACACATTGTGGAGTGTAGGAGTATGCCTATCGACAGTAAAATTAGGTTGAATATTAATATTAATTAAGCATGGGCGTTTTCGTTTTTCTAGGCAAACCGATATATAACCGATATTTAGTTTGCATATCGATATCAATATCCGTTTTAAGGTATCGATATCAGATGAAACGTTCTTTTCACTTATGATTATTTCTAACTAATAAGTTATTCAAAACATTCAAAACGCAAACTACTACACTGCTACTACTAAACTCCGAACGCACGCTACGAATGATTGATGTATAAGTACTTACTTAAATAAATATCTATTATTGTCACAATTATGACGATTTTCCTTCATGCTTTAACTAGGCTTAGGACAAGCAGAAAAATTAAATAAATTGCGATGTGCATTGCATAATTGCAATTTGAATGAATTGTTAAATACCTAATACTGCACTAATTTGCAATTGCATCAATAAAAGATCTTAGCAACAAACAAATCAACCGCAGCACGTTCCACTCAAGGTCAAGGACACGCCAAAACTAAAAAAATATTAACTTAATATCATCAAATAAGCAATAACAAACATCAAAAGTTACAGAGAAAACTCAACTTGAATTAAAACTCAACACAACAATAAATTTAATAACTGCAATGTGATTAAATTCATTTTTGCAAAAACACTTCTCGTGATCTAAATTCCGCCAAACTAAAACGTCGTAATATGGCCGCTTCTACCTATTAATAAATTAAACCTTATTGAGTTGTAATAAGGAAGTTGAAAAACTCCGACCGACCAGCGATACCGATACCCTGAGCCGATATCATATTCGCTTCGTCTCTTTTACTCTTATTTAAGCATGCATGTGTAAAAGGGACGGCGCGAATATAACGAGAAGAGTTTTGGATATGGATATAGTTTTGCGTAGTTTCGGTTTTGTCGTACCGTTATGGTTTTTCATAACTTGTATCCGAGTATAAGTTTTGCGTTTGCATCGGTTTCATAGTTTTTATAATAACTGTTACGTAGTTAAGGGTATCGATATGATATCGATATGGAACCCATATCGGTTTTTAGTTACGTTTTGATATAACTAACTCATGCCTACATGGTAGCGTTCAAGATTTCCAAGAGAACCAAACTGTTTTACACAATACGCTCGCAATCTCAGGATGAATTCCGAGGATTTGTAGGGATCTCGAGTCGGTCAGACGTAGGCACGTTACATGGTCGGCAGCCCTGCCGTACAGCCTGATTCCAGTTACTCGCTCCGGCGGCGCCCAGGTAACCGTGTGCCTTTGATTCAGAGATAGCAGTGGACCAGCTGAAGATTGCTTACAGCGCAGTATTAACGTCTCATCGCGGTACATGGACGCCTTGGCTGCATATTCTGCTAATACTGAGCATCTAAATTACTATTCAATGTGTTTGACGTGTGCTTAAGTCGAGTACTTACCTTGCTGTACACTCACAGAATGCACACACTTGTAGCGAGTAGTTGCATGAAAAGAACCATTCGTGTGCCGTCGCCAAAGCAGCTCTTAATCAAGTGAAAGTATTAAACCATTGTCCTTGCTAAAACCTTCTCGTATTTTGCAGAGTTTCAATACACTAAAAATACATTACAACAAGGCTTTGACGTGTACAACCTTTTTAAACCTGCATTAAGGAAAATCGCACGAAATACTTTAATGTTTGAGAGTTTTCGAGCGGATAAAACGCTGAAAATTATGTTAGAAAAAATCCAGAATAATGGGGAAGGAATGACGGGGATCACCGCAAATCCTATTCCTTTGCTTCGCCTACAGAATGCGGGGGTGAATTTCTTGCAAATTGAACAGTAGAAAAGTTGTTACCTCACTCGCGCGAACTACACCGAAGCCAATTTTCTTCGGAATTAAACTTTATACGAGGCTAAAAAATGCATGCACGCCCGAGGATGTAATGTAGTGTACACATAAAACCTTTCAAGTTTCAATCGAAGCGAGATAAATACTTGCTTAACGCAAATGAGGAGGGGCGTGTATCGGCGCATGGTGTAATGTATGCAAAACGAGCTAATAAAACGCGAGGCGACGGTAGCGCACTAAATTCGCTAGCACTGACATTTATCCAAAGTTACATCCGTTACAATAACAGTCGCAGTTACGATATCCGAGCGCGCAGTGCGTCCATTTGTTCTAGTTCCGGAGGCTGCAGCCAGCTCTAATGTAATGGAAAACTTTACACAAACACGTCCCGAAGCTGCGGATTAGATGTCCAGAGTCGCGGGCCCGCTCCGCCTCGCTTTAAAACATCATTAAAATTCACAACGCAAACATTACTTGTATCTGTATCCTAGGGGAAGTTCAAATACATTTACTATTATAGCACGGTCGTTGCGTTTAATCAAGTTTACCTGCATGCGCTGCCGTGCTTCATACACCAAATTATTATAATTAAACCGTTTTACAACCGCTATTTATTAAGTGATCTCTGTACTTGTTTGTAGGGGGTGTGAACGAGCGACAGATACTCGAATACGGCTCAATAATGAATGCTTCTACAGCGAAATCGCTTAGACAGCGCGTTTAGCTCAATAGATCAACATCGCATGCATTATTCGTATGAAGCGCCGTCTCACATATACTAATAGCGGATACATTTCCATTTCGCACATCCTAAAAGCTCACAGGAATATTTCACGCTCGCTTTTCTTATTTATTTTTTATTGCAACCTGAAACACGTTAGGGACAGCTCTTAAGCGGACCGTTTTGATTGCCAAGAAAACGTCTAAACGTCCGCAGGTGAAAGATCGATGGCTTAATTCGGTCGCAACCCCAAGCAGGCGTCCTTTTTGTCACGAGGGATCGAGTTTTATATGCGTCTAAGTAACGAGTGCTGCCCGAAGGAAATGAGAAAGTTATCGGTATCTAAATCCTCGCCCTGGGGACCGCTGAACGTTTTCCTAATAGATATAAAATCCGGGGCTTCGTATAATTCAATTTCGGTCGGAGGAATGGTAACGGTGGAGCAATTTATGTGCGGCAGAGGCCGAGACGTCGGACGCGTGTCGCGCGTCGCACCGCACCGCGACGCGTTGTGACGTCTGCGGTTGCCACTAGCGCCGGTGAATTCAGCAAATATTTACCACACCCCGTGCCCTACCTAAATCACTCGCAGGCGTATCTAAGCCACATTTCGGTTGTATGTAAATTTAATATACCTCAGTACAAAGGCTTCTCGTGGGGAATTACCGCAACGCTCTGTGATGTACATGAGTCATATCAATGTGATGATTACGTTTCATGTTTGCCCCTGTACGCTGTTTATTAGGTCTCGGTCGGGGCGGCAACAAAAGAGTGTAAGAAAGGTTGAACTGTTTGTGTTAGTTGGATTATACTCAGAGACGGTGGTGGCAAATAGAACAATGTCTGTCTTACTTAGCTGATGTGTGAACAAAGCCAGTTCGCTCTGCAGCCGCAAACAAACCGCACGCACCGACTACTGCATCGATATACGAGTATATTCGCAATCTAAGCTATTAGGTTAACGCATCACGTCATCTGTTGCAAATACGTGAAATCTGCTTTCTCTAAATATTGGCGGGATGTCAAGAGGCAATATTACTTATGTATAAGAAAACAATAAATATTAAACTGTAACTAGAATATTATGTAAATATATGGAATACAAAATAATGAATTATATCAATCCACAAGTGTCCAGAAAACCATAAAGATAAATGTTAAAAAACATAAACCTAAAATCCGTGTATGTTCGGGGCGTAAAGCGGATGCCTTTTAAAGTACGCGTCCGAAAATTCGTTGTTAATTTATCTGTTAATTACGAGAATTAAGGTCGGAGTATCGAAAATCTGTTAACGTTAAACATCAGCTAGTGGGGCCGTAACGAGCCAATAAATCCCGGCTATACCAGGTAAATAAGTGGGGTGGAGGAAAAAAATATTATGAACACTAAAGTACACCCGTATAAAAATATATTAATATATTTAAATATCATAATGTTGTAGACTTTACGTGTTCAGTCGGAAGTGCAAATTTAAAATTAAAAATTTTTTTTTACACAAAAAACATTTTGCTCTGCGTTATATATTAAGAAATAAATATGCAGTTCTCCTACGCAGAGATATACCAGTATAAACATACACCGAAATTTAATGGTACCCAGTTCCAGATACTGCATTTCAAGAGAGTCAAAGCACGCGTGTCGTGACGAGCCATTCGCTCAAAGGAATCGTTTGACGTTATCTTAAAACTCTACCCCCAGATCGCTGCGAGCGCTGCTTTCAAAAGCGATTGAGCGTAGACTCGATTGCAGGGATTATTTTCAGACGACAGGCAGCGGTTAAGGCAACTAACGGTAGACATTTAACAGGGGAATCGGTGGTTCATCCGCGAAACGACTGTGTTCGTAATTGTTATTTTTTTTTAAATACAAAAAAGTGGCATAATCTTTTTCACCATGAGACTTTTATTCAAATCCGGTGTCAGTCTGGCGTGTGATTTTTGAGACAATCTGTATATTAAACTGTTGTAGAAAAAAAAGCCCTGTACACAAAATATAATCAATGATTGCTTCAATTAATTTTCACACGTTCTCTTACTCATTTGTAAGCCATAGATAAGTTTAACAACAGACCAAATAAACTGACAACGAAAATGTCAATTTGAAATAACTGCACGTCAAGAGTTCGCAGTCCCGTCAACCGTTGCGATGACGCCGCGCAAATATTATGTTGCGAGCACTCGAATTAATCGGGTGATATGCATTTCAAATATGTTTGCGGCGCGGCGGATCAGTGTGAAATACCACGCCCCACTAATAACTAATCACGAGAGCGAGAGATAGTCTGGATGCAATATTCGAATATGATAATAATTATTCGTCACTGAATAATAATCCTCATCTCATTTTTAGATGGAACCTCCATGTAAAAATGAGATTTATTTTTTTATTTAAATATTGGTACACAAACAGATCGTTGTCATTTCAGAACCACAAATCAAAAACAGCATTATTTAACAAGACAAAGATCCAAAATTAGCGTACACAGAGATATGAGCTTAGAAGAAACTGTTGACATTTAGTATAATTATGGTTCTTACTATAATTGTTAAAACATACATAGAAGGATGGAGGTTAGGTTATAACAGCTGTGAATGATGATCTTGTTGACTTAACGGGAGGATGGCCGTAACGGAAACTTGATTATTACTAAGCCGCATGGATGTATACGCAGTAATGTAAGCACTTTGAATTCTTATCGATGATAAGCATTTTGGTATGGTCATAAAAATATTATCTGACCACACGTCGCGATGGCCTCATCCGTCGTCATTCAGCCTCAACGTGACTGAAACAAACGCAAATTTATCGCGCTAATATCGCGCGAAAATTTCGCCCGAATGGCGCGGAGGTGGCTGGCTAATAATGAGAGATAGTGTACTTCCAAAGTGATTTACAGGGTTATGTACACTATGAAATGGCGGACCGCAAATGTAATTTTCGTCCAACGAAAGTAGGGTTCCAAAAGTTCGCATGCGGTTTGGTTGAACGCTATTAAATAGAATCATTCTGTAAAGTTGCCCGTCCCACGCAGTTTCAAGGATTGAGAGAAAATCTATTTGATTTTAAGATAGAAACTGAGTTATCATCGTATAACAATGACAAAAATTATTTGTCGATTTTATGACACTGATGATTTTTTCAGGTTTGATGACTAAAATACGCCTTAGTTATTATGTGCTAAGTAAATTCTACATTATGATAAGTCTACTATGAAGAAACTATGTATCTATAGGTATTTTTAAAACGAATTTTTCAGCCCCTTTTATTTAATTAAGCTCCTTTGCAGAACAAAAATCAAGTTGAAGAGTTGCTATTAATTTAATGTATTTATTTGTAAATTATGTCAACCGTGAACTGCTCTATTAAAATAATTGATTAGTACCATATTTTCGTTTGTTTTTTTTTGAGTGATGAATTTTAACGTGCTTTGCCAGTGACTCTGTGGCCAGAGGCATTTAAATTGCAAAGTTTTTTTTAACATGGAAAATTAAACAAAAGTTTATTTTGTAAAAACGTAACAGCAATTACTGAGTGAAGTTGGGGATAACGTCCCGGCGCGCTAGATTAGGCGTAACGTGTGAACGCCGGCGTCGACGACTGATCAGCATAATTCGCTTTGTGCTTATCCACTCCATAGGTTAACATTATACTTAAGCAACTCTATTATAATTCGTTCACTTGCCATTTCACGGGTTAATGGTATAGATATTTTTGTAAATTAACTACAATTCAGATTCTTTGGAATCGTGATCCTAGGATCATGCTAGCAAGAGCACGCGCGAACTGTCATTTGATTCACACTCATAGGTTAAGGTTTTCTTCTGTATTTAGAGTCAAATGTGAAGATTTTTGTTGAATATGATTAGCAACTACTTTTATCGTATGAGAACTTTTAAAGCTTCTCGGATCACATACGTACTGTATGTGCGTACGTATCTGTACGGCGAATCCTACAAAAAGAATAAAATAACGAACAATTTTATTCTGCATTATTAACAATATCGAACCTTTTCAACGGATTCCCTCTGAATAGCGATCAATTTAGCAAAAAATACGTCCATTAAAATATATTCAATCTTTTTGATACTTACGTTGCTTTTAATTTTTTTGAAAGCTTTTAAATTTCAACTCAATTCAATGCCACAAACAAAATCGATTCCTCTCTGTGCCTACCTGTAAATGTATATGTAATGTAACAATGTCAAAATTATGAATACTTACTTAATATGATAGGTACCATTTAACATTGACATGAAAATATCATCATCGCGAGTCGGCGACGCCGCAGAGTTACATTTATTGAGTACAGCCTATTTCTCCGACCCACAGGTCTCGTGAATCATAACAAAGACTCTTTTTTGTGCCACATGTATGTATGCTCCATAAGGATAAAAAGTGGCCAGTTACTTTTGCCGACTGTACTCACACAATCAAATGAGCACAAAAGAGCTGGACCGTGGATGTTGCGAAAGAAATCAGACATTAGCCAGTAGCTTCTTTTTGTTTCGGGTACTTACGTTGTGGGCGTCGTGTGTCACAAAGGGGAAAGTATTTCTCATTTTCTGTAGAGAGGAAAACAACAAAAATGTCCACACGTACCGCCCTCAATCTCCTTTGGGACGGGGACAAAGGAATATTATTTCAATTAAGCCGAGGCAACGTGTTTTTGCATGTCCCGGCATTGTTTTATAGGTGAACTATGCGGGGACAGCTCGCTGAAAAACGGACGGATAAGCTTATCTGGAGCTAACATGTGATAGGACGAATTTTTAAGCCATTTATTATTAGAAAAGTTTGTGTCTCTGACTGATCTATCTATTAAATTGACCAATAACGTTTTGAAGATCGTATGTAGATATTTTTAATCATAATGTGGTTTTAAAAGTGTTGTCATGATAAATTATGCTCACGGTTTTCAACGATGAAATTGCATCTTGCTGATACCACCAATAATAAATATGTCGAATTAATGCAGTCGGCATTTCTGGTTAATAAATACTTGTTCTTCGAATTTCAACTTCCAATACTGAAAGAAAATTACCTGTACATATAAGATTTAAATCAGTTCCCATTCTAAGAAACCATTAGTAGGTTAATACTAAAGAAATTAAACTACTCACACTCGTGTTTTCATGCATCATCACTTCATAATGAGGTACACACTCATAACTTCATAAGTCGTTATTATTAAACAGTAACTCAGTTAAACTATATCTCATAACAGCAATTTGGACAAAACAAGAGACTTATAACGTTGCTTTACAACGTGATGAGAAAATTATTTGTATCACCAAAAAGCAGTGCAAGTCTTTTAACTGTGCCCCAATCCGATATCCAGTGATTTCATCCGGAAACATACATACTCCGGCTGCGTAAGTGAGTTACAGAACAAAAACGCCATATCAGTTGACCGGTGACTGTATGTTGCAATTTTTCCGCAGTTCACATCAAATAGATTCAATTAAAAGCCATTTTATCGTCAGAATGGAATTACATGAAACGATCGAGTTGAATTCATTGCACCGGGTAATTTAACTAATAGAAAACCATTGTATCGTCCAGTAATTATTAGTGTAGATTGATTCAAACTGTGTTCAATTGCACAATGAATTGGAGCTGTAATTAGTGCTATGAATTAGTGCAAAAATCGACAAAGTATTAACAACGTTCAAGTTCTCTCTGATTTTCAATTCTATTTGATTTTAATGTACCTCTAATCATGCAATTTTAGCAACATTGCGTACTAGGTATGATAATGATAAATGCAAATCCAAAAATATTTTGAAACAAAAACGTCCCGTGATACCATGACTGGTACAACAGCTACCTGTAAGACGGTTACGATAGTAACGTGCATATCAAATATTATAGTACAAAATAAACAAATACGTAAGTACTGGAACAGCACACGTACCACCGGTACTGCGTTTGTAACATGCAAATCGTGGAGTCGTAACACTAGCGGCAAAATCCCGCACAAAGTTGAGCAGATACGCTTAGCTCGTAACGCAATATCGGAGCAGTGACGACCGCCACGATCGCGCGATATTTCAATGTAGTGCAACTAATGTTCTAGTGCAGGGTTGCCAGAAGCCAGAAGCAAACACTGTTTAAAGATTTCAATAGAATATTTCAAAGGAAAATTGATTGTAAACGTTTTAAAACATCATACATTACACAGACAGATTGCAAGAACAAGTATAATAATAAGATAATAAGATTTTAATATAATTCAAAAATTAATCAATCAATTATTATTATTTCTATTTTTTTATTTTTTATTATTTATTGATTCGCCGTTTTGTAATTTTTATTGTTTGTTAAATTATATTTATGGATGTTATTGTCTGAAATAAAGATTAATTCAATTCAATTATCTATTAGTGCTCTACCACACGAGCGGTACTTGACGTCGACTAGTTGCTGGCATGTGGACGGCTTGCCGCAGGCATGTCGAAACAACGGCAGCCGTCGGGAAATTGAAACCTTCGCCATGACGACGGAAAAACGACGACCGTGGCAACGGCATGTAGACCGGCAGTCGTCGCCTCATGTCGTCAACAAACTGCCCGTTTATCATACTTTAGGCAAGTTCTTAGGCATAGAACGCCTTCTATTTCTTCTGCGTTGAATTGCTGCGCCGCTTTAAGCGTTTCATAAAGAAAATATGGCATAATGTAAAATATCGAGTCCCCGAATCGTACACGGTCGCTGTAGGTAGATAGACTAAGCAACGACAAGCCAGTGTGCAACGCCCCTTAGGACAATAAAAATAAAGCTATTGCTTTCTTTTTGAAAATATCATTATATTTTCTCAATGGCAACCCTGATCCAGTCGCTTGCCGTCGTCCGCAGACATTATTCAAATACGCCAGTATCGCGCGGGAACTACAGTACGATTATGACACTTGCATAATATCACACATAGTTAGCATACGAAATCGCTTACCGGTATTATGATTCTGGAACTCAAGTTATTTGACACCGTATGCTTTTATTAGTGCAGTTTGGCTTAATACTTGTAGGTGAAAAGCTTTATTAGCCGTACATTATACTTTTTGTTTCAAAATATTTTCTAGCAATCAGTTTCAAGATTT
The DNA here is from genome assembly GCA_963584085.1 of Pyrausta aurata. NCBI lineage: Eukaryota > Metazoa > Arthropoda > Insecta > Lepidoptera > Crambidae > Pyrausta > Pyrausta aurata. Next base: position 3,572,210 of record OY757268.1, read on the forward strand.
TTAAGGAAAAAGCGCAGCTCTCGGATTTACAATTTAAAGATATTAACTGGCATAAAAGATTCAGTCCCAAAATTATTGTACCATATACATGTTCCATACACATTATGAAAGCCTTATATAACAGTTAAGACAAAAAAGATATAAAATCCCTGGTAGACTGCAAAATTTTTTTTGGGTTATCAATATTTGATCTCAGAAAACGCATGGCTAAGTTTCATTCTATACGGCCCAAGGTAGATGAATGATCCTAGACACCAATCGTTCAATCTAACATGTCGCATTAAAATTCAAGATAGTGTAGACCGACAAAGTGCTAGCCCTGATGTAGCGTGTCGTAGTCCTCTAACATTATTCAAATGCACCGAGTATCAAGCGGGTGTTCCGCCATTATGACACTTGCACAATTATTGCACCAAGTTTCACTCTGGAGGAATACTTCAAAAGGGCTACCGAATCCACAAGCGATATGTGATGCTAACTTTCTTAACTTTAAGAACTGGAAGAGTTAGATCGATAAGCTTAGCTGTTGCTTAAATTCTTTCTTTACTGTTTGTGTCTAAAATAACGAAAATCTTTCTTTACTTATACTCGCCAAGTATAAATAGCAAATACATAAAGGTCATCTGATTTTTCTTGGAATATGGGTTAAGTGAAGTGTAGGTGTTGACTGTAAGCAAGCATATTATAAGTAACTGAGTTGAGTATATTATTGCGCGAGTGCCTTGTAATATGATGTGAATTTTGAATGAATAACTTTATTTCAGTTCGCTTTTAGCTTTTATTTACATCATAATAAGATATTGTAGTGCATAGGCTACACAGACGTGCCATTCTGTTATTGAGTGTGTAGAGCACTTGCCATCGCTGACTTTGAGCATATCTACATAGAGTTGAGGCTAGATTACAGGTGGACTGAGAAATTGAGACCTCGCCTGCGAGTTGAGGGAGCGGCGCGATAGGGTGTATCTGCGCCGCCCGCACCCCTCAAGCAACCCGCTCTCGCCCGCGCCCCTGTGCCCCTCAGGCGAAGTCTCAGTAAGTAGTTTACCAAAAAATTGTTGTAGTTCTGTCACTTTGTTATATTTTCTTTAAAGATGGCTGACTGCTGTCTCTCAGCACTCACTGCTCTTCCTAAAGTCAGGACTGAGTGTCCTTTCTGCTTATCAAGTGCCATAAAGCAGAACGGGTAAAGCTGAAGGTTTCCCCCTTGTCCCCTTGGCACTAAGTCATAACTCTGGCACATTTTCAGTGCAAAATTGTCAACCCTAATGTTGCGCTCAACGCATATTAGCGTCCGCCGGCTAGTTTCAAAGTTCCGCTGCAAACGAACGACGACACAATTATTTATTTACGCCGCCGTCGCCGAATAACGTTACACTTAGTTAAGAGTAATAACTTTTAATTCAGTTACGAATACTGCCGCCGCTTGCTGTTGTGCTGGCAACGCGAACTTGCCTTAATAGTTAAACAACAGTTGCGTACTTTTGAAATACTCTTCGGAAAGATAACGTCTGAAAACCTGCTTATTTTTACAATATCTTCTTCATAATCTACTAGGTCATGTATTAAGGCATGAAGTATTAGATTTAACTTTCTGAGAAAGTACCGATAAAACATATACTTCCAGCCACCATTGAGACTATTCGCACGTTATATGTTTAAACCACTTTGAAGAATTTTACAAAAGTTCAAGAGAAATAGTAGACAATAGTATTTACCCCAACCTGCCTGCAGGGTATCTCTATCTAATTAAAATGAGACTGAAAATAAACCAGACAAATTTAGTAGCAAAATTAATTTCAGTCAAATCATAACATGACCATTAATTACAGGGTTTTGTGCAGAACGAGGGATGTACATCATTAGTCAGAAATGTAATTCTAATTTCTAGTTGCCTAATGGCCGAAGCTACCAATAAATAAATCATTATCGAACAAGCTCCAAAATTACACTATGTTCAAGCTATTTCAGTTTACCACAATGAGGATGGATACCATTCGTAAAGTTATTTATCTATCTATCTATATAGAAAAAGCGCATTCTACACTTTCCAACAGAGAATCTACAAGCACTGTTTCGAGACAATTTTATTGTGGTCTTATAATGCGGAGAAGATGCAGCAGAAGAGACTTGGATACTTTTGTGAAAGTCTCCTCTTCTGAACTTGGTTACATTTTCCGTTTGTTTAAACGGAAAAGTTCACTTGAATGGACACCATTTAATTAAGGGGTCTCGTCATAGGTAGTATTAAACTTCGTTCCGCTCTTTACTCGAATTCACATTGTGTGTTTTTTTAAATCTATTCATGAAATTAGATCAGCACCTAAAGCTACATCTACAAACGCATTAATTAATCTTCAGCATCTCACGTCTGCTAGAGGCGGCAAATCTCCAAAGTCGTCAGCAAACAATGCAAGCGTCAGTGCTCCTCAGTTAATATAATTAAGTGGGGACCACCAAGTGCTTAGTGCTCGGGACTCGTCTAAAGCTACCAGACCTACTACCTAAAACGATCTCCATATTATCGAATGTTGCCGTCTCTTTTGCTCATGCTAGCACAAACTTACGAGGAAAAGAGATGGCTTTATTCGAGAATATATTCAAAGGCTTAGAGAATAGTGCCTGGATATTACTCGGTGCGAATGCTAGTCCCACCGGCGCCGTGCGGTGTTACGCGATCCAGGGGTGTCGACAGGACAAGGGAATTAATTACTATTTGTACCTTAAGAGCGTCGTTACTAGAATTTAATTTATGTCGCCTTCTCTGCATTCATTGTGATGCAGTGTGCTCGGGACACTGTGTAATAAGTTCTTGTGACGTAGTATGCAAATAAATTAAGTCAGGTTTTTGAGAGGTATGGTGATCAATTGAGTAAACAGAGAGCAAGAGATAGCGCTCAGATTAATTTATAGTGTAAAAGGTGCAAGTGGATTGATTCGCACGAAAAAAATATAAAAATCAAGGAAATATACGATAATAAATAATAAAAAGCTGGGTCTGATCAAATCAGCCGGATAGTTCTTACGCCCCTGCAGTATGTGGGGCACAAAACTGGAAACTAGCAACACTGCGGCGGGCCGGGCCACCTAGCGCGGACATTAATTAAAAATAACCGCAAACTTCCCTTTTGCTAATGGAATGGAAGCCTGTCCGGTACCAACTTCGAAAAACTCCATGCACAAAACGAAATGTAAATAAACTTATTTCAGCGCTTCGGGTGCGGGGGCCCACGGTAATTCGTTAACAACCCAACTCTAACGGTGTCTGTGGAACTGGGGTTGCAGTATTTGAAAACTGCACAGTAGTTTAGTGCAATTTCGCATTTGGTACGCAGTGAATTAAGTTTTGTTAGCACTGATGTGGGTGCGATGAATTTAGGAACAAGTTAATTTAGCGGTAGCAGGGGAACACAATCATGAATTGTAGACAACAGCTAGATATCTGATTAGTAAGATATACCAATAAAAAGAAAATATAGGTACTTAGGATGAGTTAGTGGCATCACCTTTTTAAAACTATAGTTACTGAGGTAATTAATGAATAATAACTTCCCATAAACGAAAAATAAAAAATAAAATTATAACACAAGAAGATTCGTGAAATGTTTCTAGGCAAGATTCGTGATACGTAGGTAAGTTAAAATAAAATAGAACTAAACCCCAATTATCTTTTCGGGTGACAAACTAAACTTTCGTTCTCGTTCATATAAAACACTGGCGCTAACTAAAAAAAACATTAGTAAATGTTATATCTATTTCCACTGCAGATCTTCGATAGCAAAAAAGCGTCGATGTACACAAAGTCCCAGTGGGCACCGAAATACGCCCTTGTTTGAAAAAGAGAGATGGCGGGTGCCGGCCCAGTCGTAAACTTTAAATCAAAATGTTGGCATATACGTATATTCTCTAAGCAAACTTTTAATTGCGGCCCCCAGTTATACAGTCCCTGTCTGTGTGAAAATTCGTGTTACAGTTTAATGAATTTCGTACTGCAAATTTCGGTCGGAATTCGCCGTAACGTTGTGTAACTAATATTCCATCGTAAGCACAGCAAATAAACGCTGATGTTTAAGTTGGGTGTTAATCTGCGTGAGTTCGGAGCCTGGGAAACAGATTAAAATACTTATTTCTTTAATAGATATTCCATTTGCTTTTGTAGGATACTTACAATTGAACTATTTAGTGATTAAAACACTATTTGCTGATATTGTTCGCGGAGATTTATATAATTTTACATCCCGACGTTTCGAACACTTTACAGCGTTCGTGGTCACTGGTTAGACTAAGATGAAATTTACAGTGTTTTCAAAAATTAACTACCATCACTTATTATATTAATTAAAGTTCCTATCCACGCAGAAAGAACTAACCGTGTCTTGAGATCTTGCAGTAAATGGTTTGCTCGGGTCTTCGAAGTTAAGTGTTCGAATCGTCGGGATGTAACATTAAATTAAATCTCTGCGGGAAAAAAATGTGTTTTATTCAATAAGTAGATTGAGTAGTGTTCGCGTAAAGTTGAGAAACCAGTTAATAAAACCATTGCTATGTCAGTAATTCACAACAACAGCTTTATGAATTTCAAAACTCAAAAGTATCATTGTCGAAGTAACAAATAACATTTTACAACTTATGTATTCAAGAGAAGATGTACGATTCTACATTACCCGATGAAATTGATATTTCCTAAATTGATCTGGCTTGTGCCAACTATTATCAGGGATTCATTAATCCACGTCGAGTCTAAATAGATAAATCCTATCAAGTCAGATAGCTAATGTGACAAATATACATATTTATGTCATAATAAATCTTGATATTGATACAGAACGATTCTATCCATTGAATATAAGGCGAGCATTTGAACATACACGGTAAACATCTGGAACGTCTAGTCGCAAATTTGAATGGAAATTCTTTTAGTCCAGATAGACGTTTAAATTGAATCGCTCCATTCTAAAGCGCTTTGTATGCGAGCTCCCACGTGAACTAACTATTATTTTATTGTGGTAGAATGTAAGACGATTACCCTTTTCATTCCTGGCATGGAAGAATTCTCTAACGTTTCCTTTCGTGCCGTCATATAAAAGGAATGAAGTATCTCTTGGTGATTTTGTAGTGCATCACAGATGCTTTAGTGAAAGAGCTTTTCTGCGAGCTGGGCCCGTTTAATTAAACCCGATTTATAAATCATTAAGATTATTTTTATTTTGTTAAGCTCTTAAGTGTTTATTGAGCTTACAGTGTAAGACCATCGTTGATTATAAATATTTTTTTATTGAAGTTCTTTAGTTCGGAGACTATGTATGTAAAGAAATTGTTAAAGCTGTTCCGTCACGGCTGCGTTTATCAACATTATTTTGTCATTCTTTTGTTTTCGTGACCGCCGGCGTCTTATCAATCCGTGAGGCTTTAATGTGGCCTCCTTGAAGAGCCACATCTGATAGTATGTGCAAGCATATACAGTGAACAAGAAATGAAATTAATGCGAGCGATGCGAAAACGCTGCGAATCCTAGTGCATACTAGCATAGCAGCATAACATCAAAACTCATCTATCTCTGGCCCTCGAGGCTCATTGCCGTTTATGAATCCCATTTCGTTAACGAGACAGTGCTTCTGTCAAAATTCAAATAGCAAAAGCATTTGCTAACAGAATTCTAGTACACAAGTTGGAAGCTAATTTATAAGAACGCCACCTGAGCACACTTGCTGGGATGAAGAAGTGAGCTGCATTTGAATAGTTCGATTCACATTCATTTGGATATACCAAAGAATTTTCTAAAGTCAAATAACTTGAGCGATATTGAAATAATATAATTTAAATTGTCTACCCAGACGATATCAAGTTTTCCCATCTGGTATTTAATGGAGACGGGTGTGGTGCCATCCCGATTCGAAAAGGCAATGCCAGTCAAATTGAAAAAGTACTGAACTAAAAAGACCAAGTGGTATAAGGTGAATGAATGCAGTTTTGAATTTCAATTTCGTTGACGTAGCTAGAGCCAACTGGTTGGACTTAATTTGATGGACAAATATGGGAGTTTTTGCTCCCTTTTAGCTCTCACAATCGAGCCCCAATTTCTTTAATTTAGAATTCCGAAATCACGGTCGAGTCACGCGACTGTTGGAGGTGACACTTCAAAGTTAATTTGTAGTGCCGTCAGAGGGCACTTGTCGTAACAAGACGACCTGCACCTTTCACTGGTTTGTCTTTTGTTTATTTTAGACGAGACCTCATTTTGTGTAAAGAAGATTCTTAAGTTGATTCAATATTATTCTCCAGGTGCTGACAAATTATTGTGATTTATTTTATTACTCAGCAAAGAAATAAAATGACAAAGAAAGTTAGAAGAAGTTTTAGGTGACAAATTTAAGAACTGATTTACTATGCCAGACATATAGATTTTATACATCAGCAAATATTAAGAATGCTTTTTCTTTTAGTAGGTATCAACGCGACGTTAATAATCAGATATTACTCGTATTTATTTTGAAGCATGTTAAGATGATTTCTTCAGATGTCAATTGATAAGAATAAAACTCGCAGGGATCGATAGGAAAGAGACAAAATAAAGTTGATAAAACATCCGTGAGGGTTTAAAATATAGATACAAATATCACTTTATTGCACATCTTAAGTTTAAGCATCTTAAGCTTAATTACAAAGTCGTTTAGAGGAATTGTACAATTTAGGCGGTCTGATCTTAATATCGTATTTTAATTATCTTCTTGCATCACAGATGCAAATAACGTAGTGATCTTTTTGTGAATTACACTCTTATCAACGACATTTTTGCATGTTTAAATGAAACAGTACACATCGCAACGTCACGTCATTAAGTGTGACATGCGACCGGCCGCGCGTTAAATTGCACCGGGGACGGGTCAAAAGTGCAGTCACAACGACATTCGGTGGCGAGTGCAAATTAAACCCGGGTCGTCCGTCACGCTGATTGAACTGGGACTTTGTTAAGACGCGGTCGGAAGTCAGATTGCGGAATAATTAGGCACAAGAGCCAGCTTTCTATGGCAGAGATTACTGAGCTACATACATCATCATTCGAGCTCTCATTTGTGTATCTCAAAGACAATCTGGGGTGTCAGTTATTTTTTTTAATTTCTCATGATATGTTTAGACATTTATTAATTTATAGTTGGTCTTTACCATAGCAATGTTAATTTGAGCTCAAAATGTACCTACTCTGTTGCGCGTTAATATTTAAAGTAACGTTTAAGAAATAGCGACAAGCTAATAGGTAATTGCAAGACTTGCGACTCTTGCTGCAAGACCAAGACCATGACTGTCCAAGTTTCGTCTTGTTCTTGCATTTGGGCAACACTAATACCTATATGCTGCTATACTGCTCTTATGAGAAAGAGTTTAATAGGTATGGCATCAAAGATATACAACAAACTTCCAGAGCACATACAGAAGCTTGAAGACATTTTTTTTTAAAACATTAATTTCTCTCTTGGAAGATAAAAGTTATTATAAAATTGATGACTACTTAAATGATTTTTTAGATTAAATATCGACATGTTGTATTGTAATATAATTGTTCATTTTTTTATGGACATTTCATTTTCTATTTTGTTTGTGTAATATATATTGTAATTCAATTCAATTTAATGTTAGTACTGAATGATTTCGTTAAGATGACATTGTGATTTGTGATAGTTTTATATTTTGTAATAGTGAATATTATATTTGATGTGTTTGAATTTTATATTTTTTTAATCTCATGAAACTTCGTATGCCTTTAAAGTAGATCATAGTGAAACACTCTAAATGTAACAACTAGCCTTTATACTTATGATGACGAATAAATAATCATTTCATTTCACTGAACTGAAACATTATATACCAACGTAATATTTAGCCTTATTCGTAGTATAATACACATGAAAATTACTCGATGGTACAATTCTCAGATGGTACATTATATTTTCTGCGGTACTACCGTTCCGTTTGTAACCTTAACCCTGAATTATAAACTCTTACTATGACGTAGGAAAAGGGAATAGGTACGTACGAGTATATTGTAATATAAGCCACACCGATATTATGGTTACTAGCTCTTAACGCATTATTTTACCATGATGACGGTTAATATTAGTATGCGTGAAATGTTAACATACGTTAATTTAATATTACATGTCTTCATGGGTTACAAAATCATATTTAGACAAGATTATCTGGAAGAGATTGCTTATAGCGATAAAACCGCCTAGATTGTACATTTCCTTTAAACAAATTTGTAAATTAAGTAATGTTATGATAAGCAATAAAGAGTTATCTTATCTTCTGATGTATCACATGGCAGCATTATGTTATATTTTAAACCATTATCGATGTTCCAAACTTCTTCTCTGTGTTCTCAACAAGGCAAACAACAAAGTAATACATTTTAAGGAGGCATCTATACAATTTTTAAATTTATTTCACCAAGCAAAAGAAATGATTGAAATAAAAATATTTTCGTAATTAATTGAGAAGAAAATCTTTGATGTACAAAACAATGCAGTACACGCTTTGATTAACTTCAATTAAGCGTTAGAATAAAACACATTTACTTTTTTCATTACATTTTCTTTGATGCTTTTTACGAGTGATCTCGTTTGAAAGGAGCCGTTTGATTTCGTTGGTGAAAACGACATTACAAAGGCAATTAATATTCTTATACGTACACAGACAAGCAAAGCTAGGCCCAGTTTCACAATGAATACGCGTTGTTTGTTCCAACACTGGAACAATACAGACATTTGAAAACGTTTGAGGCGACGGGCATGGGCGCTGCGACAATGCATAGATCACTGTCACATTATAAGCCGTGTTTGAGCATCAATGCGAGCGCTGTTCTCGCTGGTGACATATGAGTATGGCAATTTCCGAACGCTCCGTCCTCAGTAGGGGAGATGGCCGACTATGATTTACGGAACGTTTTACACTTCCGACGCCCGCGCCGGGCGCATCGTCCACTGCAATTTGATCTGCCGCTGGACATCTTATTGTTTGAATCTGCTTTCAAGAAATATCAGAAGCCGTACAAGAATTTGCGCTGTCACATTTCACGTCAAGAATATTTACGTATCGTTATATCATCAGGGATTCTGACAACCCAGCCTTTGTTGTTTTGTAAGACAGTACACATGCGATAATTTAACTATCTTGAACTTGAACCTCTAGGGTTCAACGGATTTAGCGAGAGAGGAAAATGAAATGCAATTTTAAACTTACTAATAGTCCGTTATACAGAGTAACCAACGGCGTAACGTTCGCTATTCGTTTCGACTCACTTATACAGACTTTTCCAAATTTTGCACAAGCTCTTAAGATTATTTGAATATTGACATTCGAGTAAGCTTTAGTAGAACCTTGATTAAATTTAATGACCACAGACGTACTACAAACTATTAAACTCACAACCAAAAGAGCTGTTTTATTCGATAAAGATTAGTTGGTATTGATATTTCGCTATTCCCAAATAATAGGCAACGTCCGTCCGTTCTTGATATTTGAATTGCCAAGTAACGATTCATGCTCGGATATCTGTAGTTTGTCGTTCGGAAATTCTGAATATTTTCATGCAGCTGCGAGTAGCTTTAATCTGTATCAATACGAGCGCTTTGCTCTCTAGTGACATATTAGTATTGCAATTTCCGAACGCGTTCTCGTCAGTCGACAGCAAAACGGAGCGATGATTTACCGAACGCTTTATGCATTCGATCGGCACGTTCTGATTCCAGCTATCGGAACTAGTCATGACTCTTTAATTATTTTGTAGATAGTCAATGCAATGATAGATCGATACTTTGGTCGTCATACTGGGCGCGTTGCCCATAGAAGATAAATCGAAATTAAAAAGTTATTTATTTCCCGCAGTAAAATAAGAGCAGGGTAACAGCTTTACCTGGATAAGGTCTGCAAAATTTTGACCATAATATTTATTCTGATCATTTAGTTATTTTAGGTAATAGGTAATACGAATAAATACATTTAATAAAGTTCGATGCTAGTCGAAAGTTTTAAATGCAATACATATTTAGTAAGAAACCCTAAATAAAACGTGTAGCATTAAATTACTGAAATACTTTTATAACTAATCCCTCGTTTTATCAACAAAAAATTCGATTATAAGTCAAAGTTTACATAAAAAGCCGTAAAAAGAAAGTTGTAGATTAAATTCCGTCAGAAATTGTAAACTTGCTCTATCTAAAAATATTAGCGGGGTCTCTTTGAGGGCACACGTTACAGGCCGTTCCCGTAAGCTTTAATTTCCCACACTGCCAGCGATAAGAATCCTGGGAAAATGTAATCCGTAAGTCGTTCGGGAAAATCTTTTCAGCCTGATATTTCATTCCCGGTCTCTAAAGTCGAATGTACAGTTAATTTTCGACGTGTATATTTGCTTTGCGTACGTGAACACGAAATAACTCAATCTACCGGAGAACGTATCTGTATCAAAAGGCAGAATAATGATCAAAAAGATGTTGTTTTATTTCATTAGATAAACTTCGATTAATTGATTGGGACTTGTCGAAATTCAAATTAACCCAGCATGACATGTGCCGTTCATGATGATTATTATAATCAATTTATACATGTTTTTTTACAGTTATGATACTTGTTCTACATTTGATTAAAGTGCGATATGCATAGTCATCATAGGTGTTATCTCTCCCAGTATAAAAAATATATATTCATTTAACTGATAATGATAAATAAACTGCACAAAATAGCATCTAAAAGTGATGGGGAACTATTCTGTGACAAGTCATTCAGAACACAATTAGGGTGGCGAAAGACTAATTAGGCAGGCAGGACGCGTGATGCTATTGTCATTGACGTTTGCCTACCTACGTGAAAACGGAGGGTTGAGTGCCAAAAATGGGGGCTATGGTTTTGAGAATACATTCACTATGTGATCAGCATCAGATGAGAAGTTATATTATGTTTTAATTTAGATATGTCTGTGAACAACAAAACCAAACCGTTACGTAAATAGTTTTTGGTTGACTTCAAAACATTTACAATACATTTACTTACTGATAGTTATGTAGGTAGATACTGCTACATAGATTAGTATTTAAAGCAAAAAAAGACTTGAATTAAAGTTGTAACTCACTCAAAAATTATACAGTGTTTTAAATTGTTTACTAAACGCTTATTATACCTGTATTCGTGTTTTTTTCCAGCTACATGTAAAATACAAATATAAAAGTCACATTTGATAACAAAGAAAAAGATTAAGAAAAAGTCTGTAAGTAAACATTTCAACGTAATAACTAACCAAACAACTAGCACGCCCAAATAATAAGTTGCTGGCAATCGATCAACCGAAAAAGGGAATCAGTAAAAGACATCTAGCAAGATAGATTTACCGTCCGACCCCAACTTATTACGTAATAATTGTAACGGCAAATCTTTTGGGAGCGCGGGAAAAGTTGTCGTTAATAGTTACACCAATAAAATGGGCGCGATAGGAAAACTAAGAACCGTCCGCGTCGCCAACATTAATTACAGTGGGTCCACAAAAGCTACTCGTCAGAGAACAAGTTGTGCCCAAGCCGAACTTTGTACGGGACACACTTCCCCGCCTTCTTTGGCAGAATGAGAGTATTAAACACAGAGTAGCCGTCACTACACGTCCAGAAGCTGTATGTGGAAACTAGGCAGAAACTTAAGAACTGTGTCGCAAACATTAATGACTTGCTGCATGGATGTAACTACAGAATCTAGTCGTGAGAGCGGAGACATTTTGTATCAGACGTCAATACTTTATCGTCTCTATTGGCAAGCATGTAACTAGATATTCCTACCGCTACCAAGTGGTCAAGAAATAGGCTTCATTCTCTGTAGTGTAAGTACCCACATGCCAATACAAAATTGTTACGTACAGCAAGCGAATGCTATATAGGTAACTTAACATTCATTGGGTATGATGCCCCGCTGACGTGGTATTCCATTTTCAAACGTTTGCGTGTTAAATGAGGCAGACGCAGACCACAGTACTGCCCACGTTATAATTCCTTTTATCCGCAACTTGAACGAAACTCGTCTGGAGTTTATTTAGCGCCTTACCGTTTCTCTTGTCCGGCGGTCGCAGAGAGCGCAATGCGAAACTTCCACGCCGAGTCGGATTGAAAATGAAACTAAATTAAGCGAAAATTAAGATTTTCAGAGGAGAATTTCGCAATTAAACCAAGATTGTTTGTGTGTTTGAGCACGCGAGAGGATTTTCAGCATATTCTCAGGTATTACGACTATAGTCAAGGTTCATGTGAATTCCAAACGCAACAATGCGTTTCCGCGCTCTTTGAATTCAGTTTGTATGTTATCATCTCTCTGACAATGACCTCGTCTATTCCTATTCTTTTATCAAACGTGTGCGAAGATCAATCCGCTAATATTTTAATTAATTCCCGCGATCCAATAAAACGAGGAGCGGACAGGCGATAAGATCTCTTTCATTGGGCGACCCCCGAGTCTTTATCTCAGGAGACATTCCCCAAAATCAGCTTTTCATTAATTGCGCGACGCGTTATCTGCTGCTTCGTACTCTGTCACCACCCTAGTGGCTCGCATTGACGCTGATCTGACACCAGATTAATTTATTAGCCGATGCCCCGCGCCCGGCTTGAGTGGAAATTGACTTAGTTATTAATGTCACATTTTCCTTCATAGATGTCTTCCCGGCGAGGACTTATCGCTACCGATTAACGTTGCCGCTTCTGTATTTAGTACACGTGATAATTAATCTTATTAATTTTCCGTAATTGGATGTAATTTACTTATGGCTTCACCATCACTCAAAATATATTTATGTCGCGTCGCCTTGGTGAGCGAAATAATTCACTTCTTTGTAACGTCAGGCGGATATTAAGGAAGAGGTGTTGTGAAGATTCATGTTATTTAATAAATAATGAGAAAACATATGCGGCGCATGCAAATGAAATAAAGTGGATAAGACTTCAGCAGATTTTCGCTACAACATGTAGAGCATGTTAATCGTTTGAAAAACAAACTACACAGCCGATCCGCCAATCGGCTCCACAAAGGACGTCGAATAGAAAAAAAATCAGCGCTAAACTGTTTACGGCGGGACGTGATCGAATGTAATCTCGACCGGCGCTGTACCATTTCCGACCAATTACGTGACTTAGCGACTCTGAATCAAGAGTCAAGCGGGTCACATGGCTGTTTCTGTACAATAGGGTTAATTATATCGGTATTCCCGTTCTGTGTTGTAAACACCGCAGAATTAGCCGTAATGCGAAAATGCTCAAGACGCGTTAAATGAAGACACGATGCGGTTGTTACAGCCGTATTGTTCGGGTGCTCGTGTGGATCAGCGGAGACAAAGTGAACATTGTAATATAGACCCCGCAACGTATTACTGAAATGCGAGAGTAATACATCAACGGATTATGCTGTAGTGCACTTAATTTCATTTGCCGCCGCTGCATTCATCCATTAGCCATTGCTAAGGCAACATAATGATGCATCATCGATAAATTGTAGCTATAAACATAAGCGAGAAAATATTTTATTTTATTTATTTAACAAAATTCACAGCTCTTAATGATATGGATAATGGAGCCTCCGTGAAAAGGGGTATAAGTCGAGTTATATCGTTTTTGATTTTACTGCATATTACAAATGACAAAAAAAAATCCGATTTTTCTGTCTTATCTACATGTTCTTAGAGCTTAAAATGGCAAAGATAGATTTCATGCAAAGTGATGTAAGTAGACTTTTTTTTGAGAATTTCACAAATAAATGCGTGTAAATAGATACATGTGGAGTTATAACATTTTGCACCGAGCGAAATTCCACTTTTGATAAATGTATAATGATACAACTTGAGTTACAACTTTTTACACAATTATTAAATTCCATGTAGAAATTGTGGTCATTGATATAAATTAAGATATATCACTTGGAACGTAAATTCAAGGAATAACGAAGTATAATGTTAGTCAGTTATAACAAAAGTATAATGTTAATGTTAAAATTATTATGAGGCTGCGTGTCTTATTCACCTCCACGCTTCTTACTGAAGAGAAAGAAAAATACTACAGTAAAAAAGAATGCGAATGCAGAAAAAATAAAGGATTTTTTTAAAAGCACGCATTACAGTACAATGTAGGTATGCATAGCAGACACAAAGTACTCTATTGTTTAAAGTCCTATTTTAATTTAACCTTGGACTAATGAAATTAATATGGTCATACTGACGTATTGGTCAAGTTTGCGTGACGATAATATTGGATAACTGCTACTGAGAGGGAAATGACACCAACAAAGTCTTATAATGGCGGGAAAAACAGTTGGTACGCAAAGTAATCTCCAGGTTCTAAAGTAGCTAAAAGATCGGTGGGTCATAATTATTTATATCCCACCCTAGTTTTGCTCATTTACTTCGTATTGCTTAATAGGTAATACCGTAAAACTCCATAACCTTCTAACATATTTTAACACATAATAATTTCCCCAACATGTAGTGGGCTTGCCTCTTGTGATTTTCTTCTTTATACGACCATCGTTCATTACAAATTTTTACAGCATGTTTTCCTGCGCTTTTTTGCTCGTATTATCAACGAATTTAATGCTCGTATTATCAACCAATCTACTTAGCATTGTGATTCCAGCTGCTATCTGAGTATCTTCTTCACGGCAAGCAACCTAATGAGTATCTCATGATGAATGATGATGAAATCTAGCTTTTCAGATATCTTCTATTGATAAGACCATTAATGCTAGTCAACGCCATAGCTTCCATGAAAGTTATGGATATTCACGTTTAAAATAGCCAACTTGACACTTATAATAAACTATCTAGGTTTTAATTAGATATCAAAGAGTACAAAAATCATTTTTACTTATCTTCAGTATTTAAAATGAAACGACCATTAAACCATTATTTAATTTGGTTTCGTAATGTCATTAGACTAAATCTCGATTGCAATTTTGATGCACCCAGGCGAAAATTAATTTCGTATAAACTTACTAATGAAATCCATGATCTTAAAATAGTAACAAGGGAAAAACAACAAATGTACGTGACGTACGGTTACTAAAGTACGGTATTTTAAAAGTGTTTAAGGCGAGTTTTACCAACTTTCTTAAGTTTTTTTAATAAAAAAAGAATTGTTTTCATTCTTAATGATAAATATTAGCTTCCATCGTTCATCATCATCATCATCATCATTATCAGCCAAAGGACGTCCACTGCTGAACATAGGGCTCCTCCCATTCATAGATTTCAGAAAAATCCTATAGGACAAAGTATTTTTTTATTTAAAAGTTTTTGCCGTTATATTGCAGCTTATTTAATTACCGGAGATGACTCATCAATTGTATGAAAATACCCATATAATATACTTTTATCTAGCAAGCTTACAAAGCCATCATTCAAATCTTATTTACATAAAACAAAGCTGTATTTGACACTTGTAACTCGAGAATGGGTGGACCGATTTTCATATTTTTTACATTGTTGTATTCTTCTTGGCCCTGAATAGGATATCAACCATAAAAGGGGGCCGGGGTACGGGGGTAAAATGGAAATTTACTGGGTCCACTAGTGTAACATTAAATGACATGATACTTATATCAGAATACACATAACTTTTGGCTACTTAAATCACCAAACTGACTACTTATACCATTTTACACATTCCGTGTGAAATCTAAATGATGTGAAAGCTGATTCAACTTTATGAAAACCGAGTAAATTTATAAATAACGTACAGCCAAAATAATCTGCATTAAAAACTGCACTTTTACATTTTGTCGGTTTAGTGATATAAAGTACCAATGAAAAATTACGAGTATTTTTATGGAAGTTGTATCATTAGACACCAATACCAATTTCATAGTGCAAAATGTTTTAATTCAAATTATATCAATATACACCAGATGATAAATACTCATTCAGCTGTGTAAAGTGATATAACTTTAGATTTTTTTAAATATTTAATATATTATAACATTAAAAAAAATTAATCACCGTTAAAATAAACATTGATTTTGTAGTTTTAACTTACAAAAACTTTTATTCAAAAATCTTCGCCAGAAACAAAATAAGAATTTTTTGAAACTTCAAACGTCATTTCCCAAAAATCACGATTTTCGAGTTTATACCCCTTTTCACGGAGACTCCAGTGACATTTAAGGCTTACATGCATGGCAAGATTTTATGTAAATTGATTTCAATGTATTGGATTTTGTTTAAATAGTAGCGGAGTTATCATCTTGATAACAATACTAGAAATCGTTCTTCTTTAGTCTTATTATTCTGTCTCGTCTCTATCGAACGAATCCGAAACGTCAACGTTCACATGAAATTCGTCCCCTCAAAAACACGTCTCAGACTTGGTAAAATACGAAAACTTGAGAGAACTAGCCATCACAATATCAATATTTCAGTGCATAAAGCAGATCAAACTGAAAGCGTGGGGTGCCGAGTTACTGGCAGTCAGCTGCTATAACTTAGCCACTGGCCACCTTCCGTCTCGTCAGGATTTACGTTTTGTTGACGCTCGAACTTTGCACTGGCTAGTTTATCTACTGTTTGGAGCGAAGGCAATTCCTGATGTACAGCTGTGACAAAGTCAGTTGAAATATGAAGAGCTATTTCATGAATAAGAAAACTTGTATGTGTGTATCACTCATTACACAATGTACACAAAGTTAAAAACAAGAGTAAGTATTGTTTAAAACGAGAGCAAAATACTGAAATTAGAGTCCATCAACTTCTTGAATTTCTAGAATAAACAAAATAAATATCACAGTCTTCATATACACTAAAGATGAAACGTCATGAA
The DNA here is from genome assembly GCA_963584085.1 of Pyrausta aurata. Taxonomy (NCBI): domain Eukaryota; kingdom Metazoa; phylum Arthropoda; class Insecta; order Lepidoptera; family Crambidae; genus Pyrausta; species Pyrausta aurata. Next base: position 3,589,039 of record OY757268.1, read on the forward strand.
CAGAACATCTCGAGTTCCAGACGACGAAACTTAATACTGACCACCTCGTTGTGATAACGAATAAAATTGTCAAAAGTTTACGACCTCTACAAAGGTGGAAACTCACAGGAGCACAAATAAACTTAGTAAATTCAGCGCTTGGAGCGCCATGAATCACGGCTTCAGTGCATGCGCTGTTTATGAGTGCAGTTGATGTGGCATAAATCTGGCTGGGGTGCCGAACTACGTGACCCCTCACCCCCCACCTCCCGGCTACTTTCAGCCGAATAGAGCGTGAAACAGAACGCGAACCTCCATTGGCAACTTAGGTCACACTTATCAAATAGAATTTCATTCCACGACTGATGTCGTTCGTGAAACGGCACCACATACCATTTGATTATTCCTTTTGTTCACGACTTTTGTTATACGATATTTTATACGGTTCTCGAAAATAGCATTGTTTTAGTACTATGAATGTAAAAATCCGGAATCTTGCCAAAATCACATGATTCCTGAAAGGCGTCACAATAGTGTGTTTGAGAACTAGTACTTATGGGATTTACGATTTTATTCCGTCGTGTGTGTTGATCAGGAAACATAAATTCAGCCTGACAGATTCAAGGCAAAGCAATGAAAGAACGTGATTTCTGATACGGAGTTGTGTGAAAACTTTAGGGGCATTAGTATATATTATTTTCTTCTCAATGTTTAGGGGCTTGTTTCGTTCGATGATTCGGTCTGTTGGCGACTTCATGAACACTTCTCTCTAAAAGAATTTCCGATCTTATTAACTGTGTTCGGTAGGTCTATAAGATGACTAAAAACTTCATCGTCATGAATGCTGTAGTTTTACGACACAGACACTTAACCTACAGTTTCCATTATTTTCAAAAAAAACCTTGATACAACCTCTGTGTTTAGTTACAACAATGCAACATGCAATTCTTATTTCAGTCACTATACGAGTATTATTAGCGGCCGAAAAACTAGCCTTTCAGAGCGTGGCGTACCGTTACATTTCCTTTGTGAATGAAGACAAGAATGGTTTCGTGGTGGCTCGTTTTAAAGTAAAAATAAAACCACCAACGTGCGAATTAGACTCGCGTACCAGAAGGATTCCGTACAAACTAACATAGTAACAGTTTCCAGATGTGTTCCTTTACATTTACACGTTGCAAGACTTTACTTCATGATGTTTTCCCTACATAAAGTATAAGTAAAGGTTTTCTTTTTTAGTTCAGTTGTCATTTAATCACTTTGAGCAACAATTTTATTTCATTATTTATTTGTTAAAATTTTATTGCTGAGCCAAAAAAGAACAGTGTATACAGGTTGACGATTCTGGTCAAATTCAAGTTCATCAGCCAAACATAGTTAAACAGTCAATTCCTCTGTAAGTACGGAATCCCACAAATTTACAGAGCCACCTGTGGATGAATAACAAAACAGTTGGCTCAAAACGTACCGGTGCACAAAGCGCACCTTTTTAGCGGCACTGGGAGTGAAATTTCGAGAGTATTTCCGTGGGCGGCGGGCAAAGGCGCCGCAAAAATGTGATGAATCGCGAAACCCTTGCGGCCTTAAGGGCCAGATATTCCATTTTTACGATGTTTCGATTGAGTTTAAACATGGAAACACTAATTATTTAAATCTCGAATCTATATATGTTATAGAAGAAGATTACTAGAAAGCTGGATTGTGGTTGGAAACACGATTGTAATTACTTTGCTCGATAATAATTGCCTCAGAAGTGGGCCCCTTTTTTTTCGTATTTTCTATGTAGTTTTCAAATTATTGGACTTATATTTATGAAAATCACATATTTTAGTAGGTAATTCCATTCTACACATATACATGTTAAAATGATTTCAAAATGTTTGTTATTTAGATCAGAATAACGAAATATCTAAAAACACTTTATTTGACCTATTTCGACTTTTTTGATCTTGATTTGCTCAAGCTACACAGATGTGAGGAACAGGGGATTATAAGAATATACATTTTGACCACATAAGTGAGATCTCAGCTATGAATCAAATGATTTTTTTTTAGTTTTTATCGGTGTTATGTTCAGGCAAAGAAAGGTCCATTTTTTTCATTAGTCTGTATTCTTTCTTACAAGCAGCAAATTCTTCCAATTGTATTTTTAAGATTACTTTAGACACCAAAGATGTTTAGGGCGTCCAATCGTTTTTTTCCAGTTTTATTAACATTTTCATTCATAAAACACTGATTTAGTGATTCTCACACTTGTGACGATGGTGATTCGCGCAACGACTTTGACGCAACAGTTGATCGTCGTGTCATCTCTGTTCTATACATGCAAGCAGAAATAGCGCTATCTTTTTATTCAAATGACAAGCACGAGATACCATTTCCTCATTCCCCTTGACGCCACTGCGAACGCTGGACCTATGTCAATTTTTGCAATTTTATTTGCGTACTTAATTACGTAAAACACCTAAGAACTAATAATAGCTAATTTCGCCGCGCCGCGTCACGCTCAGTTGGATCAGCACCAGTCTTATACTAATCAAAGGTCGCGAGTTCAAATCGGGGGTATCATGAATCTTTTTCTACATAGTCACAATATTTTTTTAGAAAACGAAATAAGTATTTATTTTAATTTTTGGACATTTTAACATTTAAAATAAAAAAAATTAAAAATAAAAACTAATTAATTTTTTAGGTTTTTTTTTAAAGTAGCAAATCCTATTAAAAAAACTACATAACAATGAAAATAAATTTCAAAAAGAAAATTAGTATCAAAAACATCATCACCATGCGGATAAATCTCCTCAATGCCATGAGGATGGAACCCCCAACCTCTACGTGTTAAGCAAAATAAAAAGAGAAAGGCTGTAGCGACATATATAATTGTTGTGAATAAATGAACTATATTTTTGTACCAATCGTAGAGATGAATCCGTTTCTATAGTAACAATATAAACAAAAAGCATAAAACACTCATGTCAAATTATTGTAGTTTTGAACATTTTCTCTATTTGGAAAAATCAGAGCTAAACCATAACTGTAGGTTTAGCAGTAATCTCAAATGCTAAAGCTGTGCCCTGGTGACTCTAGTATATTGGAGACGAGAAAATATTATATGAATTTGAGGGAGGGAGAAAATTATTAGGTGATAGGTCTATATTAATTTTATTTATTTATTTACATCTAGACTCCTGTGACAAAATACAAACATTGGAGGTTAAGTTAAGGTCGGTCTAGCTCTCTTCGTGTATGGAACTCAGGTTTCCATGTTATTTACGTACGTACGTACACATTTTCTGAATCGTGTAGTAATAATGCATTGACTATCTATCTCTTATTTGGTGACATGGACTTGAGCGACGAACATGGAGATTACTCAGTATAATCCAATTATATTTGCATTCAGAAATGTCAAATCTGAATATTTTTTTCAATTTTGTTCTGTCGAAAATGTGTGGAGACTGTCTTAATTTTATTTTAATAACCGTTCCTCAAATTGCTGTTACTGAATATCCAAAACAACTTTGGTATTTGTGACACATAATAATTCTATTAATCTTGTAGTTAGCGCCAAATGGCGCTTCGGGGTCACGAAGGGTTCCGTACCATTATCTATGAAAATGGCATAAACATCATATCTGTTGTCAGGGAGTCCCATACAAAAGATATGAAGTCCTAATAATGGGGCAGCCCCTCATTATTATCATTATCAGAGTAGATAAGTTGTATGAGAGCAACCTGAAAAAAAAACTGTTTTTTAAGTTTTTGTTTTTTCAACGGAAACATGAATACATCCTTCCTGAAAATTTCAACTGTCTTACTATCACGATTCATGAGATAAACCCTGGTGTTGCCCTTTCGGTGCAGGAACTCATGCTCATCATAATTCATTCCTTGTAGGGAGGTGTCTCAAAAATATTTTAAAATACATATTTTAGGCGGTGTGATTAGGATATAAAGAAACCCATGCCAAATTACAGTTTTATAGTAAAAAAGGTCTATAAGCTAGACTACAAAAAGTCAAACATGGCAAAACCATATATGGTTTATCAAAGTAATTGTGTGGGTGCGGTGCTCTAATTAACAAACCTAGACACTTGAAATATGGCATCTAGCTAGGTAATAATGTGTAAGCGAAGGAAAAAATCTGAAAACAAAAGAAAGTTTTTTAATTGTATGGTCTGAAACCGTTATAATTAAGTGGATGGAAGCTTGCACAAAATGTGTATTAATGATTTATGAATAAGCAAATAAATATTTCTATAAAAAGTTATGATATATCAACAAAAACATCAATGTGAAAAATGATAGCCAAGTTCAATGCTCAGTATATTTGATAGTGAACTTCGCCGAAAAAAGTATTGCATCTAAATGAGAGATTACTACTAACTACTTTTGCCTTACTAATTTCTTACTTTCTAACACATGATAGTCAAGTCATTTTTATAGTTCAGGCTGATATTAAGCGAGTATTTTAAGCGTGGTGTGGGTGACCTCGATAGTAATTACTTTAAACCATTAATTTACTTGAACCATTTCACGGGACATCCAAAATATACGCGGGCGACGTCGCGGGAGACGACTAGTAAATAAAAAACTTTGATATTATTAAAGGATTACTGAAACGATAAAGAAACCTTTGTCTTTAATTTAGCTTTCCATATTTGTAATGTTAAACGGAAGCGTGAAACATACTGCGCAGACCCTAGATAAACTGGGAACAGGGCAAGAGAATGATGATGATGATTTGAAATGTTATGAATTTCAGTGTGTAAAAAAAAACCATGACAAAATTCTCGTGATGGGTGAACTTTGACTTATATACCTACTGGTTTGTACGGAACCCTAAATTTGAAGTGCCATATCTGTAATGGTCTTCAGTCATCATCAATTGGAAGACTGATGGAAGATAGTAGTGAGACTATAACTGTGTCGACAAAAAGGATCTTAATATAAACCACCTAAATGTTATTACATTACATTTCCTACACCTATGGGTTGGCTGGAAGAGGTATCTTTTAGGGATAAGCCCACCTTTGTTCACATTGTGACTTCTTGTACCTATTTTCTGTACATCTTATAAGTGCAATAAAGAATATAATAAATGTTATCGGATATTCTTTCTTGTTTTTATAATGGTTACAGGTTGCTGGCATAAAGTGCTGACCAGTCGTGTGAGAATGAAATGCCACTCTTTGCGTTCCTTGTTCTTTCGATAAACGTTTAGACTAAAAAGCATGTATGGTGTACTAAAGAAACCATTTTGTAAAAGTTCTTAGGGGTTCTGCTAGATGGCGTGGGTATGTTATTTACAAAAGCGCATGAAGTATCTTATTTAAGAAAATTTTGTTCTTTAAATAAACACTAGATGGCTTAATTATATACGAGATTTGTAAGACAAAGTTGACAGAAAAAGTTTTGTGCGGGGTGCTGGTGGGGGAAGCGCCCCGCACTTTTAACAAGGGGGCGGGGCTTATGAGATAATTTGACGGAATAAGACGGCCTTAAGCCGGTGTTGCCATAAATATAGTGGCACTAGCGGGATACGAGTGAATCATATATAATAAATAGGATTTATACTTTAAACTTACTTTTTTTTTTCAATAAATACACGCCAATTAAATACGCCTGGAGGTGGCACAGGTAATTAACGTGGATCGTAAAATATTTATAGACGAGGAGTTTATTTATGAACACCGATCCATTAATGCTTATCATTTATAAAGCTACCAATTAAAGCCTTTAAGGCAATTTATGAAAACGAAAACATAAATATAAGCTCGTCGGCTATTTACTTGTACAATTTATCGTCATGGCACAGTTTTTCCGACACAAGTGAAGCTCTGTTTCTAATTTCAGCAGGTTTTCCTTTTCAGCCCGGGGGATATAAAACTAAAACGGTAGTGTTGTAATCCGTGATGGGTCCCACTACATAAGGCCACCTTGCCACCCCACCTTAAGCCCGTCTCAGCCGCTATTCCGAAATAATGCCGGCATATATTATTCGTGCTCGTTGTCGCGATGATGTGTACAGTCGGCGTTTTCTAGCGGTGGCACTTAATAAGAGGTGAATAAGGTTGGTCGAGCATAGAAAAGTGTGTACATATTTTGTTGCCGACTGTACAGCGGTAGCAAATTTGATGCACACCGTTATTAGCTTTGCGAAAAACAGCTGTCACGCGTCGCCGCGAAATTCCTGATTGCCCCGCTCTGCGGGAATGTAATAAATGTACGTATCACGTGTCGGCGTCATGTTATCTTCATGCAACGATGAACGAGCGCTTTTTCTTATATTACTAATCCGGGCATGATTTCACACGAATGAAAATTGAATGAGGACGGATAATGCTCAGACCGGAAGGACCATTTTGTCTCATCAGTACAAGTAAACACACTAGGTTTAAACTTGTTGAACTAAACAACGAAAATAAATACTCGCACTTACTCGTGTCCGCTCTATTCCCTTCTTGTGTGAGCAAGAATTACCGACAATATCCGAGTTAAATAAAGCTTTAATTACCGAAGCCAGTGAATGCCTATTCATAAACTAGCCGTCACGCTATCTTTTCGTGGGAGCGCTAAGTCTAAGGCACAACTTCACTAGACATGGCAAGAGATATGATGACCTCTTACGAATCAGATGATACATTAAGATGTGTAGACTAAGGTCTAAGAGGCTTTAAGCTTGACCAATCCTGAGTCACCAACAAAATCAGACCTCCTTGATACTGCAACTACCATCTGTCAACCAAGACGCTCTCCCAAAAAAAAAAAACACAATATATAAATTATATGTCTACAATGCTTGCTTAGTTACACGCTTATCGACATAGCCTAGCGATTAACAGACAACGTCGTCGGATACTCGCTCGGATGACAGATATCATTCAAACGACAACTGGACTTGGTGCTGTGTGGCCATATAATTGTAAACGCATATTACGCTAGCCTTCATATAAAACTATATGGCAGGGTCTTCTTCTTATACAGAGCCGCTCAAGCAGACGCAACAGTTTTAGGCGGTCGGCAATAGTGATCAACAGATTTCAGCTATTGAATTTGTTTTTTTTTATTTATTTATTATACAAACAGCGTTTTACATATGAGTTTACAGTAGTCCCACAAAACTATTTACATAGTTTGTCTGTGGGATCACGAGTCTCAACATTCCAAATTAAAACTTAAATACTAAATTAAGTTAGCTAAAAAATACTTTTTAAGTTTTCTTTTAAAAACATTTGTATCTTGTTCCCGGCGTATATCCCCGGGCAAACTATTTAATAGATATGGTATCCGTTTCTTCAATGTTCTATCACCAAAGTAGTTATTTACTTTAGGTACTTCAAATTTACCCGCAGACACTGACCGGGTACAATGATTATGGTTGACCAATGTTGGCAAGCCAATGTTGTTGTTTGCTGCCATCTCCTACCATTCATATGAAATCACTAACTAACTGTTCGAACAGTCCGTGTATGCCGGCTCTAAGCTAACTCCAAGCTTGCCTTTCGGTCTATACAAAGCCTAAACTACAAGTTGTTTGCGTGTTGCATCGGCCCGTACATTCGGCAGCACTCCACACAAGCGTTGAAGGTAAAGTTATGATTTATACGAGTTAGCTCACTAGCGGTTCGCGGTAAGAATGTTTTGTTCCACCACGTGGCAAGTTTTAATGAGCGAACTTTAAGGTGAAACTAGCCGACAACTTTAAGTAATGGTGTCTAACCGCTGGGGCGTCACTACTAACTTTTCCGCTTGATAATGATGATATGCGCGGTGCAGGTAAAAATAATCTACAACTTTGTAGGCAATTTGTGGCTTCGTTTCGTTTTGTTTGCCGTCATAATCGCTAAACATTCGCCACAGCATTTTGACTGTGATGTCATTGTTTCTGTGTAAATAGAATGGCGAAGCAAATACATTTTATTAGCAGTACAATAATAATCTAATGCGGAAAATTACCATACGGAAAATATGTTTTGTTATTGTGTTTTATTATTTCGATAATTCTAACAATACGTACAAAATACCTAGAGAGAAAGAGAGGTTATTATTATGGCGGTTCATTGATTCTTTATTTTATATCGTACACACGTATCGATATAATAAGCTTTCATATTAAGGTTGTAAGGTTTCTCGGCTAGCTGTTAGCAACTCCATAACAAAGAGTGCGAAACCTTTTAGTAGCGTATCTATGTATGAAAGTCGAATGAAATCAATTTATATAACAAAGGTACATGACCGTACAATAAACAAACAAACATAGTGCACCATACTACACACGCCTCATACGAGTTTACCACCATTACAAAAAGGTCATTATTGGTCGCATTTTATAGTGTTTTATACTTAAAATCGATAATTTTCGGAATTAAATTACACTTCGTAATTAAAACATGGTGAGGAAACACATGATTTAAATTTCACGTAAACGTGTGTGACGTTTAAATAAGCATACATGATATCCATTTATTCGCCGAATATATTGATGACACTCAAATAAAAAAATACGTTAGCGGAACGATAAATCTGTAAAAGTACTAGTTCGCAAATATTTTTTGCACTATTCCAGTTTTCTTCGGCCATAAGTCATCTGACAGATATGTTCGCGAGCAAATTTTTTGTTGGGCGCATGAATATTTTCTGCGTCGAAAGTTTGTGTAGGTCGAACAGTGCGAACTTCTAGATGGTTCCATTTGTTCAACTCTGTGGGGAACACTAAAATAATATCTAAGTTTACCGGGTCTGATGCATGCAGGGTCACTTTGCATGACCTACGACTGTTTGAATAGTTTTTTGAATATGTTAAGATCATATCAAATTAAAGAAAAGGGTATTTAAGCCACCCACAATATACCGTTTATGCCATAAATTATCCATTTAATATTACCCTACGTTGGAATATACCTGATTGAACTAAAAAGAATCATCTCGCTAAGACTTCTCGTTTTCGAGAAAACATACATACACTAACAAAATTTTGCGTACGTGTTTGGAAGCCTTAATAGATCAATATTGCCAAATTCTAACGATACGTCGGTAATAAGTTGACCTTTAGCTGTTGTGAAAGTGATATCCGCAACAAAAGAAACGATTGATCCGAATGCGTTAACGTAATTAACAGTAAAATATTGACAACCATTGTTTCTTACTCACTCAGTTTATATTTTAAATAATATACAAAAAGCAAGAATAATCTTTTATACATATTTCAGCTAGTACCAAATATCCATGAAGCGTTTATAATGTCCGAACAAACAGAACTGTTCAGCAAATTCAAACACAAACAATGGACTAGCAAACATAAAATGTAATTTGCTTAAAGTCGATTTTAAAACTGCAGTACATACTCGTATAACTACAATCCTTAAATATGTGCACTTTTATTACAAACAGAAGTTTAAGTGTACTCACGAAAGCGCATCGACGGCCTTTCAAATCATAATCAACTTTATGTGATCAACATGAGGGTGAAATTTGCTCTGAAACGACACATCAGGGAAGATATATGGTAATCGTACCATTACTGAGAATTCAGCGAAAAATGAAAAAGAAAAGCCTGTCCTTACCATACATACATCTGTAGAGTCGTACAATCCTTTTCGACCAACAATAAATTCGTTTACCTCTAAACCTATTGACAGAGCAAATACCACAACGTACATTCAGGACGTAATTTGAAAAGGCCAACGTTTCTATTTTTCGATAAAATCATTGAACAACAACAAGTGTGCAACTACTGCACTACTTCTAGGAATCGGAATTACGTGTTTACAAAACATTATTTAAAAAAAAATACATGATCTTGGTGCGATCTTAACATTAAAATATAAATACGGAAATAAACTTATGTATAAGCGAACATAAGAAAAGGAAAATATCAACACGACTGGAGATTTAGCAGTCAAAAAACTTTTTCCTATAAACTTGACACACATTCGGCCATAACTTTACATTTTCCCTCAACAAAAGAGAGTGGGTATTAAAGGACCGAGTCGCCCTTAAGGGACACCGTATAATATAACACCATGCATAAATGATCCTTCCGACCTCTTCCCCTCCTGACACTCCTCAAAAGTTATAATATTTATGCCTCACATTGTTAGAGTATGCCCGTGCCTATTTCTATTGAAATGGAAACATAATGTACGTATTGGTTTCCTGTAAGGAGGTAGGAGGGCTGTGTCGTTGCGTTTAAAAATGGGTTTTATATTTTTTATTAGCCTTATAGTCCAACTTCTGAGGAACGTTGAGTTTTTAAGCACATTCAGTTAACAAGGCCCGACCAGACTCTTCAGCCTGGCGGCAATTATTTGTATAATTGTGATGTTTTCATTATCAGGTGTATAGGTAAATTACAATTACTGGAACCCTACAACTTAGATTCGTATGTAACTTGTGTAGTACGTTTTGGGTTTGAGAGACACTCCACTCACGAATTCCCTTAGATCTCGACGTGATGTTTCTCAGAGAGCGTTTCAAGTAAACATTGGAATAGGTTCGTCTAAGATTAAGTGTCAGCAACGGCTTGATACCTTAACCCTTGCTTTGTAAGGCTTGTTGGCCACGAGTAAACAATAATGGCAGACATCAAGGTAGCGTCTCACGGTATCATATTCCGCGTATACAATTATTTGGTAACAAGACGTGGTGCTCACGCGATGTGGCGTGTCGTCCCACTAGCTCTAATGAACACGTAATTACTTCTCCGCTGATTGCAGGGTTGTCAAACAAACGGATCGATGGTAAATGATAAAATACTTTTATCCTAAAATCTTAACATTATAAGATATGGAACCGAAATTAAAGAAAGCTCAATTACGGATTGAAAATGTTGACGAAATGACGCAAGAGCTGTTAGGTTCTCATACCCATTTTTTTACAGGAACACTTATAGATTACAGTCACCCATGACTGTAATCTGTGCATTTTTTAGAAACTGATCAGCTAACCGACCAACGGCTACCCAGCTAGAGAATGTTAGATTACAAAAAAATAATATTCCAATGTAAAACCGCACATGGAATTGGGAAAAGCAAAACTCCCAAGTAACGCAAATTGCACAGAGTTAACCCTTAACTGCGGCACCCCTACCAGCCAATGATCCCATCCAACACCGTACATTATATTAATTTAACAGCCTGACGACGTTATACAGACTTATGTAAGTACTGTATTACCGAAGTGACTAATTAACATAACAAGTGTCGCGTAATTGGTTTCGATGTCGACGACAGCGCTCAAAGTCACGTGTGGTATTAAAACAACTTGATTCACTTCAGTCGAACGTGATTCTGGGTAAAAACAGATCGACCTTAGCATTGTGATGATTCGGCGAAATACGGATTTGTGATTGTTTGCGGAAACGCGCAATCTGTTCGCAGACGCGCGGAATTGAAAATTGCGATGTTAAGGTGCGTCCTCAAACACAAAGAGATTGCAAAATGATTGGCAAGCAATACTTTAAGACTGAACTTTTGTCTTTTTTTCCTATCTATATGTAATCAGCCCCTTTTGGCTTTAATCAGATTTGGTAATCTATGTTATATGACCGTTGCGAGTGCACACCCAACGATGTCTCATCTCGTATTTTTGGCGTTAACAAAGGTATTGTTTGGTGTGCTTCATCATATAGAAGCTAGATTTTGTCTGATACTTACCTTTTTGAATGGTCTTAGTAATATATAGAGGAGAGTCTGGTGAAATACATTGTCAAAAACTACTAGATCTTTACATACTATCATACTGTTATCTCTTTCCGTATTTGCTTTTGCAGTTCCAACCTTTTTTAACGTCTAGCATAAACGTTTCCAAAATACCTATGAGAGACGTAAAACCCAAACATGCCACAGGCCTGATCTATGCCGAACGCTCATTGCACGCGAATGCATAGTTGAGGACGTGGCATCACACAGACAGGAATCCCTCCACAGATGTATCACTCGCCGCCTAAAGCATTTCACACGACAAATTCCGTTCCGCTGTTTGGTGACCAATTTTAGAATTCCGGTAACAAATGGTGCAAATCCGTCTAGGTCGAATACGACACGTACGGGCGCGTCCGAATAGGAATCCGATAAATCCGTACAAACCCTGAGCTTCGTGCGATACAATATGCATATTACCTGTTGGCAGATAGCTCCCTACCTCTCGGCCATTACGGCTAAAAGGGATAATTTGACTAACGCACGTTTTAACTACAGAGTGACGCTGTAAAGGTTTACTATGTGAACTTTTGGGATCATACGAAACTGAAATCAAAACAACCATACGTTTGCATAATCCTTTGGGTAAGGTCCTTGACTTAGTTTGTGTCTTCACTTTGAATTAATGTGACAACAATACGGGTGTTTGTCGCCTATCAAGCAATGGTATATTAAATTATTTCTTAATTTTACAATAGGTAGTTAAAGGTTAAGTTCAAGCCGTTTCCCCGTCCAGCCGCATACAAATTACTAGCCAGAGCCGTGCCTGGCCATTTGGAGCTAGTATTTCTAGTTAGGCAAAACCATTAATTGGCACAGAAACGCAAGATGGTGGAGCAAAATGTCTGACGCGGTCGCCGGCTGACCGATGTCCTCGGATTCATCAGAATTCGATGCCGTCAGTTCTATTAGTCTGCATCTATCTTACGCAAAGCAATACCCACACAAAAAGATAAACCAATTCCTGGAAATATTTTCCTTCTTACACAGAGGTAAGTATTTCCGAAAAAGATGAGACAGCCGACATTAAAGAAAATGCTATGAGTGAAAATACCTATTATTTAAAAAATACGCAATAGCACAATAAATACATAAGTAAGTGTCAATAAAATCAAGTTTCCGCTGTATTTTGATACGCTATTAAAATGATCAATTCCTGCATTTTAAAACAGAATAAACAATTCAGAGAGTGCTCATAAAAGTGTCATATTACCACCGAATAATTAATGTGAGCCAAATTGTTACACTCGACCGTATCAGAATACCTGTGGATTCATAATGATGGAAATGGAAAAGAATATTGTGATTAAAATTAACATAGTTGATGGTCAAGATTCGATTCTGTGTGTATACTCATTGAAATTGCATAGAATAGACAAAATTGTACGGTCAATATTTGCCGAATCATAGAAATTGAGGTTGGAATTGCTTTGTAAACAGTACCGGGTAACTACAATATTACGTGAATGAAACATAAATTATGGGTTATATGTTTTGTACGAGTATATTAATCATACTGTGTAAATATTACTTGAGTGATATACGTATCAATATCTACGGACGATATTAGGTTTTTAACATGTACAAATATTTTCCTACGGCGGGAAAACTTGAAGGAAGCTCAGTGCGATAAAAAAAAGCAATGATGTCTTTATAATGGTCCTGTGACGACAATGCATTGAACGCTTTGAACTAACAATAGATCGGGAAACAAAGCGCTGAAATATAACCACCGTTTGAACTGAATTTGCTATTTAAGGGTTAACTAACAGAGAGTGATAAGATAAAGGTTCCTGGTAAAACCCTGTTGGTAAAATGTTTACGCAGTGTAACCAGGCTAAGTACTTCTTACTTCAGGGTTCGTGATAGAGTAAAGTAGTATGGATTATAAATTAGTTTCAGATCTAATTAAAATAGTGCATATATAGTGCATATATAGTTCGTAACACAAGGAAGAAAATTCCTTACCACGAAACCAGACAATTGGTGTGCTGTCTGGCGCATATTTATTTATTTTATTTATTTTTTATATATGTATATTTGTATGATATCATGCATGTATTATTTTAATGAGTTTATGGCTATAGTACATATTAATGATCGTAGTTAAAAGATTGAATAATTAAAGGCAGACTACATAGCACTTGTTCCTGTTTTTGTGCAACTGTGTATCGCCTTTTGAAATATGTATGGAAAGTAGCTTATCCAAAGACAATGTCGCAGACTCTTGAATAAATATAAACATGTGTCAAAACTTATTTAGCTATTAGTTAACCAACTGATAGTTAAATAAGTTTTAATCACAAGTTGTTCACATTGCCGCAACGGCAGCGGCACCGACCGCTGCCTCCCTTAGATTTGTATGAACCTTACACTGCTATAGCCTTAGGCCAAAATATATGTAACACTAGTATAGAGTCGTGATCAAGTCTAAGTAAGCAACTAGTCGCGATGCGAAGCTGCTAGTAGGAACGCGTGCTCATACATATTCAAGCGATACCCGGGGCTCTATTTTTAAATCACTCGCGTCAAGATGGCGTGTGATATTCATTGATTAAAGTCGAATTTTGGAATGAAAACCAGTTGTAGACTACAACACAGGAAGGATTTGAAAAATCATTGCTTAATTTTGTGATTACTCACGTCCATATTTCTCGTGGTTTTCGTTGATATTTTAATCGTTTTCGAACGAAAATCACACGCCATATCCAAGCGAGTGATTCAAAAATAGAGCTCCAGAGCGCGTCACGTTTCCTCGCCGTGACTTGTTAGTACAGCCCCGGTCCAACAACATACAGATTACTTGAGTAATCCTGGTATGCGCCAAAAGTACTGTCATTGATTTCGGGAGATAAGAAAAGGATATACGATTTGGAGTATTGGACACAATCAGAACTTGTGTTCCAAAACTAAGGAGACAAGTCACACGACACAACGTACAACCAGTAAGTTGTTATAACTACGTATAGAAAAGCTACGCCAAGCAATAAATGTATCGCAACTCGATGACAAGATTGTGACGTGTTCTTTGAAATTTGAATGTCGAATTTGAAACCGTTTGTACGCGTTGGCGTCAAATCATAGCGCATGAAATTTGTTCGTGGAGTCAGTTCCAAACGCTAGTAATGGTAGTTCAATGCGTACAAAATACAGGCCAATATGACTACAAGATTTATTTTACCTATTGATACCGCTTTAAACAATAATAATAACACATGATACTCGTACATTGAAATTATAACCAAACCAATGGCTATTCAAACTTGTATTAGAAATTTTAATTCAAAGATGGAGTACCTACATGTATCACAAAGCACTCATCTCATAATGCTTGTACCAATAACCTCCAATTCAAGCCCTACATACATAGGCTGAGTTCACATACAGGGCGAACTAAACAGTGACGTCCAAAATTATTTTAGGATGCCTTTCATAGCTTTCAAAATAGGTTTTTTTTTCTATTTTTTTTAACTTTTGTTAGTTTTAAGTCTAACTAGCTCATACATTTAGTTTATTGCTAACTCAGCTAAATTAATTCGGCTAACATACATAGGGTAAAATTGGATAGACCTGGATGTAAAGATTTAAATTTTTGGACGTCACTGTTTGTGCCACCCTGTATATAACCCTTCTACGGCCTAAGCACTATTGGCTGAATCGTCATAATGGCGTGTACACAATAAACAATGATCGCGACCTCGCGATCGCATCGGTAAACAAGCAGTTTTAATTATAATAATTGCGCTTTGACGTGACTGCGGCGATCGGAACGTGTGTCCGTGCCTTTTCAATAATGGTGAGCGTAATTGAATGTTGCACCTCGACTCGCAGCAAGAGTACATTACTAATGCAAACAATAAGGAATTGTTCATATTTCCGTAAAAATAGTATTGGGTTCTGCACATAAAGTTATTGCCTGAAAGCTATTCAGCATTATCTTTTAATTCATAATGAATAGAATAGGTAGAGTACTTATTAGTAAATTGTATTCATTCGAGGAATCCAGATTAACTAAAACTACACTCTTTCATTTTTCACAACAATACGACGTAGTTTTCTCAACGCAAACAAAAGCCTCAAGATAGAGCCTACAAATAATAAGAATACTTATCCCAACATTCCCGACTCGGAAATACTTAAAAGATTAAAGCTCTAAGGGCACAATGAAATTACTCGATAATCAGAAGGAAATACGAGTAATCACTGAGGGCTTAAATTTGGGATCGAGCGTTTGCGATCCTTGAGATTAGGGTCGATAAACTGTTCAAACAAATAACATACAAGTACACACTTTTGTCTTATTATTTATTTATCTTTGGGTTATAAAAAAATTCATATTAGGTGTTTATTTACACTATTCGGCAGGCGATAAACATATTTGTTCAAAACACAAAAACTGCTGTGCTGCTAAGCTAACTTATTAGAACTTAAAAATTGGTTGCCTGTAAAGTCGGTATACGGGCGAAATTGATGTCTGTCTCTTTCGCTCTTAGGCGGGCTAACCATGCCCGAGTGGAAGGGACGCGTGCCTCTCACTCGCTCTCATTGTGAGCGCATAACGTGAGCGGAGCGTAACGCAGTTTCTTGAAGTGTCACCCGGCAAACCAATTTATAAGACGTTGTCACGTCAAAAACACAATATTTTAATTAACGGTAAAACGTAACAACACCAAAACGCAGTATTTCGCGGAAACAGCCAACAGTTCATAAACTATTCACATAGTTTTAGTTGCAAGGTACATTGATGGACAATAATAGTTAATAATTAAACGAAAATTGAGTGGGTACTGCAGGTGGCTTCCTCAATCCCGAATATTAACAACTTTACAAAGTCAAAGAACTGGTTGCTAGGCGACCGAAGTAATTAAGACCTCCTCCGTAACAAAATTGAGGAGAGCCTCCAAGGCCGAGTGGATATTATTTTTTAATTAACGTATCGGTTTCGTAATCTTTCAACTGTAACGCTCTAATACACGCGCTAATTAATATTCAAACAAAACCAATTATTAATGTAAATGACATCCGTACTGACGGCAAAATTAATATGATTTCCGAGGTAATTTAAGACCATGGTAAATTAACTTGATATTTGAATATGGTAATATTGTGAGAAATAGTGCTAGTGCTTACCAACTGAAATAATTGAGATGATATATTACAATTACATATTAGCGTTTCTCCTTCTCTATGTTAATTAAGGCAACAAAATATTTTGAATAGGGTTGTTACATAATTGTTTTTATTACCGTAAACTTAGGTTTGGTTATGGAGAAATTCAAAACTGACGCGTACACGAGGAACTATTTGCTTAACATTTGAATTTCAAAAACGCGTATTTTGTTTGCGAATACCTAATAAATAACATTGCAAACCATGTTTGAACGAGACAAATATTTCGCTAGGAAAATACACCAATAACGGTTCTAAATCCTTATAAAGGGCCTCCCACATTTAACTCAAAAAGCGGAATGAATTGTCAAAGGAGAATGTTCGCGGTTCAAATTAAGACGAACTCAAGTGCGAATTCGTCTCACACGATATCTGAACGGTTGGCTATTCGTAAAAAACGGCGTTCGGAATCGATTACACGGGTAGGAAATCCTGCTAATGCCGCTAATGTCCGCATAAGCCGGTCGTCGTGGAGTGGAAAAATTCATCACAGTAGGGCAGTAATCAGTCAAGTTTCAGCTTCACATTACAGTAATGGCGGCGCCTGAAGCTCAGCTTTGTCTCCGTAAGTCTATACAGCGCCCTTTGAATAAGCGTGGCGTCTAAATGAGCGATTTATGCATTAAAAAGCTATCGATTTTTATACATGGAGTGTTACTGCCGGTATTAAGTATTCAGTAGTACTAATCTAATCATTATTTATTACATAACATAAAAAAAAAATACCTCCGTAAAAAAAATAATGGACCTTTAAAAAATATAAATATTGACATGATGGTTAATATTTTCAAGACGGCATCTTCGATAAATTACCAGCTTTCAAATAAAGAAACGCGTCCAAGTCGGTTCATCCTTTTAGGAGCTACGGTGCCACGGAATGACTTACAAACACACATACCTACAGAGACACAAACATACTAACATGGCACACACGAATAGCGGTCAAACTTATAACACCTCTCTTTTAGCGTCAGGGGTTAAAAATGAGTGCTTATTACACCCGTACTTTATAATACTGCTTAGAAATTATAGCTTGTGGACTCGGGTTTCAATCTAGATTCTGATGGATGAGCGAAAAGAGTAAGAAAATTAGATAAAAAATATTCAATATTTTCTTTATAGTTAACGCAAATTTGGTAGCCCCACACTATTACTCGTCTACGGTTTTTGCTATCAGATTATTCGACAGCATTTCGGGGCCCACTTTTTAACTCAATGTTGCGGAACCACCGCATAGTTTTGAACAAAAACTTTTTATGGCGAATCCCTTCTCAGTTAATGAAGTGATAACATTTCTTCGTCGCTACGAGATACACTTGTCACATTATATTTTTAAATTTATTTACCTTTAATTATTTTATACTTGTGACATAATACTAAACTCATATGCCTGTGTTTGATTAATTCAGGTATAAGCTAGTAAAGAAAATAACTATTTATCTTACCAGCAAATAAGTAATGAACCTTATTGTTGTCTTTCCGCTCCAACAAATAGATACAAAGCAAAACACAACTTACAAGATAATGATGTGGCTTCAAGGAAATCGAAAAGCCTCCGCTAACGACAAATCCACTTACCTGAAAAGAAAAAAAAAACATTTTTTTAGTAACCATTCGAGGGCAACGTAAATAATAACGATACCTTGACATGATAGACAGCCCAAAACAACGAAACTCAATATTTTGGTGACCGGGCTCCAATTACAAGGATAAATTGAAAAAGACTGTTCTCTGCGCGAATAACGCTTCAACCTACGCATTTCTTTACTTTACTGAGGGATATTTTTTTTCTGTAATAATAAAACAATACACAAAATTCCAGTTACATTACATACATATTCTCGTTTTGTAATCTAGAACTTTGCACTTTGGGCTTAAAACTAATCAATTAATCTAGTCTTCAAAACTTAAGTTCTTTTCTAAGTGAAACGTCATTAAGGTAAATAATAAAACGTAGGTATAATTTTCAGTTTCACAATGCCATGTCATAGTTCTAATTATAGTTTGTTTTAGTGAAACGTGGTTTCAAAATAGTGGAGCCCAACATCCAATTACTTTAGCGGTTACGCACAGCCTGAATAGGCTGGTTTTATAAAGGTTCAAATTAAAATGTCCATTAAAACTTATGTCATTGATTTAATACAAGCATAGCCTTATTGGATTTTGCGTTATTGACCTTGATAATAGTGATATTTAAAACATTTTGGTGTCCGTATTAATAATTTTATACATATTACATACTCCCCTTTGAACTTTGCCGTAATCGGATAAAAATAATTTCGTAAATAGGAAGCTTTTTTGTAGAAATAAAATACATATATGTACAACGGTTCTTGAATCAATTTTCATGATTTATTGGCTCTATAAAATTTTCTTTGCCAAAGAAGACTTTGAGAAGATTGTTAAGTCTTTCTTTAGTAGATTTTTATAGTTCCATATTATTGTTTTTTTTTTATATAGAAATCCATTCAGATGTTTATGCGTGAGGGAGCAATAAACCTCTATCCTCACGAATTATAGTCGGATTAGTAGAAGTAGTGGACAGAATACGTAGGTGTGGTAAGGAAGAGAAAGCACTATAATTAGGCATCAGTACAACGTCTAATCGGCAATGGAAGTGACAATAACTGGTCCTAGATGGACACATGCCAACCCTCGTTCTGAAAGCGATACGATACGACCCTATTTAACCGAGTCCCAGATAGTATTCTTAATTATTCGACCGTACACGAGAAATGAAGTAAATAATGTGCTTGATAGGCTGAGTACTTTATCTGTTAGACTCGGTGCACAGTGAAATGAAGCCAAACATTCGAATTAATTCTTTTATGAAATGTATTGTTTATATTAATTAATTGTTTTTTTCCTAAACGTTAAAAAATACTCTATACATATGAGCTCAGGGATCCATAGGCGATCGCGTAAACAAAAGAATGTTGATAAGCACATCCATGAGGGTTTCAAAGAATATAAGGTGTTTTTCTATAAACAGATGAAACTTTAACAGAACTTCAAATTACTTCAGAGAAACCGGGCCCTATCATTTTTTTTTTAAACCGGGCTAGTTTTCTATTTTATTTTTCCTATTTAGGAAAAATCTAATAAAAACTAGCCCGTTTTCAAGAAAAAAAAATACAGAGCTCGGTTTCTCTGAGGTGATATGAAGTTCTGTTTAAGTTTCACCCGTTTATAGAAAAACACCTTATGTGCGTTTAGCACAGCCACAAATGTAGAGACATGCAAACGTCAAAAATAATTGACACAAATCACGCGCAGAACAAAAGAAAACTAGTGAATGGTTGACCTTCGATACCTTGAGGAAAAATAATCTTAACTTGTAACTAACTTTGCTTATCTAACTCAGTGCTATTATAGAGAATGTACCCTACCACCTCATTCGTACATAATTTTGGTCTTTTGTTTTATGTGACTGTCATAAATAGCTAACGTGCGTAATTTCGATTAATTTTGCACATAATATAATCATATTATAATATAATCATATGTTATTCAATGTGTAATTTTTTTTCTTGGCAATAAATGTTTTTCAATTTCAATTTCAATAAACCCAGAAATGTTTCAGGAGGCTTTTTATGTTTTAAGCAAAATAAGAGCCAGAAAAACAAAAATCTAGTCTTAGGTGATGCTGTCGGAAATCAAGCCAAATAGTTTCATGCAAACGGACAGGTGTCAATCCTCGTTGCAGATAGCCTGCCCATCTTAGATAGGACCCTACTCGGTACACATGAATTATTCGGCCGTGCGCTATAAACCTAATTCATTATGTAACACCTGTCAAACGCGCATATCATATAACGCTAATTAATCATCCAAATGCATTATTATTCATGGATCCGCCTATTTATCGGATGTGGTACAGAAATAGATGCTGTGTTAGCTCGGGTAGCTAATTATGCATTAAAATTATGCGTTTAGTCAATATTGGAAGGAAATGAATTGTTATGATAATATGAAATACAGGAAATACTCCCGATTCTTTAGCTGCAGTATGGGAAGGTCTTGCCTTAGGGAACCCACCACACTATCTTCCCTAATTGAAGTTTTGGAAAAAACTCCACCGAACCCTTTAAATTTGATAAAGACGATAATGAGGGAATATGGCTCTATCGTACCTAAACTAAACCAGCATAAATGCTAATGAAGATAGTAAAAGTACAAAATACACAATGGTCAGTACAGTCAGATCTTGTGAGTTATTCGTCAAAATCGCGGACACCCGTGACTTAGAACGATCTAATTTCACCTATTTTCGCGGACCTCCACGGTATTAGTGTCCGCGAGTTGACGAATAACGAGATAGATGTCGAAAAATAAGAGATAGATGCATCTGTACAGTCTATTGCACAGGAGAATATAAAAATACTTGTGATCAGATGATCAGTTTAATTTAATTTACTATCCAGATAAGACTTTTCGAGAAGCGCGATTCTTGCCTTAGCTACATCGTTTTACCTCCTACCAAACTCATCAACAAAACTAATGAATGTGTAACAGTGTTACCCATAGGTTGCAACGCAAACGTATATCAATCAAATGTTCAAAACATCAAAGCTGTGTGATTGTTAATTGATGTGTCAGAGTCTTAAGTCACACGATACAGAATTTCTATGTCAGAGCGTCAGATCAATCGTCTTGCCAGTAGCAATACCTCAAATAGCTTTACTTAATATGAAACCTATCTAGTAATGTTTGCGTTGGGCTAAATTGAGATCTGTTAATTACAGAACGGTGCACTTTGGGACGACAAGCTCTTTAATTAACGTTTGAAATACTAGAGCCGCTTAAATTACCCTGTAGTGGTCTCAGATTTAATATCTTTAAGAGCACTTACATTTATGCTTTATTTGATGTGAATGGTGGTAATAAATATAATTTTATTTATAAAATAAACATGTCCAGTTTCTAAGCGAGTTGCATCATCAAATTGTTTCTTTCTATTATGCAGATGGAAACTTTTAATAAGTATAAAATTTTCTCTAACACTTTGCATAACTACGACAATTATGCAAAATCTTTAAACCAAATAGTTATATTTAAATATTCAATGTACAAATTCGAAAATTTTATGAGGATGCGAAATAGTTTCACTAATACAGTGAGTAAAAAATGGATGTTACATCAGATATTATAAGGTAAGGCTTTAGAGCTAAATTGAAGCAAATTATGAAAAAATAAATAAGCACCAGACATCACACCAATTGTTTGGTTTCGAAGTGAGGAATTTTCATCTCTGTTTTATGAAGTACTTTAACACTTCATACTTACTACTTCGTACTTCATAAAACAGAGAAGAAAATTCCTTACTTTTGTACCTAAGTCATGGGACTCATCACAAAAACATTTGCCCCTTGCGGGATTTGAACACGCGACCGCTGGCTCAGTAGTCAGGAGCGCTAACCACTGCGCTAAACATGTCGTCAATGCTAAAGCATATTAAGATTATGAGTTATGATTTAGTAATTTCGCTCATGCGTATTCATGATTACAGGATAAACAGACAACGAGGTCACATTCTAAATACTTATTGTATTGTTACCAAAGCGTCAAATATTTATGAAGATACCATAAAATTTAAGACGAATTTGTTAGTAAACAGAAAATATTGCTTGAAAGATATGCACTAAAACACGTGTACCTGGGTTGGTACGAGTCGTTTATTATTTACTCATAAAATTAAAGATTATAAAAAATATCAAAAGTAAACTCAAGTGTTGAAGAGCCCGCAAACGCAACGCTAGCGTAGCGTAGGGTGCTTTTAGCAAAGACGAATGCCGAGTATCTTGAGCGCAGTTCGTATGAGGGTCTCGGTGATGTGGCCGCGAGTGTGCTTACAATTACAGAGAAATGTTGCTGAAAAGACTCGCATTTTCTTTGAAGTCTTATTAAGTTTTAAAAATTATCTGAGGGATCAGTAGGTAAATAAATCATAAGCGCACCAACTTATTGCATCAGCTTAACCAATTAATTACGTAGGTAGGGTGCATGAAAGGTGCAGAAACATACATTGCACCACGATTTTTGAGCTGAGCTCTTGAAGTTCTGATAAAAATTTTTGCAGGTTTTCCAAATTACCTACGCTGCTGTTAAAATTCAAATTTAAAGTAAACAACAGCGCTACTTTGTGTTTTCCAATATTGTTGTTGACTCCATACTTTTACTTCTGAAACTGATTAGGCGTTTCCTATTAAAGTTTTTCCTGTGTTATAAATAAACACAAGGAAATACACAGTTCAAAACTTCACTTACGTAATGTAAATAAGCGCGAGCGTACTCGTAGTTACGGCTTTAATTAATACACAAATAACCAATTTGGGATAATGGGATCCACCAAAGACGTGTAACGCATATGAGACATCGTAACTAACTAAACAAGACATTAATAGCCACTGCAATAGCTCTTGTTCTAGAGATAGGACATAATGTATGCTAAAGGACAGAGCACTGTCCACGTACAATGGCGCTCAGATCTTGATACTAATTGGTAGAGGTTTCAATAACCGGTGTATATGATCATTAAACACGAAACCGATATCAATTGTCGGCATTCCCAAGCGGTTGACTGGTAGCGAATGCCCTAAGGCATTATGTCCGCCAAATGTACAATTCACAGTGCAAGAAAGTTTAAATAAATGAATATCAGTATACCTATTACGTGAAAAGTAAAATGTAAAAGAGAATTGTAACGCTTCAGAAGGCCTTTTCGAATGATTGCAATAATCACGGCTATAAGCTTTCAGATGTATGAATGGATTGGCACTCAAATCTCGCCTTTCGCGTTCCATAGAATATCTATGAGGCGAATCCCCCTGAATAGACTAATTGAAAACGTGACGCGAACGAGTCGCAGCCTCGAGATATTGGTCTGCTCTTCTTGATACCATATACGGAAGGGAACGGCCAGATGTATTCGAACTCATTCACACCAAGCACAGAGTGTGGTCGCAACGCAACACAAATTGATTATACGTTTTATTTTAACTTTAGAACATCAGTGAAGTATTTACGACGTTTATTTACTGCAGCCCTTAGTATATGTAGTATTAGTTCATCTCTTGTTATAATTACATTTGACGTTTCACTGTAGTTTAGAATATTTTTTTAACACTCACAGTGCCATATTTTATTCTTAAAAGATGAAATAATAAACCAAAAATTGCGCACGGGCGGGACTCGAACCAGCATCTTTCTGGCTAACCGGGCCAACTGCTCTTCCAATTGAGCTACCGTGCCGTCAGTCCGACCGCGCGAAATTATTGGTCTCTTATGGATACGTCATTGCGTGACGTTAGCTTAGTTAGTTAGTTTTTTCACTGTAGTGTTTTTAATGCTTCGACCGACATTCAAAATCACTTCTATGGCACCATGCCCTGCTGCTCATATCTTTAAAAGACCTGTTTGTTCTCTCCGGGATGTAAAAACACCGTTGGGTGTCCTTCGCTATATTGAAAGTGCTACATTTTACGTTTCCGTGACTACCTGTTATTAAACTGTTTATAGCAGCCTTATTTACGGGCAGCACGAGGAAGCCAAGAAGTTAACACGATGTTTATTAAGCACTCTGTTTTAATGTTTATCTACCGTCGTAATTTTCCTGTAAATTGTTCAATCTTGTTTTAAAACAGCAGTTACATAAGCCGCTTACGAAACCCTATAAATATGATGTTTTCTTGTATAATATAAAAAATACATGAGTCAATAGCAGGTAGCAGTTCATACGAATACAATACACGGTACAATGTACACATAAAACCTATACTAATATTATAAAGCTGAAGAGTTTATTTGTTTGTTTGAACGCCCTAATCTCAGAAACGACTGAAACGATAAAAAAATATTTTTTGTGTCGGATAGCTTATTTATTGGGAAAGGCTTTATTCATCCAAGGCTTTAGGTTATAAAACATCACGCTGCGGCGGGAGGGGAGGGAGCAAGACTTACTTATTTTGCTAACAAAATAAGTAGTAACGCAATAATATTATTGTCTCTTTTGACATTTAGCTTTACTTATATATTATTTGACTCAATCGAACACGAGACAAAGCCAAGGTCTAGTCTAGACGTAAAAAAAATAATAAACATTATGTAGCTGTAATATGTATTAACTACGACCTTTTGATTTAATAACGGGGACAATTTACTCAGTAAGAAATAATGATACTTAGATGACCATGCAGTTTATATTCATATCAAATAAAAAATCACAGAATTGTAAAATGAATTTTGTACCAAATACGCTTAAGAAGTACCTACTGTAGATTATCACACAAATAAATTTTTAATACATGTATTTGTACGAAATTCAAATGTTCTGCAACGAAAAACTGTTATTTTCTACGATAGATGATGCTGAAAAAAGGTCGAGTGAAAATAGGCATGTTATAAATGCGGTATGAAATAAATCATGTCTCCAAAATAGGTCAGGCTGTTCCGGCATGATACGTGCAAATAAACAGCCTAAAAGTATATAGCGCTAATAATTTTTGAAAAATCCAACATACGATCCATCACAGTCTGGTGTCAACGGTAAACGTGAGCAAAACGTCCCGGCGACACGTGTCGCATTTGTGCGGATAGCGGAACGGCAAACGGCACAAAAGAAGGCACGGCCGAACGGCACAGCGGAAAGCAGGAATGACGGCATAGCATCAGGCGCGGCATCAGCTGGGCTATGAATTATGATGCGACGGAATAATACTTGCCAACTAATGACACTTTTTGTTTAATATTTTGCGTGTTATTGAACAGTTAAGTGTTAATCGGTTTTAAAAGGGTTAACCAGTTCGAAATTCATTTTGAAAACGTTTCACTGCCGATGACTTCATAATAACTTTTTCAGTTCCAACAATTAATAAACATTCCATTTCTCTTATTCCGTTTTTACAATTTCGAAAAAGAATTTCATTTTGTTAGACATTCACCCCGACTCTTTTATTTTACGTTTTCTTTTCAATCACAGATAAAGAAATGATAATCACGATATCGTTACTCACAAGACAACGGACATTAACGATGGAAAAATAACAAAAGTTGACCGACGGAACTCATTGCAATCAATTCTTTTGTATTACTTAAGACGGCGTATCGGATAGAATATAAATTGATACGGAGCATTGAACAAACTTGTAAAGTTGAGACCAGATCACAATAACACAAAGGAGCACAAAGCCCGATTGAAACTTGCAAGTGGAAACTTCCCGTGAATATTTTTCTTCCCGGCATGAAACTTCTTAATGAGGTTGGCAAAATAATTGTTGTAACACTAGGAAGGTACGGGAATGAGTAGCATTAATTAAAACCGCAGCGGAGGGGCTGGGGCCAGAGGAAAATGTAACATAAATAATAACACAAACCCGACTGAGTAGAATGTATAAAACGTAAAGGGGCGGCCGCCACTAAACTTTTGGAACTCCCTTTCATAACTTTCCCGAGGAACCTTTTTTCGTGCCATTATTTTATTATGCCTCATTTGACTAAAAGAAAGTCCGAGTGAGGCGTCCGTGTTATGTGTCGGTCCCTTCATTTAAAATATGTATGGAGTTCATATCCTCGCCGAAATAACCCGAAAGTTAAAATCTACGGTGTGAAATGATATATCGGGGATATCAATTCTTTACTTGATAATTGACGATACATAATCTTCGTTCCAACTTTGAATTAAAATTTTAAATAATAGTGCTTGTAGTGATTTGACTTTCTAGTATTTTGTTAAAATAATCACGTTCCTTTAAACGACAACGCTAGCAGACAGGTGTCCTATAATTACGAAATGATTAATTAATACTGATAAAGCATGTAAAATGCCTATTTATTTGTATAAATATGATTGATACAGCTAGCAGCTGTGGGAAATAATAGTTAGTTCTGTTCCAGCGATCTAATATCAAGGTTACACAAATTAATGAAAATCCAGGTCCAATTGAAAGAGTATCTTTAGTACTAGTAATAACTAGTTGTTTAGAAATCGTATTAGCAGAGTCTATACCAACCCTGTTTATTCCGATAAAGTGTGTTATAAACCCAATGTTCATGAAAGGGTTTTGTATCATATTTTAGTTTTTACTGTGTTCGTACAAAAGGTATCGGTAGCGCCATCTATCGCGTTTCATGCTAACATGCGATTTCCATATTCATACCTTTAAAAGTAGCACAAAGAAGAGGACTCAGCCACTTTCCATGGAAATCCGAGCACTTTTTAAACTTTTATGGTGTCATAAACAAATGTTATCACGCGACTGAATGTTTATTACGGAGTGTCTGGAACTTGAATGCATGCGATATGCATTAAAACTTTTTTAAACAGCATTAAAGTTAAGAAATAGCCTTTAAATGTGCTTCTGCTGTGATGGGTATCCATAATTAGAGGCGGCAATGGACTTTTTAGGACAGAATGTGGTTAATGCCACCAAGCTTGCCAATTCTTTCCCGGCTATATAACGAGCCGAATAATAATTATACTCAACCCGATTTCACAATAAGGGCTTAAAGAACGATTTCATAGAAGTAGGCTGTGTTATGCAAAAGCTGTTAATACAATATCGCGGAACTGAAACGAGCTTAGTACCTACGTAGATTATTCCGGCTTATTAGAACCTACGAACTTTATTACTTTGTTTGAATTGAAATTGTATTTAATTGGATTTAGGTATTTATTACTTACTTTCCTCATACATTAACACATCCACGCCTACAACGAAGTTATATAAGAAATAATGCCTATTGCCTATTACTTACACGAAGACCTCGCATGATGCCATTATTTGTCAAGATAATGAGGTTTAAAATTGTTATGTCCTTAGGCACTTAATTTTTATCAAGATCGTTCAAGAAAGCACATTATTTGTCCTCGTCTCACACAAAATAGCCCCAATATTGCATAACTATAATAATATTATAGTTAAATGGAGCATGGTTAAGAATCATTCATTCATCACATTTCATAATCCTTTATATTTTATCAAACTCAAACACTTAATTTATAAATGCAAGGTAATTTGTTCATAATAAAATATTTCTTATAAATAAGTTGCACATGGAACACAGTTTTCTCATGTGTGACTAATGGGTTTCGAAAGTGATGTTGCAGCCAATTTAAATGCATAAAACTCAACCGGAATAACGTTGGATTCGCAGCACGAAACAAAAACACAAACTGCGGCATAATTGTTCTGTAATTTAGAAACGATCAGGATACTTTTTGTCGAGACGCCAAATCCGAGGAAAGAGCATTTTGTTTAAGGGCAACTCGACTTTATACCTTCGCCTTTCTTTCAGTTTTTTTATTACACGAACGTTACCTGTTATGATACAAGTAAATAAATATTATTTTTTACATTAATATTTTTCTTATACAGGGCAAGCAAAATTGGAAAGAAGTAAATCAATGTAGACTGAAAAAAATAATGCAAAAATTACGTACCAAATGATGTTTATAATTTAAATCAGTATTGTGCATAGTATTTCTAGTGCAATAAACCAAGAACCTTAGCTCTTTTATCTTCAACTTGCACTTTAGAAAAGAGTACACATCAAACAGTTATATTAATAGTATTTAAATAAAATATTATATTGATACAACTTTTCAAATATATTTTCCGTTGATTGTCTCTTTTAAAACGCACAGCATCCCCTTAACTTGATTGACTGAGTGGCAAATTGAATACAAATTCGATGTGTTTCTTGCGACTGAACATTGGCATCCTTTCACTTTTAAACACATTGGAAACAAAGTGCATTACGATAAATTAACTTGAATATTTATAGGCGCATGTAAATAATTTATTTACGTAAGACGAGAAAGTTTGTTTCGTTATCTTTTTCTGGCAATTACAAGACACTAGCCGCTCTAGAGTGTAGCTTGACAATTAGTGATAATTGTCTAGCTACACTCTAGCTAATAATCACTTATTTTAATGACTCGTCACCTTAAGTAAAACATGTGTTAACCTTTATAATTACAGAGCAAAACGACAAAATTGCAGTGTGTATTTAAGTTAATAAAAAGCAATCAAAACAGTAGGCTAGTGGAGCAAGGACGTCTGCAGCAACCAACGCTGTTTACAAGTAAACAGGCTCTATCTATGTAAACTTATTTATTTTTTGATGTAGCCGTTTAATAACTTTTATTCTTAATTCAAGTCAAAACTAACACCGCATCAAATTAAGTCAAAAATACCCATCATAATAGTGACCTGTTATTAAATGGTGGTATCTTTTAACGAGAATTTTGCTTGTAATGACAGTATTTATCTTTACATGACGTCACGTATGAAATGGTAACGTGAGAGCATATTTACACGAATATTCAAATGTGAAACCAAAATGTCATTCTATTCAAATCGAGCAACTCACCTCTGGCTTGGCAAACATGACCTTTCAGTAACGTCCTTTTAATTATGTTAAACGTTTATTCGGAGGTTGAAATATTTGACTTGGGTATCCATTTCAGACCACATTTCATTTAAACATAAATAATTCGAGTTAGTTAAATATAATATGACTCGAGAGATCACAACATGGTATTTAACGCATGCAACCGCAAAAATTGTGGGTAACATACAACTTATGCGGTTGCACCAAAATTATCGTATTACGCACGCACGATTGAAGATAATAGCTCAGGATTGTTTTACTGATACACATCTTTGTCCCTAAGTTTACTTGTAACTTCTGTGAAAGCGAAAGCGAAAGTACGAATACGATCGTTGAACAAAGACACGTACACATAAAATAATAAGAAAGCGCAAGTGAACCGTTCCGGTTTCACATGGTCACGTCGCCCGTTTAATTGTTTTTCGTTGAGACTAATATCATCTCAATATCAGGAAGGCTAATATTGAAATAGAATATGATAGCTACATTTTGCACTTCCTTCTACATATGTAGCCTGTGGGTTAGATATACTCAAAAAACCTACAACGCCCTACGGGTACAGTTCAATAATGCGTTCAGGGTGCTGTTGAGACTGCCTCGCTTCTGCAGTGCCTCAGGCTTGTTTGCAGAGGCACGGGTCAACTGCTTTTTTGCCAGAATACGCAAAAAATGCGCTTTACTAGTGCGTAGAGTCAGGGGCAGTGGCAACGGCACCCTGGCCATGATTGCGAGCCGACTCGATTGTGTATACGTGAGTGAAGCAGCGGTGATTCTCGTGTAGTAGCAATCACGAGTCTTAAACATACATGTAGTTATTAAAAATATCTTTTATTTTCTTACTAATCTCAGTTGTTTAAGTTTAATAAAGTTAATAACAAATTGAGTCCCTGGTCACTTGAATAAATATTTTTTATTATTATTTTTAACACACAACCGTCTCCTACCAATCTTAGCCTATATAGTCTTCAGCAGGCTTACATGGTAAATTAAACTAGCGTTTAACTGTATTACTATTTGGACGTACTATGTATTTATAAAATAAAAGTTATAAAAACGAAACGTAGCACATTTCTTAGATAAGTAATCTCCTAAAGCCTTCTGCCCGAGGTGTGGATTGGAAGTAGCTTTAAGTCCGCGGTTACGCCCGGCTTATCTATAGTTTCCAAGTTTTTTATTGCCATTATTTTTCCACTATGGCATACAAGTGTGTTAAGATTTGCGAGAGCGGGAAATATGTGAGAGGCCGTAATAATTTATCATCAACGTAATATTGATATAGAATTTATTGAAATACCATTTTTGTAATAGGTATAAGACTTAATTGTAAGTAAGTAAAGTATACGATTCGTTGTAAATTTATTTTCGCAGATTTTATGCACGATTCCTTTTGGCTCTATAATAAGATTTCCTTAATAACACTCAGGCCTCATTCTTAAAACTTGCACCAATAGTCTGCATTTGTGATGACTCGCTTTTTTACCCGCACTCAAGGGCCAATAACGCGACGTTTCATTGAAGGTGCCGTACGTGCTAAGCATTCATTGTAATGTAAACGCCGAACCTTTAACCTTTGATCCGAACATGGCCCGTCCATTAGTATAGTCCGTGAACTAATTATGCCCAGAGATTGACAGAGGTTAAACGCTAACAAAATAAACACCGCAGGAACCGAAGCATAAGCGACATAATTCGATTATTTGGTTCCCTTACACGATATTAACATAGCATAATTGACGATTAGGTACTCAACTGCAGTACAACAGTGTTAGAAATAGGTAGGTACTTATGGTTTTCGTTGATAATTAAAAAAGACTAGCAAAATCACCATGAGAATACTGTCAAAAACGAACAAAACTCTAAAAACAAAGCAAACGAAAATAGGAGTTATCGTACATTGCCGGAATGCACATTAAAAAAAGCGCATGACGAAATTTTTTAAAAGGACTTCCCAATTAGTAAATTTGCACCCCATGCCTCCATCGCAGCCCGCTCATACGAACGCGACAGACATTCGGGGAGGGTCAAAGATTTTTGCAGCGCGATCATCAATCAAGTTTAGTCTCGCATTAACGTAATGACCGTCGGCTCGGGCGGATGTCGCCTTATTTTCCCTTTTTTTTTCACCACTTCCTCAGAGGCAATTTGGTACACGATACTTTCTCACGGACGTTTCCGCACTGATGGAAATCTATGAAGGATAACCACTCCGTTTCTCGCTATTATGCTTTTTTTTTGTTACAATTTCCATTTCGACACGGCTATCAATCTTCGTTTCGTCTGAGAATGGTTTCGTAGCACGAATTTACTTCCTAGAGGCTCTTACCGGTTGTTTAAGAGGGATAACAAGAGACACTTAAGTGGTTTTTAAGCTTCCCATAATTCCATCAAATATAGTAAATATTTGATAGAATTATGGTCAACGGAAATTAATAAACGCTCAACTCGCATACCCACCTAACGTGACATGTGAAACAAAAACAAAACACGGACAGGCTTAGTCAGCAGAATTCATTTGAATACAAATCAAACATTTTACCGGGTAAAATGGGTTGTCTGCTAACAGATTTGGAAATTACAGGTACATGGCAACATTCAAAGCCTCAACTTCGATTGTTTATGAACCTCTTATCACACTCGACCAAATTATATTTGGTATTTATAATGACAAGAATAAAAATATTTTTTAAACAATAAAATATTTTTTTCAGCAACGAAACTCTAAAAACACTTAATAGTTTAGGCTTTCCTGCAAATCACCAGAGTGTAACACCACGTAACACGCAGGTAAGTCAAGGAGCGAAAGCTGTACCCATTCCGTCGTGTGGGCTTCAGTAGAAATGGAGCCATGGAAAAAGCGTTTGCAGGATTCAAATTGATAGGTCATAATATATGTGCAAAAAAGAGTTTTAAATTTCATGATTACACACACAAAAAAACACAAAATTTTAGGTCTAGATATAATCGTTCGTAGAATTCGTAGAACAATTTAAGCAGAAGCTTAATAATCCCCTTGCCTTAAGAAAATATTCTGTAAATCAACTACTACCTTTGATTAAAGTAAAATAGCGGGAGATACGGCATGTCATGCTAATTGTCAGCTATAAAATGGCACTACACATTCCTTACGTCACACGTCTTATAAATGTCACCCGCACACGCAATCAAATGGAAATTAGGCGACGGGGGCCTGATTTTAGCGGTCCACTTTCGAGTGGCGCGTCACCTATCTTCCGCTATTTTACTTTAATCAAAGCCTACTACCAATTAATTTACAGAATATTTTCTTCAAGTAGTAAATAAACATGCTAGTCATACCAACACAAAATAAAGTGGCTACATTAGTTCTGCAAACTGATAAGACACAGATCATATTATAAACGCAATATAAATGACAGAATTAGTACGAATACTTCGAAAAAAAAGATTTCACACAAGAACGATAAACAGAAGCTATGTGGACTAACGACAGACTCATTCCACTAATCGCTGACTTAGTGCCTTCAACCCAGGAGCCCTCGCCGGGGCACCGGCCATTTTCAGTGCGCAGAAATTTCAACCGGGAATTCATTGCATAATTCACTGCTTTATTATAAATTGGATTTACCTGCCCCGAACGTTATTTTAAACTGTTTTGGCTCTAGAGTGCTGTTAGTTAAAAGCCAATTTGTGAAGTTTAAGCTGACGGCCATAAGTAAGGACGGTTATGGCCGTCTTAACGATACGTTGTTTGTTGTGTTTCGAAGGTAATTTTGGAGATTGCGCTGAATTGATTAGGTGCTGTGATTAAAAAGGTGAAGCACGTTAACGTCACAGCAAGGTAGTTAGAATTGTAGGCATTTGAGCTTAGAAATGGCAGTTATCATTGGCACTTGAAAATCAAATTGTGATTTATCAATTTCAAATGAACTACAACAATTCGTAAACTACATTCCTTATTGAGTTGATTTGTGGGTGTGTAAAGAAAATACTAATAAGCTTAATAAAGCTCCCAAATAATAAGTACATGACTAGATTCCACCCAACACAATATTTCTGCCATATGTTGGAAATTGAGCAGTTGTTTCTACCCGATTGCGTCAGAAGGAGTGTTGTTTTTTAACGATATTTCTAGTTTTTTTTTTTGTATAGTTCATAGTGTTTGCCTACTGTTCTCTGTCTTCGCCTGTAATCATGCCAATAAGGCCGACCTATTCCTAACCAATTCCGCAAACACGAAATAACACGAACGCGGCCGACCGCAGTCCGCAGAGTGCGTTTAGCCGTCTACAAACAGAATCGCCTATTACTCGTCTATAAGCAAACAAGCACGCCCAATACGCGCCTCTAATTAGAGCAGTCACGCGCCAACAAACAAAATAAGCAGTGCGGTCGCATACATTACACCGATAATTATGGTTTAGCCCACTGAAACAACTGTAATGTATTTGCTCATATTAATGCCCCCGTTAAAACATGAATCAAAAGTGCTACAAATCGGATTACGTTCGGCGTTTGTGTTGGCAAATGTTTGCGGGAGATAAGCGACGGTCACGAGCTTCCGTTATAGAATATTTACATCGGATGTACAAATTAAAACACGGATTTATAAATAAATAACACCAAAAAGTCGATTACATAAATATGACGCATGCTTCATTGGTAACAGTGTGACGTTATCCGCAACGGAAAAACGTATTGGTTGTAAAAAAGGATCAAACTGCACGCGTTGCATATTATATTTATTTGCAATCGGTCGTACGTCATAGCACGTAAAAAAGTGTCACGCACACCAACAGCGCGGTGGAAACTCGTTTTGCCGTCCGCGGTGACACATTTCTGGAAACCAGGACATGACCAGTCATGCTTATGCAACGAAAACACTATCCCCCGCAACAGAAGAACACCATCTCGGTATTTCAACTCGCGGTCTCCGGAGAACTATTTAGAGAATGTTTAAATGCATTCTAGAGATGCGCGCGTTCCGAATCCAATTCCGAGTTACAACTCCTTCCCTATCGGGATGTGAGGAGAGTTTATTTGGAAGTAGAATTCTGTTATTGCTGTTGTTGCTGGTTTATGTATTCAGGCGAGCGAATGCGCCTGATTTAGTGCAAGGAGTTGGGTTGCGAGCGGCGTAATGTCCCCGCTTTGTCGCCGCGCTAATTCAGATGGATTTATACCGGCGGGGCGGCCGAGTGCACCCACCCGTTAGCTTAATGTCTTGTATTCATAAAAATACACCTAACGATGGATAGACCTGTCACGCCCGAAACGTTTCATTTATTCATGACGCTTAGATTAAATGGCCCGGCACCCGACAAATGGACTGGAAAAAATCTGTACAGATTCGGCAAACGAACAAAAAAGAAATTTCTATTTTATTACATCGGGACATATTACGACAGACGCATACAACACGCTGAGCGAAAATTAATTGTTTATAGGAGATACGGTATAAAATTTAAAACAATAACGTATGGAATGTATAACATATTCGTTCAGTCCAATAAACCGTTTGCATTATTCAAAAGGCGGGTTGGATATCGCAAGCTACGAGCCGAATTAAATTTCACTCGTAATTCACCCGTGGCCATCCGAGATAGGAGTCGAAAAAAAACATTCATTACTTAATTTTGTGGATAAACAATGCAGTGGTGTGGATGGTGCGGGCGATAATAATCAATTCAGCGTCATAAATACTGTCGTCAGGCAGTGGCCGAGCGTGCAGGTATGATAAAATGTGTATACAGGGGCCCATTTGCGTAACTTGCGAATTCCGTCGGCGCAGAGTCGCTTGCACAACGCCCGCCCTCGCTTAACGCACACGATCTTCGGTCTGATACAACACGGCCAAAATAAAAATCGCACGTTCTTGTTGCACAACAACACGCTAGAGAAATGCGTCTGTTCTAATTGCATTTCTCGAAGAAAAATGGCTTACATTTCTTTGTTGAAACCGAGGTCCCATTGAGAGCGCAAGATCGCCGCTGTGGTCGAATTGACGTTGAGCGATTGACACGCCAGTCGGCGGTCGTCCGAGCGTGAATTATAGAGTAGGAACTGGCATGTTCTGGACATGTCGTCACCGGACGACCTATAAAACCTTCATAAAATATTTCTTCTACGAGCAGTCGTGAGCTTTTTACGCTACAAAGTATTTTCTCTAGTTGTTATTACAACATAACAATGTTCGTTCAGTCAGAAATTTATGAATGCTTTTTTCCTCAATCTGCCAAGTTCATAGTCCTGAACAAATACAATAAGGCGCGTTCGCACCCTATAGGTATAAAGGTACATAGTACCTATGAGAATATTTATTTGCAAACAATTTCAATTAGGGCTTATTTGTCTGTCAGAGGGAATGAGGCGCGTTTGAAATAGAATCCGCGCGACCCATCTCAACACAATGAAGGTAAGATTCAAAAGGACGACCTCTCTAACAAGGTGTCAGCTACCTGACACTATTGTGTGATATCCTGCTTTGAAGGACGAATATTCACGTTCCAATAAACGGAACGTACCATAAGCCCACCACCTCAAAGGGCGCGCACCTGGGTTGTATTTATTGAACGGACATTGAACGCACCCATTGTAATTTGTTAGATTGCCATCCATTATCTTGGAGTAATCCAACATGAATCGACGTGTTGATGTAGGACCGTTTGTCTACTTCTCGATACATCAAATCAAATTACTTTTCCCTGAATAAACGACCATATAATTAAAGCTACACAATACCGCTCGAAGACTTGTAGTTCAACGAGGGAAGTTTTATATTCTTATTCTTAGAATTATGGCGCCTTTTCTTTGAGAATTCTAGTATAATTTAATAAAACTTACCAAAGGAAATATTTCAACAAAAGAGTAGGTACGTTAACTTCTCCCGCTGAACCATTGTGCAAGGTCATACTGTATAACAACGTATCTCATTATTACATTATGCCTTTTATTTCCAACTCTAAAGGAAACTAAACCATTACTGAAAGCACAATCGCATATTATTTCGTTTTAGAAACATAATGGTATACTTACATACTTTATATTTAACTTTGAGAGATGCAAATAGAGTTAGCATAAATTGCGAATTGTGTTCAAGGAAAACATTACAAAAGAGCGCATTTTTAAAATATAATATTGTTTCTCCGGATTTTCTAAAAATAAATACTTAGTTCCTTCATTTTACCTAAAAATACTTCATTCTTGAATAAGTTTCTGCACATCGAATAATTAATTGGATTCACCGATTTCGTCTTAGAACACAGACATTTTGTTGGAAATCACGAAGTAAAATGTTGTACATTTGTACGTACATCGCCAGTTTGAGTAATATGAAAGTTAGATAGAAGTTACAACTGGCTAAAATGCTCTACATTGATAAATTCAGAGTTAGCACTCGACTAACAAGGCAACCAGTGAAAGTGAACGGATTAACATTGCGCGGGCGTCGTTTTTGCGAGGCCTCGAACCCAGGGGACCGCCGGCGCATTTCAACACTGCAACAATGGACAATTAGATAAACATATTACACCGGCGGTCCGGGCCCGCGTGACTCATGTTTGGCCAATGTTGACGGAAATTGCGGTGACTTTCGTTTTTGCAACACTACAATTAAGGGGCTTGTGCCCGAACGCTGGAACGAGGTTAGGTAGGCGTTAGTTTCTGTTATTGGCTCAAAAAATAAGAAAATAAGTGCGTAAAGAGGATGAGATAACCGTGTGGAGGAACCCACACAAAATACACTTTTTTATACGACAGATTTCATTTGTAAACATTGAAATATTGTAAGCCTGCCGTACTGTAAACTTCGTCAAACATTTGCGAACCTTTTGATTGAGCGTCACAAACAAAATCCTGAATAAACGCTAGAGGCATATTTTTCATTTAACTTTATCCGTAATGTCAAAAATAGTAGGGCAAATTTATTGTACGGGTTCTTACAAGAAAAGGGAACAATTACATTACGTTACTAGAATATAGCTAGGCAAGATTATGAAATTGTTAGAAAATTACAAAGTATGTGTCGTGTCGTTACCCCATCGCGTGTTCACTTCAGCTGGCATTTAGCAGAACACAGCTGCAAAATAAGGCATAAATGTTACACTTGGTATTTTAATTGCTTGGCGCTTTTGATGGTTCTACTATTACATTATGCAAATATGTGTTACGAAAGCTTGTGAGATGGATAATTTGAAAGATATTACTCGTAAGTATGAAAAACAAATGGATGGAAACGATGTATTGGTGTTAAGGTTAACGAAACACTTCTGTACAATTATTTCATCTTTATGAATTTGAAAGCACAAATTTCAATACCTATACGAATTTTACATACAGAGCAATTACAGGCGTCTTCTTTTTTCTGCTTTAACATATAAGAAATTCTATTCGAACGTAACAAAACTCGCGTTTAATTAATAGTTTCGCGTTCTGAAGCCAGATAATCTATACCTATAAAATGCTTTGTCCTGAACTACTGACTTATTGATTGACTGACTGACTGACTGACTGACTGACTGATGGATCAACGCACAGCCTAAACCGCTGATCGTAGAGACCTGAAACTGGGAGGGTGTGTTCTTTGCATGACGAAGGGATCCGATAAGAAAGGATTTTCAGAAATTCTATCCCTAAGGAGGTCAAAAAGGGGTGCAAAGTTTGTATGGAACAACCAGATCCCTTGGACCAATCTACTACAAATTTTGCATACACATTCTTTTACAGAATTGACGGAAGACTTATTTTGTATTTTATTGAAATTCATCTCCTAAGGGGGTAAAAAGGGGTACAAAGTTATTCTGGGGGTTATTGGCTTCGAATTTGATATCAATACTCTTTAGTGCTAATGATAAAAATATTTTTATATCATTTTTGACAATCATTTGACATGTCTGAGACACAATGTTTTGACACATGTTTGTTATTGATGTTGCTCCCGAAATGCTCGAGAAGAGATTTTATTCCTTAGTATTCAATAAATAATATTTTTTGTCTTAAAACCATTAAACAGGGATCGTTTGTTCATATTGTCGGTGGACATTCTACGCTGCTTCTGTGGTCGAATGGTGTCCAATCTGAAACTTTTCTGCAAACGTTTCGTGGGGCCTATGTTTAGCAGTGAACGGCTTTTGGTTGTTGATGATGATGATGGGGTAGAGCCCTACATAGAATTGTCCCTTTGAATTCACGATTTGAATTCAAGAAAGTAGAGTATTCGCTATGACCATAACCAAAGCTCAAGTTCAAACTTAAGGTAGCGGGAGAAGACGTGAGGTAATTTGCTTCTCCCACAGCCTGTATGTGGCATGATGATGCTTGTAAGCGCACTGAGTATAGCCTGGTCTTTTTATTAGCATCCGAAAGAAATATACGAAAGACGATAGGCATAGAATGTACCTATTTCCATTTCGTTGTAAAATAAAAAGATATTATCCCCGTGTAAGTTTGACCAGATTAAAGACCGGGCTACGTGTAGTGTGTACACAAAATATAACATTTATCTATACGCATTTCTACGTTATATATTTAAAAACTGGATGTTTTTGTTACTTTTTTGTTTGAACGCGCTAACCACAGGTTCATCACTGTTGGTCCGGTTATAAAATATGTTAGATACATTGTTAGATAGCTATTTTAACGGGGAAGGCTAAAGAATGCGTATAGGCTTATAAATATTTTTGCTTCGATCTATGGGAACGGAGTAAAACTATTACGCGCGTACGAAGTCGCTGGCGGGCCGCTAGTACGAAATAAATCGACAACATTGTGTCAAAGCGTTCAAAATAGAAAAGGACAAGTCGCAACAAATAAAAGCATTCTTCGCAAACTATTGTTCGTTTGACAATCGCAAAGGAATCCATAGGACTGCGGGCGCCTAGCGCTGCTCTCTGGTAGGGTTGCCCTCTGAAGTTTTCCGTTCAAGTAATTACGAAAAAACTAGTTGGAGTTCTCAAACTGAAATTGCGTGAGCGAAACGAGAAGACGTAAATAGTTGTGCACTAAAATGGACTTTGTCTGCGAAGGAACAGATAATAGAATATGTGATAACGTTGACAATACTATAATATGATTTAATGAAAATGGATAACATGGACATCCAAAAAAATACTAGAGGGGATTAGTAGTAGTAGCTAGTAGCTACTACTTTCCTCTAGTATTTTTTGTATGTCTAGCTAGCCACTTAAATATGACCCTTTGACACGAAAATACTTATTGCTTTTAAGCAATAAAAAAAACATGTAAAGAAGTCTTAAACTTATTCAGTCAGATATTAAGGGCACTTTAGATGTTATTAATTCTGTATTAAAATTGTTTCTAGCCTAGTCATAATATAGCACTTAGTCCAAATATTTTACAATCATTTGACATTATTATTTCAGTCAGTGGAAACAATGGGCAGAGTAGCTACGATCAAAACTCGATTAACCTCGTTTTGGCAGTTTATTTGACAATCAAGAAGTAGTTATGTTTGCGACGTGAACGTTGATCAAAATCAAATTAACTTTACAACAAAGTTGTATGACGGGAGGTCAGGTCTTTGATTTTCCTTACAGGTCTTGAAGCACTCAATATTTCAAACGGACTCATGACACGACCCAACACTAACTAATATTGGTAACCACTAAAGGATCCAAACCAGCTTACCTTTTTTCTAAGAAATAAGTAATAGCTTTTTTAGCATTTTAATTCTGAGACTAAAGACCATCGTGTGCAGGCGGAACAATTGGCGAAATTGGATACATTTGCGGTCAAAATATGCTTGCGAATGAAAACGTTATTGTTAATGAATGGAATGAGACAAATTTGATTTTATTGTTTTTCTAAACAAAGCTTCTACGTATTCGATTTTTTTAAATTAAGGCTTATTTGAAAAAAAGCGAAGCGGTTTTTTCTACCAAACGTGAATATTTAGATCTGTTTTTTTTTTATAAAGACGATGAAGATTAGTTAAGAATGCCCTCTTAACTTGTTGATAACAACGTACGGGGTCATTTCCCTTAGCTATGTGGTTACACTGTTCAGGGTCAGCCCTATCCCAGCCTTTCGGCTCGCGACTTTTTCCAGAATCGACTTTCTATTTTATTGTGTTGGCGCTAACGCGACATTGATGGCGGCACTTATTGCAGTTCGTGTGACTTTTTACTCCTGGGCCCGGATTGCCGCGAAATTGGACCCCGCTCAGACGGTGAGGTCTTGCACTCAAGTCTGGACTTATTGGACACTCGGGATCGTGACAAGATAGTTGAAAGGCCAACGACTTTTCAGGATTCCATTTTGCAGCGTTTGGCTAAATATAAATATAGCTGCTACTCGTAAATTGGGATAAGAAAAGTGCAATAGCGTCAGCGTAGGAGCAGTTTTTTTTTTTTGTAGAAATGAGTGAAACTAAGTGAGCGTTATTAAGTACCCACATAAGCTTAAACATTCAATCTCAAGATAAAGTAAGATAACTCATTAAACAGCAGAATACTTAATATTTTCTCAGAATACTATGATATAGTGTCTCAAAGATTTGTTATCTCATAAAAGGATGACACATGATATCAAATCAATACCCATTATAATAACCTCGTCATAAATCACAAAGCAGATAATATTTCGCTGAGACAAAGGACATTGCTAAACAGCATTAATGCATTGACATTAAGGTGCGTGACAGTTTAGAGGTCAGCATAAAGATAAGGTGAATGAGGTCGACAAAATGACTAATACGTCATTCAGAAGTTTTACCAACTTACTGCAATTTTAATTTTGCTTAGGATGTACAGCCTTTAAATCTTCCGAACGTGAGTACAAATATTGAGTCTTACCTGAAACAAAGAATAAAAATTTCATTAACAACTGAACTGATAAGTTAAGTAAATATTAACAAAGCCAAAACATTCAACAGGCGTTCAATTTGAGTAATCCCTCATTTTCTCGATGAATGACCGACAACATCCCTAAATCCTCTTACTGTGTGTCAAACAATTGTATTGTCGCTGTCCATAATACCAAAACAAATATTTTTGACGCCATTAAGGAAACGATAGGATCGAAAATTTGTGATCGAGCTTAGATCCGGAGGAGTATTACTTAACTAAATAATTTATTTATTCAAAT
The DNA here is from genome assembly GCA_963584085.1 of Pyrausta aurata. Lineage (NCBI taxonomy): Eukaryota > Metazoa > Arthropoda > Insecta > Lepidoptera > Crambidae > Pyrausta > Pyrausta aurata. The sequence continues at coordinate 3,630,357 of OY757268.1, forward strand.
AAAAAATGTTAAAAACTGGAAAGTGATCGCGATGCGGTTGCGACCGTGTATGACATGGCCGAAAGGTTTATAGAAAAAGGCGATCAGATAGATTAATTGTGCACAGCTCTGAATTTGAGACCAATGGATGATACAAATGAGAAATATTTCATAACAGTTGCCATTTCAAAATACGCGATAGCCTTGCGCAGATTAATCGCTTGAAATGCAAGAAGAAAAAAACAGATGCAATGTCAAGCGCCTCCGAGCCTTCGACCGAGAAAAAACTTTGACATCACAACCATTAAATTGGTTAGGACTGAGCTGCAGGCTACTAGCGGGGTCACAGGTGGCGAATAGTTAACAGCCACCACATAAGGTGCTACCTAGCTATGAATATGTTGAATAAGCAGTCATCGACCACACAGCGGCAGGTTTACCAGAATGTAGTGGGGAGTTCAGTGGGATGGGCTTCTCTATTAAAAGCTACAATACTCAGTGATGATCCTGTGCCATGGCGAGTAAACGCCGCCATCAAATAAGCGTTTCCCTGGTGTTGGGTAGCAGCAACATCAGTACTGGTAGAAAACTAAAGATAGAGTAGGAGTATCAGGACAGGCTTTGGACTGAGCATTAAGAGGCGGGAAACCCCCGGTTCTTAAAATGCGGTGTGGAAGACAAGAAGGAAACTTCCGCAATATCTTTCCTAATTAAGAGTTTCTATGGCAAAAGCTCCATTGACAAGAGACCTAGCTCTTAAATTTAGTTAATGACTATGACCAGTAAGCGTATTACTTCGGAACTTTCAAAACACTGAATCGCATTCGAATACGATCGAGTTAGCTAATATGCCTCCCTGCCGATCTAAACAAACGAATCGAATCGGCGGAGTATTGAAATGGCGAGTGTAAATAGCGTCCGAGCCTCGCAGGAGAATATGACAACACGAGAGTTGACGAGTTTAATCGAAAACAAACGGAGCATAAATATCGTCGTAAACGTGCGGACGCGTATTTACTATGTCCATCCTCGTACTAGGCAGGTGGACATTGTTTACTACTCACCAATTACTCTCTCAAAACATAATAAAAGCACCTACGATAAATTGTTTGTACCTAGGATTAATGCTTAATTAACATCAGCAGTTCAGCACCTCACATAAATTAAAATACACAATTTGAAGATAAAAAGTGTGAAACAATAGAATGAAGATGCAACAAGCAAACAAATCAATCGAGTATCTTTTCAACTTTGATAGGCATTAAACATTTGTAAACATCTTTTAATAAGACTATTTAATTCAAAATGAAAATGTACGAAGTTTACATTAGAGAAAGGTTCTACGTCCAATGTAAACGTCATTAACATCAGGTGAACGTACAATCTGCCAGAGAAATACCAGTTAACAATAAAAGATGTCAGCGAATGGAGAAGTGAGTTTAGCAAAACTGCAGCTGGGATGGAGAGGCGGCTTCACAGGGCCGTGGGGACACCGTGCTACAAAAACGTCACTAAAAAGACACTTTAGATTCGATTAAAGCTGTTAAAACGACGTGAATTATGGCCGACGCCATCAAACGGTTAAAAGGAAACTATCTGAGAATACTCGCCATTATATTATACAATGGAAAAGTTTTACTGTAATGAAAATTGAAATAAGGATATTGAGATGATATCTAAGAATAAAATGTATACGTAATTTTATAATAATCGAAAAGCAACAATTGCCTGATCTACACCTACTTATATTACATAAACAACACGAAGATATATTACAAGTCCCAGATAATACCTCTACTATTATAAGATTAACAGATAGCTCGTTAGAACTATTCAATGTCATCACTGAAGTAATATAGTTTATGAAAGGGGATTAGGGGCTCCTACTAAATGGAATTTCATTGAGCTTAATAGAGGGAACATTACAGTTACGACTTGCAATTATGGAATTAGAGAACTCAATAATCTTACTTGAATTAACGGCAAAACTTTATTTATAGAAAATAAGAATAAGCAATTGCATACATATTTTTTGCCACAAACTTACATACCACCATCAACAAAATATACTATTGAATAAACCAGTCATTTTAAGTAAAAGCAATTATAAATAAACTGGATTCGGACAGGCTTATTTATTCCTTCTAATAGCCTAGAGCTGGGTTTAAATTCGTCTGTTTTTGTTTACTTTCAGAGCTGCAACGACATTTCAACATTTTCAACGCATTACTGGATAACGTTAGTGTTTATAGAAAGGTTGAGCGTATCCTTTCTTGATTAAGACTTGATTGCTATCAAATTATAATTGATTGTAGTGGAATGACTGTATGCGGAATTTTCGTTATTTCATTTATAAAAGACATTAGAAATCTACACTTATGAAAAGGTAAAGTAACTGTGTTCTCTGAAACTACATAACGGCAGTTCGGAAAATTGTTACCATCACAAAGCAGCTGTGTATTCCTCAGTATTCCTTATAGTAGGTGATTGTAAGCTATCCGTACGAGTACTTACATAATCTATACTAATATTATAAAGCTAAAGAGTTTGTTTGTTTGTTTGTTTGTTTGAACGTGCTAATCTCCGAAACTACTGGTTCGAATTGAATAATTCTTTATGTGTTGGATAGTCCAGTTATCGAGGAAGGCTATAGGCTATATAACATCACGCTACGACCAATAGGAGCAAAGATATAGTGGTAAATGTGTAAAAAACGGGATAAATAAGTCACTATTCCACGCGGACGAAGTCGCGAGCAAAAGCTAGTAAGAAATAAGACGTCAAAAGATCTTACAAATTTTCCAGTTTTTTCATAAATCGTATCTACCCTACTTACAAGAGCGTAAGGAATACTTTGCAGTGTGACTCACTATTTATTCTGAACATAAACTGCAGTGCACACATGCTGCGTAACTGCGGGAGTCATCTCTACGGCCAAGTACCCCAAGAATTACGGTTACCGGTTCCACATAAAGCTGGTGCGACACCGGCTTATTTTGTAAACATCGGCACGCCGGGACCCCGTACAATATCCGGGCGAGCGTCCAGACTGCCGTACCAATCCGTAGGAACAGTGATGCGATAATTATCAGTTTCGTACTGACGATTTTGATGTTATAGGTGCTTTAAGTAGTGCAATTTGATAATAATTGCATTTTAGTTTTAAAAATATCATTGGCTCTCTATACCAATGTCTCGTCATGCACGGTTTCATCGACTCTATTCTATTTAGGTTATCAATTTCCTACTAACAAGGGAGGAAGGAATACTTTGCAGTGTGACTTACTATTTATTCTGAACATAAACTGCAGTGCACACATGCTGCGTAACTGCGGGAGTCATCTCTACGGCCGTGTACCCCAAGAATTACGGTTACCGGTTCCACATAAAGCTGGTGTGACACCGGCTTATTTTGTAAACATCGGCACGCCGGGACCCCGTACAATATACGGGCGAGCGTCCAGACTGCCGTACCAATCCGTAGGAACAGAGATGCGATAATTATCAGTTTCGTACTGACGATTTTGATGTAATAGGTGCTTTAAGTAGTGCAATTTCATAATAATTGCATTTTAGTTTTAAAAATATCATTGGCTCTCTATACCAATGTCTCGTCATGCACGGTTTCATCGACTCTATTCTATTTAGGTTATCAATTTCCTAAGATACCTTCTATTGTCTGCCAATACTTCCGTAACAGTTCTTCCTAATATTAGAATTTCTATACTCAGGTCTAGTTACCACTAAACAAGCATTATGACGTAATAATATTTCGCTTTCAGCTAGCTCGAAGCAGACGCCTTACTATGTAACACGATGTTTGTACTATGAACTATAATAGTCTCTATCGTTCATGCCACCATTACCTTGGGAGTGAAAAGGATGGATGTATATAAAAATGGCGGCCAACTCTACCAGGGTGGGGTCCACCAGTGAGCCATTAATCCGCGGTTCTGGTGTCATGTCCGCCGCCTCGGACGCGTCCGGCTGATGGATGGCGGAATCCGTCCGATACCGAGCTGGATCGAACGCTGTTTATTGAAGATTTACGCCCTCAATCTATGATGCAGTAATATTTCAAAAGTTTTTTTTTTAAAAACGCGCTGACGGCGATTAGAGACGGGCGTTAGGACCACATCTGGAACGTTTATTCATGTAGAAGATGCAAATCTATAAACATGAAAATGAATTGCTACTTGTGTTTGTCTCGCTATTGCTCGATAACGGCTGAACCGATTTGGCTGATTTTAGTCTTGAAATATTCGTGGAAACCCTGGGAAGATTTAAACTTAAATTGGATAGTAAAATAACTATGCAACGGGGACGGGGCCGAGGGAAACGAAACGAAGTTCGCCGGGATCGCTAGTAGCCAAAAGAAATAAACAGCAAGTTCAGTAAACTAAACTTAACTTACCTACGTGCCAAATCCACTCATCACAAATTTTATCATTTCAAAGCCAAATCAGATTAACCAAACATTTCACAGTCAGAACTAATTCTTAACTAACTATTACTGAATTAGGTACTAACTGATCTCAGTTAAACGAGTTAAAACTGCAAGACCCTACCTAACCGGATTTCAAATCATAATACTGAAATGCATCCGCTTGCATAAATAAATCTCAAGTAACAGTTTGTAAGATAGACCGGAGTAAGGTTATAAGATTATTCGCAGTTGCAAGATTTCTCCAATAAATATTGGATCAAATAGGAGAACGTTTCCTACTAAAACTCCAAGCAATAATAATACTCATGAGATTATAGCTTAGTAAAAACCTAATAATGAATATTCATGAAGTAAATTCGAAGAAATGTCAGCAAGTTTTAACTAAAACAAGAAGGTGATGAGGTGAGAGGATCACACGTATTTCGAAACGCTTGTCATCGATAACAAAATTACCATATTCATGTAGAGTACTCGTATGTGTTCGAATTGGAATACAAAAGAGAATAACAATATGTATATCGACATTCGATTACAACATACGGAAGCACTTCAGGAATGCCGAGATGGGGACATTGGGATATTTTATCATTGTGTAAATTTTTAAAAATAACTTTCCATAGAAACTTATACAATTTTGACACTTTTTCGTCTCTAGTGAAAAATTTTGTTAGTACCTACCGGCTAATACTTATCTTAAATTGACCGCCGCGACGAGCCCGTTGCGTAGACACCTCGTTTGTGTACGAGTAACATATAGGTAAAAGGCACCAATTTTTCTCTCATTACTATACCGATTGTATGATAGCATTTCAAAGAGATAAAATATGTTTATTGTCATGTAATATTCATTATATTATAATGCAAAACATAAAGTTTCAAGTAATCTGAAACCATGAATCTAGGATTTAAAAAGAATAGTCGATGTCGCGTCGAGCCGGCACGCGATTTGTGTTTTAGCAAACGAAGCTTTCTACCTAAATATTAAATACATTATGACAAAGTTCAGGACTGGGATTACAATTACCATTTCAATAAAGTTAGTGCACGCGACGGGGCCACCCGAGCGAATCATTTTAAGTGATTTTCACATCGATTAAACAGCACACGAGTTGTTCAAGACGAATGTAGGTCGCATGCCTTAACTTGATTACTCGGGTTCATTAGAACTATGTATCGATTTCGTACTAGACTTCACTTAATGGCTTATCTGAAATCGAGAAGGCAATTTATATGACTACAATTCTCACCGGTACAAGTACACATGAAACTACGCTCCTAATACCATTAGACGCGAATGCTGGAAAGGCTAAGAACAAAAGCAAAGTAAAAGAACATCGTATCTCTCTGTATTGTTACTTTGTGCAACGAGTCAAAATGTTTTATCGACAGCAATGGGTTGTTACCGTAATGCACATTGCATGTTCTTTTTCAGTGTACTCTTGGTATTATAACTGCAAAATGAGCAAGAAATCTGCAATTTCGTTAGGAGCATTTACCTTTACTTTCGTGTCGGCCGATCAAATATTGAGCTACATTTCAGGCTTAATTGCTACGAGGGAGGATGTACGAAGCGGGCGGGAAGGATCGTAAAGCGGAGTTGGAAACTCGATACATTTGTTTCGTTGCGGGATATCTCCGGATATAGTTTAATGACCGCGCCGACTGACGGCACTCAATCAGCCACTCGTAATTGGGGGTTGGTACACGGAACCTTTTACGATCAAATTGTGCTCAAACCCATTACTCGGGAATCACCCGCCTACAGCGTCCTTGAGACGATGAGGCGCCGAGTGACGTCATCAAATAATTACTCCCTTGTTAATGACCTTATCTGGAAAGAAAATAGGAAACTCTTTTGTGTGTCCTCTTGACTGGAAGAGTAACGAGAAAGAATGTAATAAATATTAGTAGGTCAAATCGTTCGAGTGAACGAAGAATATGGGTCACCTGAAATGTCGACAGTGAAATACTGCTACTTTTCAATGTAAGCCGCCCATTCTTCGTTTTGCTGAGTGCCTCACTTCCCCAATTACTGCATTAAACTTATTAAAGTTATACCACGTTATAACAACGGGCACAAAAGTAAAACTTCCCATACTTGTCTTGTTGCCCCAGATCTAGTACTAGGACAAGTTCCAAAGACATGAGCACATAGGATAATGTATACATATCAATATGCATGTCAGTGATAGACACTATAAGAGCGCGATCACATTATTTCCCTTGCAAAAGCCACCGCTGTGTAATTGACATCATAGGAGAGTGCATTGTCACAATACAATTACGATCTATCGTCGCTGCCGACCAATTTACGACCTATCTCTATATTGATAGAGTGCTTTACACGGCATCAATAATACTATCCGTCATTCGTTGACCCTTAATTGATACAAAGATCTTCAAAGGTAAAATATATAACGTTCGAGATAAAATTAAGTATGATAGAAATGATGAATTTCTTTAAGTCATCAATTCAATTAAGTTATTTTTAATTGTTTACGATTACAAATGCACCTTTCTAGCACGTACTGCTTACTCGGATTATGCCAGTTTATAACTAAAGATTTGTCTTTTAGCGTCATTTAATTTCTAAAAAACAGACACTGGCACATTGTAATATCTATTAACAATGACTTGCGAAATATTGATGAATGTGATAGAAAGCCAGACATCGTAAAGTCGGGTTTTTGTATGCAAAGCATTTTTATGTGTGACATGTCAAATATTATGAGGCTTAACGGTTTTGCAGGATAACAATTTCTGACCATCAAAAAAATATGTATGAGGATACAAGTAAGCGTAGGGGTACGCTTACGGTCTTAGATTTTGTCCTTTTACATAACGCTATTATTTTTTTAATATTTGGAGTAAACAGACTTAGCATAGAGTTTGTTAGTAAAGTCTTCTGAACGAGCTGACCGAAAGTTCAAGAAGTCAGAAGAATTCAGTAAACATAATACGGTTCTTGTAAGCTTAGTTCGAAAATTATATTGATACGACGTTGTAAGATTTAGAATATACGTCATAAAGTAATAGAATTACTTATCTATCACTTAACTATTTACAATTTAATTTCGGTGACAAAATCCGAGACTAAATCAGCGATGCACAACACCTTGCTCGGGACACGGCAAGTTTCTAAGTTGTCAACAACGGCTGCAAGGCTATTATATTATAACGAACACCTTAAATTATACACGGGACAATTCCCTTTGCAACTCCTGTGTAGGCTTAATCTTAACTTGACCACAAAGCGACGAAAGTAGAAATTACTTTGCAAGATGGTATCTGGATTTTTGGATTTGTAGGTTTACACCTTATGCAAAGGCGGCGCATTGAAATACTTACTAGCCAGATTGACGAAGAAACGTTTAGATGACAGATACCTCTAGAGGAAATTTTGCAGAAGCAAATAGCTGCAATAGTATATAGGTCCTACGATGTGGAACGTTTGACGGACATCGCAATGTAATGTAAGTCACAAATTACTGGTGCCCGACAAGTTACCAACTGATGTTTCATATACTGATGATATTTTTTTTTATAATAGCTATTTATAAAAAAAAAATATCATGCAATCAGCCATGAAATATTTTTTCTGCTGTATATATTGGTTTTAATTACAAGAACACGTACGTAGATTTGTAAAAAAACCTTACTAAAATTCACCAACAGACAAGTGCCACCGTAGCTGCGTAGGTTAGTAAATCATTTGAAACATGAGGGTTCTTTTGTTACTTAATAATACAAATTACTTAATTGAAAACAAGCTCAGGTTTCAGGAAGCAAGTCTCCGAGGCAGAGACGCGAGCGTTCGCACTGCCGGCGACACTGCAAGTTTCGGCCAAGTTTCAGACAAGTTCTGACAACAGCGCATCAGACTTACCACTCCAGCCTCTTATGTGGCTGTAATAGGTGTGATTTTGCAACAAAATTTCAAAGCTTGGCGTGCAGCCTGTTGCTGCAACTGGTACGACGCAACTTGAGAACAGCTAATTGTAGGTAAAGACATTACATAATGCTCTAACTATTCCATTGTTAAATATCTTTGAACGGCCTGCTTGTTATCTAGCAACCCGCATTCGGGAGATAGGCCAGATGCATATCGTTTAAACGATAACTAGAATTTAATTAAATACGTTTATGAACTTAAATCTAGCAATAAAAATACCTGTAGAATAGGCAAACTATAAATTGACAGTTAATCGTTTGTTACTAAACAATAAAAATGCACTTGTTAATAAAGACAATATTACCGATTGTTAGTATTTACAACTACAATCATCGTCATTCAAGAGTTTTATTACAGTAAATATACCTCGTGTGTTCATAAGTTTTGAGACGAAAAAAAAGAGGCATAACTTTTTAAATAATTAACTTATATTTCTAAAATTTACAGTGAACACTAAGTAGATAATAATCAAAAATAAAATATATCTTTTATTCAAAATGTCCACCCTTGTTTTTAATACAGGCCCTTATACGATTTGCCCAATCATCAATGGCGGCACGAATCTTTTCTAGCGGGATTCGCTTTGCTTCTCGAACAAGAGCTCGCTTCAGTGACTCCAAGTTTGGGTGGGACTTCTGGCAGGCCCTGAGCTCTAACTCAGTCCATAGATAATAATCCAGCGGGTTGAGGTCGGGGCTGGAGGAGGGCCATTCGTTCGCCGCGATGAAGCCGGCACATTTTCCCTCAACCAAGCTTGGGTGGTTTTTGCTTTATGGGATGGTGCTGAGTCTTGCTGGAAAACCCAAAATTTGTTGTTAAATAAAGTATGAGATAGGGGTTTCACAACAGGCTCTAAGATGTCACTTTGATAATTCTTGGCTTTCACCTTGACGCCTTGTTGACAGAAATGGAGCGGAGTGACACCTTCATACGAAACTCCCCACCATACCATCACACTTGCCGGATGATGAGTACGCGAGACATTCCGTGCTGAAGCTGGGACATCCTTGCTACTTTTGGCATAGACTTTATTGTTTTGTCGGTTGAACTTTTCTTCGACATTAAAAAAATTTCTCATCGGTGAACAGTATCTTCCTCGCATCGTGTCTCCTAAGCAGTAATGGACAACGTTCGCGTCGCAATTTACGAAGCCGATCGTTTAAAAAGTGAACTTTTCTACGGCTATACGCCTTTACCTTAAGATCATATTTCAGTATTCTGTTGACTGAAACGCGCGAAATTTTAGTCTGCAGAGCAATTTTTTTCTGAGTGCGACATGGATTTCGGCGAAGTCGCTCTTGGATGATTTTGATATTCGCAAGCGTCCTTACAGAGCGTGGCCGACCACTCCTTTGGCGATCTTGCAAGGAACTTGTCTCATTGTATCGTTTGATAGTGTAATACACGAAGTTACGGCTTACGCCAAAAGTTTTCACCTCACGGAAAATCTCCATTGGTTTTTTTCCCGCCTTAAATAGCGATATCACGGTCGCACGCAATTCTTTAGTCCCCTCCATCACGATAAAATTGACAGAAATAAATTTGAAAGTCAAAGGTATTAAAAGTAAACATTCCAAATTCAAAATTGGAAAAAGAATTAAATAGCAGCCAGTAATATTTAATTTATTTTTTTAACTACCAAGTTTGTCTCAAAACTTATGAACACACGAGGTAGAAACACAAAATACCTGATGATTTTTCCAAAGAATGTAAAATCTGTCAATAGAAACTTATTCCAGGAGAAGCTGGTGAAGTGTAGGATGCAAAAAAAGGTTTTGGAGAAATATGTAGGTTGTGTAGGATAAGCAAAAAGAATATAAGTCTCTTGAGAAATATGGAGGTTAAGCAAAAAATATTAACCCATACGGCATTCAGACATAGCAATCATTTAGTGCCTAACCGCCACGTTGATTGCTCACGCACACGGAAAGTCTGTTCAAGGCTCTCATTCAATGTAGGAATTTACATTCACTTACACAATCTGTCGACGCTCCGGCACGCTTAAATGTCGATAAGATGTAACAAGTGCTGTTTTATTCATTCAGTAAAATCAAGTTTAGAATGGGTTTGCCGATATCTCAGTTGCCGTTAAATGTGGCGAAATGTTAAATGGTGAATTAATTCGTTAGATTTGAAGCGAGACGAATTAATGTTGAAGATTACAGCTGTATGAGAGCTCGTAGTGGTCCGTGATGTGGAATCCCAAGGAACCTTTACTACGTTTCTATCCTCACAATATAAGGAGCGTCCGCCGTCTGAATTCTTGATTCCGTACATTGTGTAGTGGGATCGCCGTAAGATTAGTCTTTGGGAGGGTAGTAAAAAAATTAGGGGTGTCCCTGTCAGAGGACAATGGGTGCTCTCGGCGTCCCCGTCTGTGGTGTGACGTTGACAAACGACGCCCTCCGAGACACTCGGACAGGTGATCCGCCGGGACTGTCCATTCATCGACTTTTGCTATTTGCCTTGGAAAGTTTCTCCTCTACTTTCCAAGGATGTCATCTGTCACTTTCTTGTAAGTCATTGTTGGGATTTTCTACATAACTTACATAATATAAGAGAAGCAATATAGATACGTAGAACTGTAACAAATTAAATAGCTTGTATCCTTAACCTTTGTCTGTTACAGCGTCAAGAAATGATAAGTATTCGCTCTATTTAATTGTTCTTTCATCGTTTTTACTTATCCTTAAACAATTCCCTCTTTGACTAGAAAGAGTTTAAAGCCACGTTTGCTCAATTAAAAGTCATAAATAAAAAATGCTTAAGTATTTTAAAAGCAGACGCTGTTATCAGAAATCGATACAATAATAATGTTACTTGTTAAAAAGATACGAGACGCTTTATTTCAAGTATCGATAAGTAATACTTAGACTTAAACAGCCTATTTCACAATTCTCTAATAAGTTTTGTTTAGCGTTATCTGCCAACACTTTATACTAAAATAAGTTCCATGTTTGAATGTTGGTTAGTGCCAATTTGAAGATATTAAGAAAAAGTCTATGGATTGATGTATTATCACAATTTGTAATTTTTTGACAGAAATTCTAATATAACGGTAAAATTTATTAATTTTGATTAGGAATCTTTACTAATTGGAATTTAACTGCTAATTCAATCAGACGAAGTTATTTTTATTACCTAATACCAATCATAAAACATTTATTACACCGAACAGTAATAAAAACTTGTAACTACTGGTTAAGGATATTTCTTATGTAATAAAATGACGATTTGTGCGAATTCGCTACCAGTCAAACAACTGTCCTATCGAATCGATAATAAGAATAAACAGATCAGCCATGACCTTAAAACCGACTAACGTTAACATTGTCGGAAGTAAAACCGGGTTGATTGATTGATTTTTGAAGTTATCTTTTATCTGCACAATGTTGTGTCATCAATAAGTAATTGCTTTTGATGTAGAACAGAATCCCACTGCTTGCAATACCATCAATGTTTACGTAATTGGCCAATTTGGATATTCAGAGAAAGTATTTTCGTCTCGTCTGAGAATTTCTATAACACCTTTGACATTGAGTGAATGTTGCATTTTATGTTTCGTAATGTATCACAATATAAATATTTTATAGAGATTTAACGAGCAGATTACGTGAAGCTACTATACAATTACATTTTAATGGCGTGCACTCAATGGTTGCAATAAATCTATGTCGATGATTTCCAATTACAAAGATTGCTCTGCACTTTGTGGCAGCCATTACCACCAAGATTTGCGCAGAAATTGTTGCCATATCGGATGTTAAATTCAAAGTTAGTATTCGTTTAGTGATTCAAACTGTTCTACGTGTAACTTTTAACTAAAATTGAAAACTGGCTGAACTACATGCAGCCGAAACACATTTATATTCTTCGGAGCACACGGTCTCCCAGAACGTTCCTTATCACTGGAGACTTGCGAACAAGTAAACTTGAGTGCGAGTGAAGTATTTGGTGGGTTGAAACTTCCCCGCATTACTCGATAATTGATAAAGTTTAACATATAATGTGGAGAGTGGGGCAAATATTGGTAAAACTGCTTTACTCGGCTGAACTTTGCCAGTTTAATGGTTCGCTTCACGATTTGCTGATTAAACACTGAAATTACGGGTCGCTCGCTCTAGCCAAATCTAACAGTTTGCTAGCATCCGGCTGTCTTAACCTTGCTAGAGTCGTGAACTTGTGGCGTGATCTATTCTTCTTAAGTTTAGTCTTTCCTTTAGTTGATAGGTTATTAAAGATAACCACTTCTTTAAATGTATTTATTTCTTTAAAAGAATATATATTTTATGATTTATATAATATGTTTTGATTTTTTACACAAGCACAATGACACTCCTTATGATGTCCTCAATCAATGTGATGCAAACACTTCTGAATAATTTCCGAGAACTGAACAGATGGAAAACAAACAAAAGAAAAACTATTACGAAACTCCAGAAGAAACTCTGAACGGATGTCATTAAAGGCAAAATAACAGGTGCTAACAGGGCTATCTTTGGATAGGTATTTCCTGTCCACAAATGATAGCTATGGTATTCGCAGAAAGATAAATAATTGACTCATATACATAAGTGTGACATTATAGATAGCGGGGACACGTGGAGGAAGTAATACTATAAAACTCGTAACACAAAACTCTATGCTAGTAGGTAAATAGTGTTGGCTGAAAAACACCATTGAAAAATCAAACATGGCGTGTTGTTGCGTGATCGCATGATTGCTATACACTATGCTGCAACGCTACATCATGCCGCATATGCAAATCGACTTGCAGATATTTGCTAAGGCAGCAATAATGAAAAACTTGCTGCAGTGTGCAGTGCATTGCTAAGTCATAGTATCGTTACAAAGCTTAAATATCGAAACTGGCAAGAACCTGCAGTTAACAAATACTTAGACATCTTTGCATATCATTAATGAACTAGTCTCACGAAGGCAATTAGCCCGCGTCCTTTGCGGGCAAATGCCTATAACCTTTCGGTCACCTCTTACATCCTCTAATCTCGTTGAAAGCATGTGCTTATTTTGACGCGTAGCAAGTAGATAACTTCCACCGGTCAGCAAAGGACGCGGAGTTCATTTCCCCACCTAAAAAATGTTGTCGTCAACAGCAATTTTAAAAAGTGGGGCCTCAGACCCTCACGATAGGCCCTAAAGCCGACGACCTTGACGCGTCAGCTAGATCGAGTCGCGCTCTAGTTGCGGTGCACGCGATCTCGACGTCACGTGTCGCCATGCACATGCACGTACAGTTAACAGCGCTGCTGCTTGTTATGTTTGCTACTACCACTATCGCGAATAATTTAATAGGGTCTTATAGTCAAACTGGATCCATCCTCGGTTATCAGGGGAAATCGGGGCCAAATGTATGGCGAAAAAATTTGATGCGAAATTTTGTGAACTCTTGACAGGATAATACTCGGTCATCATATAAATTGTATTGGTTTAGTAACCCATGAGATAATAGGTTATTGTTCGTCCTAGACATAGGTGAATGTTATTACAAACTTTAAACACATCCAAATCAAGACCGACATACACGCGTATCTCGCAATCTCAAAATGATTATAATATGAAACAAAGTACAGACGTATCTAAAGCAGGCTCAAAATGATGACAATTTGAAGAAAGACGAGTTAATGATATTTGTTGACTGTACATACGTGGCAATAAGTTTGCGTGACCGTTACGTACACCTGAACAATGTAACGCTCCGGTTTTTTAAGTACCGTTGGTACAACTGGCCAACTTGGTAGGAATCCGGAACCATAATATTGTTTCGCTAATCAAAAAAATCAAAAACATTCACAGAGACAAAAATGCGTAAGAATGTTAACTGAGTAAACAAGTTTAACCACAGACCGCAAAAAGGTTTTGTAATCGAAACTTCGAACAAATAAAATACCAATTACTACACAAATAAGGTAAATACTATATTGTAAATGCAATGCGTGTCAAGAGCGCGGACTAACCTTGAATCTTCGATTTCAACACCTAACCATTGTTCGAACGAATCTCATTACACTGCAGTCACGGCTTAAATAAATGTCAATTGATTTGCAAATTGGCAAAGTCAAAACAAAAGCCTTTCGTGAGTGCAGACATTTAGATTAACTTAGCACAAAGAAAGTCACCAAAACTGGTAGACAGTCGGAATGGTGAAACTGCACAGTTCACAACCACAAAAAACGAAAAACAAAAGAATTTAAACAGTACAATTTTGTAAGTTGAGTTTAAATGGTTAACGAAGAAGACCACATACTTGCTCGTATATTTATTTTAAAGATGCGGACTTAACCACATACTGAAAGCTGGTAACGCTGCACGGTTTAGCTTGAGTTTTCTTTTTTGAGAGAAAACGCTAACGCTTTTAACCACATTACTTTACTGCTTTTGTACCTGCAAAATATTTAGTTACATTAAATGTTTAAAAGGGTTACTGTGGGTACTCAAAAGATCTTAGCACTCGATTATAATTATTACATAATTTTAGTACGGCTTTGAACAAAAACAGGATATAGCCCTTGAACACGTAATACCGACAAGGTTTCAATCTACACACTTTACAGTCACGCTCTAACGAACTTTATTAACTAACATAATGCCTATGCAGCTGAGTTGCACGTCCATTAAATATAGTGAAGACTATGGACCAGTAATCCAAAATAACAAAACAGACCTCGCAAAGTGAAAGGAAATGAAAGTAAGAGTGAGCGGTCATCAGACAGAAAACAAGAGTAATTTTAATCAGCCAGGAAAGAATCGCTTGATATCGAACAAAATAAGAATTCGAATTAACATCTCAATCAAGGAAGGAGACATCAATGTTCCTGGTGTAAGAAACAGCGTTGTATCGCTTGGCTCCATTGCCAATATTAATTTACTAACATGGCTGGTCAACAATGCGCCACCGACTGGCAAAATTCCAACGATAGCTGACTTCGGCCGCAGCACCCCCGGACAACTTAAACCCGAATATATCTGACACCCGATAAAATCTACTTTGCAGAAATTGTTACGCTTTTAAGATAAAATGTAACGCACCCAAAGTTTTACTGCTAACACATATATTTTCACGATTTGCGTAAGTTCGCACGTATCTCAAAATATTTGGCAACGAGGAATTTCTTAAATAGCGAAAGTGACTTCATAACAGCTATCTGCTAACTCGATTATTGCCGTCCCGGCGTCCGTACGTGACCGCTTGACCATATTACCCGTCAACTACGCTCGGACCGAAGTCTGTCCAAGCGTGGCTTGGTCACTTGACCAAGACCGACTAACACACGCCAGCCTACTTGCATAACCGTCTTAAGAACCGTGACCTTTCCGAAATACAACATGCTACTTGTTACCGCTTGTACTAGATTTCTTCTCTCGCATTGAAAAATCTAAAAACCGGGGCTCAACAAATTGAAGTTCTATCTTACATTGTTTTCAGATCGAAAGTAATAATCTTGAGCGCTTTCTTTAAGTTCAATTCGGGGAAGAAAGACTTTCGAGATTCTCAGTGAGCGTTATATAAAGTACCAATATCAATTTAACGTGTGGGAGACGTCATTAGACGACATTGGAAGGAGGCCAAGTTGAGCACAGCAGAGCCAAGTCACGGCCGAGGGTGGGAGCAAAACAAGCCTCTCTGCTTATTCCGACTTGTGAGTAAATAAAATGCCCATGCTTACGGATGTTTTCATCCCGAATCCAGTATCTATTATTGGATATTGGGGCGAATATGTTGAGTTTCGTACCTGCATTGCCAAAAGCTTCCTTTCCTGTGGAAATAAGACTTGTTTGCAATATAAAAATGTTTTTAACATTCTAACGTGTTAATCCATTTCAAAATGAAAAAGCGTGGACTTGACGATGAGTAGAGGAAGGATATAATATCTTAAATGCCGATTGTAGATCTACAATCGGCATTCATTAACATTTGCTAAAACCAGTTGCACGAGTACTAGTGATTGAGTTGTCAAAATGCAGACATGACTTCTGCAATCCTCGAGCGAAATAAAGCTGCGAGGGTAACGACACGTAATCAAGCGGACAGCAAGGCACTAATCAGGAACATTTGAAGCCATCCCAAGTACCCAATAAAATGATTTTTAAGAGTTTTGCTACGTTAACTAAATCTATACTAATATTATAAAGCTGAAGAGTTTGTTTGTTTGTTTGTTTGTTTGTTTGTTTGTTTGAACGCGCTAATCTCCGAAACTACTGGATCGAATTGAATAATTCTTTTTGTGTTGGATAGTCCAGTTATCGAGGAAGGCTATAGGCTATATAGCATCACGATACGACCAATAGGAGCAAAGATATAGTAGTAAATGTGTAAAAAACGGGAGAAAGAAGTCACTATTCCACGCGGACGAAGTCGCGGGCAAAAGCTAGTACTGTATAAACTTCATTGACTTTGTCCCCTATTAAATGACAAGAAATTAACAAATATTTTTTGGAGAAATTACTGATTGGCGTCAACCTTTGTATTTGTAAGGATATATTCCAAATTATATGCCAAGACGTAGGTCTACTTTTATTACCAGATAAGACACTGGTGGAGCAATATGAAAGCCTTCAGTTGCGTTATATTTTACACTCGAGTCCATTTAGGCCTGGGGCCCAGCCATTATAATGGTGTTAAGGAAAATTACTTCCGAGTCACCTCACGCGAATTGACTGACCACGCAAGCTTTACAATAATATACCTTAGTGAGTTTACCAACAATTTAGCATAAGGCACACATAATGTCTGAATAACCTCAATAAATCTGGGTCATCCGCATCTGCTATAACAGAAATTTCAGAAAGTTTTGTTTAATGTAATTTACTTTGTCTTTAACTACATTCACAACAAAGCCGCAAATCATTCAAGTTACATTTATGTCAACAACACTTAAACAGTTTTGATGTGCAATTACAAATGTAGTGCGTTATCTAGTTGCCTAGAATAGTTGATCGTCCTGGTTTTAATGTAGTTCGATGTCAATCAACCGACCGTAACAAATTTTGTAATTTTGGCAATTGCCTATACACCAAAATCACAATGAATGAAAGCAATATTTTATTATTGTTCGTCGTTCAGCTTTCTAATGCCTACGCAATTTTATACATTATTATGATTATCTGATAGAGAACCGGAATCGCAGTAATTACATCTTTTATGTTAAAATCTGGCAAATACTGAGATAGCTGAGCAAACACACTTGCTTGCATAAAAGCCGGAGCGAGTTTGCAACCGCAATTAAAACCGTTTTCTGTGTGGCGAACTCTTTCATTACCCACCATTTCGCGATTTACGCCGCGATGTTAGTCGTGTAAACGTCACGAGGGATGTATGACTAGTCTGTATTCGGAGGCGCAATATCCAGCTCCCGAGGCAGGTCCCAATTGTTTAATCGGCGAAGTTCCTCGATACAGGGCCGTCGGCGCGGAAAGTTCAGCACAGCTGATAGGGCAGGCTCGTTCCGCTTAATGTGCCAGTGCCTC
Organism: Pyrausta aurata; assembly: GCA_963584085.1. Taxonomy (NCBI): domain Eukaryota; kingdom Metazoa; phylum Arthropoda; class Insecta; order Lepidoptera; family Crambidae; genus Pyrausta; species Pyrausta aurata. Next base: position 3,648,221 of record OY757268.1, read on the forward strand.
TGAAGTGCACTCCGCTCCTACTATAATTACACCACGGAGCGTTTAACGTGCATGCGCTGCGAAATGTTGCATCGACGTTTTCGTTTGTCACTTGTTTCTTTTTAACGTTTTTGCGGTAGGTACGTTAGCTTTTCGATTTTATTTCGCAACTCTTTGGTCTTTCGATACCGATTCGAGACTTTCCATTTTCCAAATTACGACGAAATCAGACAGCTGTCTTTCTGAATGTAACAGCAATACAGTGTTATTATAACTTTACATTGGGTTTCTGGAAAGATTCCAGCCAATAACTGATAGATTAACGCTTGTTTTCAAACAAAACACATTAATCTTTGGAGCAGTCAAGGAGAGCTTTGAATTACTAGTCCAATCGTAAAGTTTTTGGCAGTCGACGAATCGCAGATTTTATTTTAGCCTTTAAGAATTATCTTTTCAGGGAGATGTTAGATATTGTTTGAATGAAAAAACACGCCCACAACAATAACTGGGATGTTGGTAATTCAAGTTTTCTAGTAAATGAAGCTAAAAATAAAGTTTACGTGACCATGTCGTTTTGTTAAAACCGGAGAAGATCGTAATACAAAAACACTGACGTGTCATACTATGTTCTTATTGCCGGTATTACAAATGAGGTTGAAAGCATAATAACAACAATAAAACAATACACAATTTCTACGCGCTATAAAATATCCTCTTTCGTCATCACCATAAATGACCAGCCGTTTCGTTCATTTTTCAACGAATTTCGTTTCCTCGGACGGTGTGTATCCACATTGTCTCTCCGTGTGGACTTCGACTAAAGCATTTTTTTTAGTTTGGCAAAACAAGTAACCATGAACTCTTTAAATGGCTAAAATCACTTGCTTTAACAAGTGTGTTCGTATATAAAGTTGTCGACTTTCCTTTATAAATAAAATACGTTCAACTGTTAATAGCAGGTAACGTTAGCCACGTGAGTCGTGACGCAAACTGAGCTCAGCTGAGCTGGCTGCATCCTGCGAGGCGCACACAAACAAAGGGCCCGTCCACACGCCGGCGTGTAATCGACACATGCCGACCGAGCTGGGGTAAGGTGACAATCGTTTATGCAGTTCAGGACTGAATGATAAGAGCTAAGCGCTTTTCAACATTTACAATGCGCACGGCAAAGGAGTGGAACTCGCTGCCCGCGGCAGTGTTTCCTAATGATTATTATCTATTCAATCAAAGTCAGAGTGAACAGGCTTTTTCTGCAGGAGTTTGACTCCGTCTTAATCGCACTTGGCTTGGTCTGGAGTCAAGAGTAAACCCATACTAAACAAGAAATAAAATAAAATGTGTATGTAGGCTTCTTTTCAACAGAACTCTACGCGAGGAAAGCTGAACGTAGTTCTTTTCACATAAAGGACTACATACAACCATCATCAAGGAACCTTTGCTACTAATGCTAACATAAGCGTAAAATGTTTGGCTATTTATATTTTATCTATACAATACAGTCGTGTGTACGTATACAACGTTTAAATTGAGGATGGGCGGATCGGTTTTCATGATTTTTACTTTGTTTGAATGAATGAATGATTTATTTATTTGTCACACAAGAGGTGCTATTATAAAAATAGCAAGGACAATAATAAAAACAAAAGATATAAAAAATAAAATAAAAAAATATAAATTGGACGGAACAAAAACATAGAACCTCAAGATGTGCCAAAATAGTGCTCAGTATAAGTCGTGACAGCAGATGGTAAGCATGCCACGACACTGATTTTCAGCGGGAACCTTGAACCCTGTTGGATTCGTCTTTGCGCCTAAATATGACGGGAGGAGGCCAAATTTTGCCGTGGCTAGTATTTAATAAAAGTTAAGTTTAGCCTGTAAGCATCCCACTGCTGAGCAAAAGCATTACCTCAAGATATAGTCAATTTAATAAAATGTGTAAAAATTTTTTTTTTCAAAAAATCGATCTTGTTCTTCCGCGTCAGGGTTAACACATGTTGGCTTATTATTGGAGTGTTTTATATTGCTTATGGCTGTCCAATATAACCTAGTGGTCTGCAGTTTAACTATCTAAGAGTGGATTGTTCAGGTACAAGTTTCAAATGTCATTTTTTTTAATCAAGCCGCCCATAAGGCATAAAATCTGACAGCAACGTTGGTTACTTAACTCGTCCTGCCTTGCAAACACCCCTCCGCCAATCCGCACTGAGCCCGCGTGGTGCAGTATAGCTCATACTTCCTCATATTTGAGGTAAGGCCTTTGCCCATCAGTGGGATGCTTACCGGCTATCTTAACTTTACTTTTGTTTCTAAATGTCCGACATTATTTACCACGTGTAGCCACCACACCGGCTACACGGTAGCACGCCTATCGCCTGCAAGTTTCCGTAGCAGTCCGCGTCACAGTTCGCGACGAAGATGGTGATACGGGAACTCGCTTATCGCCGCTCAGCTACCACACTTTCAGAGTAACTCGTTTAATAGTTGGCACGCTTGCTTCTTGGATATATTTTATTTAGAGGCCGTTACTGCGGTAGAAATTTAAGCGCCAATTGAACTTCTAGTAATTAATACATCGCTACATCTTCGTCTTAATGAACTCTGATCTTGCTGGTAAAGTTTTCTTAATTTCTCTCCTCCGTACCATCTCCTTGACCATTTAGTATTGCACTATTACTCTACCACTCCAGAAAAGTTTGAAATATACAGTTAGTGAACATGTAGTTACATGAAAGTCGTTAACAATAAAATACTATAAAATCGATAATATAACAACTTAGAACAAGGTGGAAACATTTGGCATACAGTTGCCAAGCAATAAATCGATTACAGATTATTTGTTATTGCATTTCACACTCAACTTGACACTACAATGCGTCGACATTGTTTTAAAATTCATTGTTTATGTAAGAGCATTCGATTCGGCTAATTCTTGCATGAGTCTGAGCTGGGGCTCTATTTTTGAGTCATTCTCGTGAGATTTTGGAGATGTCATCAGCAGAAAACTACAGGCGAGTGCCATGGTTTTAAAATACAACTCCATAGTCAACCGAGCGTCGCGAAACCTGTATTACTGTCTTTGGTATGAACGAGACTCAATTACCAGCGCGATTACACGTAACGCACAATCTTACAAGTGCGGTTTACGTAATAAGCCTGTTTAAGACACCAACAGGTTTTAACATCGTTTTTAACTATAGTTATTTTTATAATACATCGTTTTATTGCATATTCGCAATGGTGCTTTTGTTTTACACCACAGGTTTAGTTGCACCGTCTATAACTAACTAACGTAACTTTTGTTTCTTCGTGTAGGTAGAGATTAATAGTTATTTTTTACGTTCGTCAATGTTCATTTCGTTCATCATTATTATTATAAGACCACATATTTTGAGATTATAATTCGTGCTGTACCTTTGGTAAAACTGTATTTTGCATCCTACTCTGAATATTTTGGCAAATATGAAAAATCTTCTGTTTTGTCATCACCAATACAAAATTAGGTACTTCTTCATATAAATAATCTTTCAGATTAGGGTATACAAGGATAAGGATCAAAATTAGATGGCTGTATTTCAGGCAAAATCCCTCTTAGTCTATGATTCTCGACAACGTTTAATAATAAACATGGATCGAGTTGCATTCCGGCCCCGACCCCGGCATTCCACCCTACTCCCTATATGCACACACTACACGTCGGTTATGTAGTTTCCTACGGGATGTCACAGCCACGCTTCCGCTCGTATCTCGCGTATTGACGTCATGTCAATATAAACAACCCCTGCCTCTGTAATGAGGTTCAAGTAGGAATGAATGTCAATTCAGTCAATATTAGAATAGTAAACCCTTTCAGTACATTGGCAGTGAATAGAGCGCTCTTGTTTGATAAGACGACGTTTGGAATAGTAGGTTATTGTGACTTACAATATAAAATGCAATACATTAATGAGCTGGGTTAAGGATCTCCTGTTTTCTGAAATATCCTCTGTTCTTCTGTTTTTGTACGCGAATCTCCTAGATTTTGTAAGTAATATAGAACGTATGGTCGAAGATTTTTCCTCGGGTTTTCTTTGATACAGGGACATGTTTTTAGTTAAGACGATTTCAGATGGCTTCTTTTTTTGACGAGTTTTTCTCAAACTTTGCTATGAAATCTGCTAGTGACTTGTTTGTTTTAGGTTAGCTTATTTTTCAGACGAGTTAAGGTTTGTTCTGCAGCTCTTTTATACATCTCCTGCTTTTTCCAGAATGGCTCATGTATTTGAAAAATAGGACCAAGCAGCACAGGTAATGATGAGGCATGTTTAAAGATAATCATTAAATTCACGTAATACCTTGATATTTTAAAACAGGGATTCATTCCCCCATTCATTTCCTCATTGTTGAGAAGATATGAAATTAGTAATATGCATAAGTCATTGACATTATCAGCTGAAAACAATGAAGTTGACGGCAGAACAGAGCGAAACGAATCGTCACGAGTAACAGTACCGTGAATAAGGTTATGAGGCACACAGCATGCTGCCATTCAATACAATATGATAAGATTGTATTACAACGTCCCGATAGGCAATGTTATTATGAGACTAGTATTGTTTCGATCGTGTCGCTCCTCTCACGGCTCACTTCTCATCTAATAGATGTAAACAGGTGATTCTGGCTAACCCACCGACCCCGTATTAGCGCGCATTCATCAGCTTCATCCCATTTGACAAGCCAACGAATCGGAATACTATTCACACACACACACACACACACAACATACGAACACCTTCATGTTTTTACTTTATATTTTTAATTTAGTTTGAATATTTTTCATGTTTAGTTATAAGACTTTTATGTCTTTTCACAAAACTTAAGCTATAGAAGAGCAGGATCTCCTGACACAGGACGTATACTCCTACTAGGTAGATCCCAACCACTAACATGCAATTTTGTGATAGACTGAAATAAATACTTTTTGATTTTTTTTTGCTCGTAGCGCAGTGGTGGCAGCGCTTTGGTAGTAATACCGAAGTTAAGCAACTTACGGCGCGGTCGGTGTTTGGATGGGTGACCATTCCGACCATATAAGTGACGTATATCACGAGCATCTCCGTGCTTCGGAAGGCACGTTAAGCAGTTGGTCCCGGCTAATATCGATTGGTATTAGTCGTTAAGCCTAGTCAGAAGCCCTATGGGCGGCTTGATAAAAATCTGACGGCAAGGTTGGTCGCTTTCCTTGCAAACACCCCTCCGCCAATCCGCACTGACCCCGCGTGGTGGAGTATGGCTCATACTACCTCACATTTGAGGTAAGGCCTTTGCCCAGCAGTGGGATGCTTACAGGCTAACTTTACTTTTTATTCAAAATGCCTCCAAAGAAGAAAATAACATACCTGAAACAAAAGAAAACACATTTAGTTCAGAGAACGTACATTCTAAAGGTTAAGAATATGCATGCATAATGGAGAAAACAAATGTTTAAAGCGATGCAAATGCAGAAACGGTAAAATGTCACAAATTAGCTCCGCATACAAAACAAATCGTTACAGACAACAAATATAGAAATTAAATTTGTAATTAGTGTGTTATCAACAAGAGTCATGTTCAATGAATCGAATGGCGAACTTGCCAATCAGATAGGGCATTGTAATAATAGGCTTATCACTACTCGGTTCCGAGCTCGTATGGCATAAAGTTAGGATATCAAAATCGTACTGAATTCCAGTGGGTACCAGTGGGAAGTCAATCATAAAGATAAAGCAACATCGCAATAACGGCGCAACAAAATAGCCCGTAGGCGACCGCGCGGTTCGTTCCCCTAACCAGGGTTGTCAAAACCAAAGCACCTGACAGTGTCATCAGTAGCCAAAGCACGAACTTTTAAAGTATTCGTAACGTAAGCGTAACGAGTTTACTACAAGATTTTATACGTCAAATAAAGGTTCAGCTAGTACAAAATCATAGGATACTTTACCGCACGATTACATTACCATGCTTCAGTCATTCGTGCTGCCAATTTAGTTTGTTCTTCGTCCGATAGAGGCACTCGACACAATTTTCATACAAATTGTTTGCGTTAACGATACGAATACTTTGACGCAAATTATTCGTGCTTGCCCTACAGGTCAGGTGTATTATGACAGATACAAATCATAGACACAACTGAGATGTTATTCCACCGTCTGCTTTCGTGATTGATTGGCATCCGTTTCGAATATGTACTGTTTTGATTGACGTCTACAAACAAAACCTAGTTTACGATAATTGCTTTTTAATCGCAGCACGTCAATCAATTTTAATAAATAATATTTCTATTTATTTATCGTTTACTCTCGGTTATCCCGCACAGTTCAACAGAGAGAAGAGGTCCAACGGTAAACGGATAACGTATCGAAAAAATAGGTGTTGTTTTTATACACACACACATATTAGTAGGTGCAAGGATTTGTGATATTGTGAAATATGTATGTAAAACCGCATGAGAGACCACAAAAAAGGGCCTATAGTAACTTTCGCAGATTAAACAATTTTTTTTATATGACATTTCGCAGAATCCTCTTGGACTACATCATTTATCCTGTGTTTAGATAAGGGACCTCTCTTAATTTCTTTATGCTATACAATATTCAAATGACTGAAAAATGTAACAGCCCTACGGCCACTGAGCTATATACTACACGTCATACTGTAGGAGTATAGGCGATTCGGCCATTTTATCACCTCGTAAAGCGACGGGGAGAGTACGTCGGCCGTTAATTGCCGTATTTTCGAGCTAAACGGGGGAATTAATTTAATATTCATTCGCTCACATATCGGTGGCCATCAAAATCTCAGCTGTGTGTAACGCACACATCCTGAACTCGTTAAAGCGAGTCCACCCTGTCACGGAAACGTTAAAAAAAATGTATGCCCCGCCTACGTGGGGTCACACTCACGCACGGACATTTTAGGACTAGCAATCTGGATAAGTAGGCCCATTACGCAATTAGAGACTCCTACATATAGACTAGTAGATAGCTCTTGTTAAAACGTCAGTTACACGTGATTTGCATATCGGCTGCAGTTGGCATGTGAAGGCTACTGGAAGATTGACAAGCTGACAATTGATACTACAACAATTCCTTTAGAGTTTTTTTTTTAATGTCATTCTGTGTGTTTTGATCTTACAGTGCTATTGGATTACACTGTAAGGCCAACGTTGGTTTAGTGTGATTTATTTATTAAAGTTTTTCAATTCGGAAACTATGTATGTTATAAAATTGTTGAAGCTGTTAAATGTGGCCTCCTTGGAGACCAAATCTGTAAGTTTATATGGGTCGTTGATTCTATGGATGTTGCAAGTAATCATATGGTCAGAGCGTTTAGAGGAAAATCTTGGGCATTCTGTTAAAAGGTGTTTGAAGGATTGTATGGAAGTGTTGTCACATGGGCAAGAGTCTGTAATAGCAATTTTGAAACGGTAGAGATATTCTCTGTGATACCCATGATTTGTCAGATATTGGGTGAGTGCGAATTTGGGTTTGACAGACTTCTGGAAGTCTCTTATTTGTGTAAAAGTGGTTAGTAGGCTTTTAGTGTAAGAACAGCTGGATTCAACTAGACGCTTACTTGATATTGAATTCTCCTAGTCATCTAAATAAAATGTTATGCCAATTAAAATCTTATCACGTGTATCGATCGTGTAGTAGATGCACTTTGGATTTTTTATCTATTTTTTTTTTGAGACTAAGCAATTATTGGACCTCGATCGTTCCCGATATCAGGAGTAGATTGGGTGGTGCATATTTTCTGTGCTTTAATTGTAATATAAATTTTGTCATCATTTAATGATTCATTTTTGCAGATATGCCATATAAACGAAGTGTTAGAATCAGTGCCAGCCAAAGGCACTGTCCAGGGGTTTGCTAAAAAAGGGCTATCTGGTCGGAAACGCGACCACAGATACCGCAAACATTGCGGTCCCCTGTAACACGACCGCTACGTTATTTCGAATGTATAATGATGTGGCAGACACAAACTGGACGCGCACTAAATGCAATCTATCACCCTTATTCTAAACAAACAAAACATAAACGAAGTGCGCGTGTTATTTCAAGTCGAGAGTAAAATGTGACTCGTATTTTCAGCTATTGTAGTTACATTAATACTCAAAGCTTATTAACAAATTAGTTAAACATAGTGTCATATGAAAATAAATTTAGCCCCTGTTTATTATGTTCATGTAACTAAATATGAGTTACAGCGTAATTTCACAACATCTCGAGATTAATGATACTGTCACCTAGAGTGGCACTTATCCACCTAAACATGTTACATATTATTATGTTAAAACACTATTAACACAGACTAATGTTTGTAGAATGTACGAGAAAGTTTTAGGTCTAGATTTAATTCAAGTGATATGCCTAAAAGAGTAATTTTTAGTTTTCTAATAAATAGCACATACCTTATTTCTGTTATACAACATTATAACCACTGGAACTCCCATTGGCATAAAACAATACATTATATTGGATATCTTCAAATAAAAAAATGGTCTTATAAAGATATTGATTACAATAAGATTTTGATTTGATAGAGCAATAAAGTATCCAAAAGCCAAATCCCTGATCAAACAGCGCTTGAACCTTCAATAGAGATCAAGTAGGAATTATGTAAACAGTTAGGTACACCACGTGAATGTATAATTGGCGTTTAATCAATCCAATATTTAACGGTTACTGTATGTTAACATTAAGAGACGGTCATTATAAGAAGTCGTTGATAAAATAATGAATATGTCAAAACCAAAATAAGCTTTGAAGACCATAGGCCGGATTAATTACAAGGGCGTGCGCCATATATGCACAATACTACATAGCTGATGTTGAGGTCTCAGCAAGGAAAGTCAGAATTACTAGTTCATGGTAGGTGGCGAATCACAGAGATGCTTCTAATATAAATCGACCAAAATTTTGTGAGTTTGTCCGTCATTGTCAAAAATTACTTCATGAAAAGCACTCATACATCTCTGATCCTTGGCACAGAGACCTATTCTGGAATAGCACTCACTTAAGCCATGTCGTAATGAGCGGGCGAAACGTTCGCTCGAGAAGTTCCTTTGTCTCCAGAGCTGCTTAACAAGGTAAGGAACATTGTGACATCTCACCCGCGAATATAAATGTCGACGGGGTCTTAGACGTAGAAGTCGGTAATACCGGCCCATTGAACCATAATCCAGACGTGTAACAATACATGATGATATTAACTAACCTTGTTTACAAACTACATGTCATAGTACTGCCAAACGTAAACGAAATTCGTATTCACGGCGGTGTCCAATAAAATGTTTCAAAGCCCATCAAAGTTAATAAAGTGTGAAAGAAAGTTATAAATAATCCTGAGGGTTTCTAATTTAAAAGTCCTCATGAATTCATATTAATTCTTTTGATATCGATACCAAGAGTGAAAATCGCTCAAGCGGCTTTATTAATAGCGTTGTTAGTACGGAGTCTGAATAGTAATGAGGCAAGTAAAAGTGTCCAATGAAATGAAGGTACTTTTACGTTTTTCAGATGCAAGAATACGAGATACTGTAGAGGCAGGATAGTTGGCAGGCGAAGGACATCAAAACATCGTCTGCGTCGTACAATATGCCGCAATATAAGTGAGAGACACTAAGCTCTGTCGAAACTGCCGCATCCTATCCACTTTATAGGTTATTTCATTCATTCCATTCACTTATTTCCGCCGAAGGGATCTTCCGTTACGAGCGAGTGGGTTTCGCAAATAAACCTAATTCTATCTGAACAATAAGATGTTTCTTTTCAATTTAACAAATTAAACGGCTCGCTTAGGGACAAGCCGAATTATTCGCAGGCGATGGCTCTTTGAGTCGGAAAGGTGGGACAATAAAGCCCAACGATCTTGTAACCGTTTCATTTCGGAACTTTCATAATTGTAGGAGTTGTAAAACATTGGTTTTACAGATATTTTGATGACCAGAGTTTTCGTTTACATTTATAGTTGTCTTTCGCTACAACAGGCTTTTAGGAATTACAACCTAAGTGTCCATAAAAGATTCAATATCGTAAAAAATTACCGTCCTCGTCTGAATCTGGAAATGACCTGAGTAAACTGAATTTAATGAACTAGTGTGTCCAGCAGCACCCTAATTCGGTTGGGCAAATTATTATATAACTCAATATTTATTTGCAATTTAGCGATAATTTATTTAATATTCCCGCGTCAGTGTTTAAACAGTGCGCGCGGGCGGTCTGCTCATACGCGATGATTTTCGGACGCATTTGCAGGCATAATGCTTTGTTTGAATAAAGGTTGATTGCAGCGCGTACACATGCCCACTATTACAATACACCTTTGTTTGTCGTGTTCACTTTTGTTATCGCGGAGACGCAATGCTCGTCAATGTATTTAATTATTACGTCTTGTTTACACTATTACCGATATCAATATTTAAGAAGAGTTATAAATATAAAGAAAGAATTGCCAGAGAGAGGCGTCAGCTTATGGTGGAGATTGGCATATGCAGTACTATCGTTCAGACAAAGTAGGTAGATGAAGCTGATGAAAATGTATTTTTGTACCGAAATGGTAAAATTGGTAACCTAATTTATAGTTGCTCCCTGCACTTCGCTCATCAAATACAAATACCCCAGGTAATGATTCATTTTGTTTGAACAACTTAGCACCAAAGTAGTGACTGTCGTAACCGTAGGTTAAATTGCGTTTTTAATGTATACTTAGTTCAATCGCTTTAGGTCAGCGTACAGACCGCAATGAAACGGTGCCAGGCCTTATGGCACTATAACCGTCCCGAAAAACAACTACTCCCGTCAGCGCGTCTAATAAAAGCACTCACAAAAGAACCCATTCTCATTTATGGTGGTCTCTACGTGACCACAATTTATAACCGGCAGTTGCTTAATCGTCGTTGCAATTACTTTGCATACGATCGATTCGAAACTGTTATCCCTCATTGAACGTTGCCAGCCGTGAAGAGTCGCGAAAGGGTTAATGAGCGTGTTATCTGCAACACGGCAAACTGTAACAACCAATTACACGGCATAATTTATGGCACAAATTGATGTACATAATTTTGATAGCCGTGCGGCACGTGCCACTAACTCAATTGGCACTATCGATACAATTTACTGATTTCATTGAACGAATTTTCAAATATGGTCAGTCAATTAAATAGTCCCCAACTCCCAACACTCTCAACTACCTATATCGCGAGCTTTGTTGATGTTGATATCAAATAGTAAAAATATTTCGGAAAAAAATACATCACTTTCACAGTAGGTATATATAATGGACATAGAAGAGCTGCTAATGATCTATTGCACGTTCTTAAGATTTACAACAGACTCATTTACTTAACTTCCTCGTGGCTTTTTCCTTATAACCAAGGGTCACTATTTCCTAGTCATTTCCTCTAACGACGAGCAATATAATGACTAATGCTGACCTCATTTTAATTCATTTCGCTTATGTTTATTTGCAGTTCTAAATCCAGCATTAGCGCTTCATAGTAATCATCTGCTTAATTATAGTTGAACTCATTAATTCGACTGATGTGATGAGATTAGCAGGACCCATTACGTTCAAATGGTTTGGTTGGATTATTTCGGGTAGTCCTTAGTCTGATCGTGTCATCGGCACGTGACATGTCATGTCAATCACTGGTATAGGTAGACCGCGAAAATGAGACCTCGCCTGCGAGGCACAGGGGTGCGGGGGGAGACGAAAGCGCGGTTAGTGAGCGGCGCGGGCGGGTGATTTCGCGCCGCCCGCATCCCTCGCACGACCCGCTATCGCCTCCTCCCACGCCCCTGTGCCCCGCAGGCGAAGTCTCAATGAAGCGGTTTACCTATAGTAATAAACCTACACTTTTCCCGGCATTCTCACTGTTACGTCACGCACTGTAAAATCGAGTTTTTTATTCACCTCTGTCAGCTAACGACATAATACATTCCGACTAACGATGTAGTAAAACAGGAAAGTGTCGTTGTAATTTGTATGCGGAGGATCAGGCGGAGGCGTCATAAAGCGAAGACTCTCACTGCATTGTAAATGTTGCCTCCAGGTAGAAATTGTTTTATTGGCGAGGGTTAGGGCCGGGCATTTTACTTCATTAACTAATTAACGTTAGCGGAATTGTTTCATAGTGCTCTACTTGAATTCTGGCACAGAAGTTTCTGCACCGAGAGAAACTATTTGAATCAAGGTTTGGTGAAGCCCAAAGCTGAATTATTCGAAGAACTTGAACATTAATTGGATCAGGCCATGGAATTGCAATTATATTTGATGCAATTAAAAAATGGTTTTACATTATTTTTAACACTCACAGTGTCATATTTTATTCTTAAAAGATGAAATATGAAACCAAAAATTGCATATTAAATTGATATATATTTTTGATATATATTGTCACGCAATGACGTATCAATGAGACCAAGAATTTCGCGCGGTCGGACCGACGGCACGGTAGCTCAATTGGAAGAGCAGTTGGCCCGGATAGCCAGAAAGATGCTGGTTTGAATCCCGCCCGTGCGCAATTTTTGGTTTCATATTTCATCTTTTAAGAGCAATTAAAAAAGTTACTTTACCTTACATAAAAGTTTTTGACACTATTAACTACCACATAGTTAGGCGTTAATAACTTTGAACTTTACATGAAATGAATTATTTCATTATAGAACATTTTACGTCAGTTTAAAAAAGAAAACTTAGTAAAGTTATTCCATTAGTTGAACTACGGGCTGGTGCGTTAATGAACGCTTTGGCAGACAGCTCGACAAACAACACATAGGATGTCCAGCTTCCGACGTACAAAACTACGAGTTATTGGAACCAAAAATACAAGCTCAAAATATCACCGACACAAACAAACTTTAGAATTAACGTTAGCTTTGCCAAGCCCGGCTGGAACTCGTGCGAGAAACGAAAGGTCAGTGAAGCGATTATTGACAAATCGGGCGGTGATATCAAAGTGCTGGATGAGTAACGAGCCGAGTCGAACATGTCAGTTTGAGGTGCAATTTTAAAGTACAGCACGTAAAGGTCGGAGCACACGTTACGTAAGAGGTTACGAACGAGCCGGCACGCCACGGAGTTCACAGCGTTTCCTGACCACGGAAAAACAGCGTCGTGACAGCCACGGACGTGACCGGCCTTGCGAACGAAGAAGCCGCTGTCGACGCAAATTTCACTGACCGAGTCGCTTTAATGAAGTTTTGACTCTGCACTTTACGCTGCGAACACGACCGTCTACGAAAAACTACTCCGAACAAAAGAACTTTTGTAACAAAGACATTTCAGAAAACGAATTCGCAAAGAGCCGGTCGTATTAATCCCGGTTTAAATATAGCTTGCATATTTTAAGTTTCCTCTGCGGTGGAAATGCTGCAATTTACGGATTGAGGCAACCATGAAATGCAGAGGTAGAGAGTCATATTAGTTCCGGGCACCGGGTGCAAGTCCTGCGCCCGACCTGCGTTATTGCCGCGCGATTTACAGCCGTTAGAGCGGCAAACAAAGAGGCCGGCTATTTACACTGGCGGGCGCTGAGGAAGTCCGGGGGAAGTATCTCCCCATCGGGATACGTGGAATTTTACAGGTAAACACCGATGAGCCGTTCCGCTTCGTCGCTGAGCGAGCGCACTGCTCGATGCTTTATTTGCAACGTGTCTTTGTTAAAATAAAAGTTAACTTCTGAACTCCGATGTCGTCTCTACTTTTTCTCTATTTAGGACAGCATTTTCCGATCTTTGCCAAAATGTTTGCGTCGTATAATCAACGAGTAATGTAATTCGAAACAAACCTGGACTGCATTCGTTCGTCTTTACAATAGCCTAGTTTCAAGTTTACTTTAAAAAGTGAGTTCCAATAGTTTGTGGCATTAAGATAGTGTTTTTGTAAAGCGCCTCATAAATATGTAAGTAAGGAGCAGTGGCAGCGGCCTCGCGCTCGTCGCTCAGAGCGCGCGGCACTCGCAGGCAACTTCTGTTTTTCTCATACAATTTACAACCGTTAAACTGGCAAACAAAACGCCGGGAGCTTATTTACACGGCGCCGCCAAAAGGAAGTCCGAACGAACGGATGGCCGCTACTAAAGGAAACAAACATAAATCACTGAATTTACGACAAACATCTGAAACGTTATTGTTATTTAAAAGAAAAACAGGTTTACATAACCGCCGCGCCCACCCTGTCGACGTAATAGCCAATTTGGGGAAACAACTTTGTTTTCTAAACAAATAACTTCTTTAACCTTAAATTCTGAAAACAACATCGCCATCTTTGAATTAGTACAAACAATCACAGCTGTTGTCTTATGCTCATGTTAGGCAAATAAATTTCGTACCGAGCCGCAAAAACAGTCCGCAAGCCGGAATCTTAGAAGATTCCTATGTAATGTTGACCGAGGAACTTAGGAGTTGTGTAATCCGACAATTTGCCGTTCCTAACTCGCAAACACAACAAAACAAGGCGAGCATATTCCCGGGGCTGAAAGGAAGTTCACTCGAAAAGGCAACTAGCTGCGGGGAAACCTTATATTGTTGAATTTATGATATGTTCTACGCTCCGCTCCAGTTTCTGAGGTCATTCGCGCTGGTATCTAAGCTATATTTCGTTAGAAATAATAACAGAGTCGGCCGATACAATGATCGCTTCTCGCTTCTCTTCGGTTCCGCATCTAACATGTTGGGCGAATAAGTTGTTAGATGTAAACCGATCGCGATTATAGGCCAATAACTCTTTAGTCGTCCGTCCGCTATTTGGCTCCGAGCAGCGGGCCTCGGGACTGAATGTCCTCAGATAAGTGTTTATGGGCCAATTAGTGGCAAACGAAACGAGGCCTATCGAGCTCGCGTAAACCTGATAATGGCTAAGATACGATCACGTGCCAGCGACAGTATTTACAACTCGCCACAGATCAGAATGAACGGCATCTGTCATAATCATAAACAACGTATTACATGACATAATTTATCGCCGTGGCCTGGTTATTATTTATTGGACGCGGAGATAATGGCTCGATATTCCTAGTATCATATTAGGGTAACATTACTGCGTCGATGTAATTATTTATTATTATCTTAATATCCGTGAATAGTCACGACGCGACGTCTAATTTATCTCGCGGTTTTTGCGCTGGAGATAAGAATACGAAGCTAGATTTTGCAAGTGACCTCTGAAGTTATAAGACACAATTTAATTCGTAAAATAATATTGGGACATAGGTAAGACGTAGACATTTGTTAACTTGTAGAAATCTAAATAATAAGTCAAATGACTTGGTTTGGATTGCAGTCTGGACTTGGTTCAAATGGCATTAGGACAGTTCTGCTAATAAAAATACAATACTGAGTAACATAGTATGCCAACGTTAGTTTCGCAACATTCGTCCATTGCAAAACTAAATGCTCTATCTATCCTTTCAACGAGAATGAACGCTTCGGCGACCAACTGCTTTTGTAATGTAACTCAGTACGATTCATCATATGCAATCAATGGTAATTAAATATGAAAATAATTGCGCGAATATTGGTATTTAGTCCTTAATGATTCCTAGACTTAACTCGGCTTGTGTTAGTGGACATGTCAAGATTAGTTCAGCTCTACAGGTTAAATTGCCATTGTTACTGTCATTTGCTTCGATCTTGACGAAAACGAATGATGATTTGTTGATGATAACCTAGAGCTAAGTCAATCCTGACATGCGCAAATGAGCCTTATGTTACTTGATTTCAGTATTTATGCTAACTTGTTAAACTGTTATGTAAAAGTCCGGGCGCAATCATAACACTAATAAGCAAAAAACATTGCGAGATTGCTTCATAATTTTACCTTGAAATAGAAAAGTGCATTTTAACAAGTTTAGATGAGCAGAATGACGATGGACTTATTGCCAAATTGCATTGAATAATAACTTATTTTTTTAAGGATGTATTACATTTCTTAAACCTTAATAATAACAAAAAAAACCTATTTTATTTTTTATTTTCAACGCTTATACATTTAAAAATTACCCATAGGTAGGTCCTGAATATCTTCTTTGTTATTTTAAAAAAATACCAAGACTTTCTTCTATTTAAATAGGTTACCGCCTGATCTAGATACTACACATTGAAACGAAACCCCATTAATATAAACTAGTATCGACTACAACAACTACCGAATTCCTTGTAAATGCATTCCCATGGACTCAACATGGGTAATTGAATTTACTAATATACCATTCGATTGCTTTATCACGAACGACATTTGAAAATACTGGGAAGTCAATAAATACGTAATTCTATTAAGCGAACAACATCACGTATGCTTTGCGAAGAATTCCAAACTGGATAGGTGTATGACGAGACAAAAAACCTGTTGAACATACCTAAATCATAACATACTATAAAACATGTTTTTGAAATAAAGCCTCGCTGTAATAAATCTAGTGTAAGAATCAAAAGAATATAATAAAAATAATACCTGAAACTGAAAAATAATAGTACGTCCTGTAAACATGAAACTAAAACAAAACAAACGGAAGCATCTCAGTCGCATCTTCCATTCCTAATAGCCGAGTTCCAGTCTGTATTTAATACAACAATCCTTTGTGAAGGCAGAACTTGTTACTTATTTACAAATAACTACGACGAGTAAGTTTCTCGGAAGGCGGAGAGCTTTTCATATTGTTCAACGAATAAGTTTTTTACAGTTTATTAATACGTCAATCGCTATGGCTACGGAATTGAAAACAAGTTTATGAAATCTTGAATAAAATAGTACCAAAAGAACTACGTATCACGCAGCTTTTTTAACTTATTCAAATACAGACTCGAATTGTGGATTCCCCTCCAGCATTTTACCTCGTGTGTTCATAAGTTTTGAGACGAAAATAAAGGGGCATAACTTTTTAAATAATTAACTTATATTTCTAAAATTTACAGTGAACACTTAGTAGATAATAATCAACAATAAAATATATCTTTTATTCAAAATGTCCACCCTTGTTTTTAATACAGGCCCTTAGACGATTTGGCCAATCATCAATGGCGGCACGAATCTTTTCTAGCGGGATTCGCTTTGCTTCTCGAACAAGAGCTCGCTTCAGTGACTCCAAGTTTGGGTGGGACTTCTGGCAGGCCCTGAGCTCTAACTCAGTCCATAGAGAATAATCCAACGGGTTGAAGTCGGGGCTGGAGGAGGGCCATTCGTTCGCCGCGATGAAGCCGGCACATTTTCCCTCAACCAAGCTTGGGTGGTTTTTGCTTTATGGGATGGTGCTGAGTCTTGCTGGAAAACCCAAAATTTGTTGTTAAATAAAGTATGAGATAGGGGTTTCACAACAGGCTCTAAGATGTCATTTTGATAATTCTTGGCTTTCACTTTGACGCCTTGTTGACAGAAATGGAGCGGAGTGACACCTTCATACAAACTCCCCACCATACCATCACACTTGCCGGATGATGAGTACGCGAGACATTCCGTGCTGAAGCTGGGACATCCTTGCTACTTTTGGCATAGACTTTATTGTTTTGTCGGTTGAACTTTTCTTCGACATTAAAAAAATTTCTCATCGGTGAACAGTATCTTCCTCGCATCGTGTCTCCTAAGCAGTAATGGACAACGTTCGCGTCGCAATTTACGAAGCCGATCGTTTAAAAAATGAACTTTTCTACGGCTATACGCCTTTACCTTAAGATCATATTTCAGTATTCTGTTGACTGAAACGCGCGAAATTTTAGTCTGCAGAGCAATTTTTTTCTGAGTGCGACATGGATTTCGGCGAAGTCGCTCTCGGATGATTTTGATGTTCGCAGGCGTCCTTACAGAGCGTGGCCGACCACTCCTTTGGCGATCTTGCAAGGAACTTGTCTCATTGTATCGTTTGATAGTGTAATACACGAAGTTACGGCTTACGCCAAAAGTTTTCACCTCACGGAAAATCTCCATTGGTTTTTTTCCCGCCTTAAATAGCGATATCACGGTCGCACGCAATTCTTTAGTCCCCTCCATCACGATAAAATTTACAGAAATAAATTTGAAAGTCAAAGGTATTAAAAGTAAACATTCCAAATTCAAAATTGGAAAAAGAATTAAATTGCAGCTAGTAATATTTAATTTATTTTTTTAACTACCAAGTTTGTCTCAAAACTTATGAACACACGAGGTACATAAAGCAATCGCTTGGCTTGCGAAAAAAACTGCATGAAAATTCAACAGAGACGGGACAGGTAAGGTTTATTGTTATTGTGATCTCTCTGGAAGGTCGCGTTTTGTAATTGTCATTTCTAAAAGCGAATAACTAGACCACGTCTAATTTAGGAGTTATTTGACTCGTGACTCAATTTGCTATGTACAAATTGGATAAACCTAACCAGACGGCCACTAAGGTGAACTACAAAGATGGCGGGCACACAAATAACTTTTATAGGGCAATTTGCAACGAAGTTGTGTCGTCAGAAAACCCCGTAAATAGCTGGACGAAACGTGAACGAGCGGCGATTACTGGCCGGTGCACGGACGTCCTACTGAGACAATAAAACCGAAATATGACAGATGACTATTTATCACCATTAGCTTGTAATTCTTACTTCAACCGAGAATTTATTATCAGCTGAAGAGCGGTGGAGATTTCGCGTAGAGGATATTACTCAATGTCAGCGCCATAGTGGAGTAACACTGCTAGCGCCCAGCACCTAGGTGCGGCATGAAATATTGTGCGCATTGTTAAAAATAAAACAATTCACATAAACATTATGGCGAGAGAAACTAATGGTGGGAATAAAGGAAGGAAAGTCCAATTCCGCAATAGACAGCCACTGAACGAGACAGCCTTTGTTGTGGGGACAACAATAACTATCAAATAGTATTTTTTGCAAGTCTTTCAGTATCTATTTGTATACCATAGAGTAGAGAAACAACAATGATACCTTCAACAGTGATACTTAGTAGGGATAATGATCTTGATTTGACTTTAGGGGACCTTAGATCAAGATTAAGAGATCTAATCCAGCGAATGTAGGTTGTTCATATTTGTATAAAAAAATATTACCTTCGTGGATTAGGTAACAGTCTTCCGTCGTCACTCACACTTTTTAAACACGTATCAAGTTAATTAGTATTAACTACCTACTATAAAATAAAACTTGACAATGATTTAACAGCTTCCTCCTTTCACATTTAAAAATTATATTACAAACTTGGTCGTGTTCATAGCCATTTAAAATAACACAATAAGGTTGACTATTATTAAGTGATAAGTGTCTATTCAATGCGCATTACCAGTAAACTGAGGGAGATTTCCATGACAAAGTTTAATAAATAATGTAAAGAATCAACATAATCGTCACCTTTTTGCACACAAAAATTCAAAAGATTCTCACGTAGCACGAATAACGATTAATTACTGAGTAGTGAGGACAGTGGGACTGGTGTTTTTGTTGGTAATCCTGGGCAATTAGTCGCAAAATGGCGACTGGGTAATCTCACACTACGTAACGAATGTTAGCCGCGTAATACCCGAACATAAAACCCATCGTTTGGCGGTAAAAAGTACATTTTACATTCTTACGAGTAAAAGCATAATGGGTTTGTTGAAGTGTTTTTTTTTTGTTGTTACATAACACTGCCGTGATGAACTTATTAATGAGTTCTAATCTAATTCATCTGAAACACTTATCCAAAGCATAGAATTCATTTATTCATGGACGAAACAGCACGGCACGACCACACCACTCACTAACGGTTTTAAATATATTTACTGCTACAGCATATTGAGACTTACTAGTTAGCTTTGGAAAGCCGACGGTATATGATAAAATCTAGCAAAAATGAAGTAGTAGATGTGATTTTATCTTTTTAGAAGATAGTGCATCGAGGCCGCAATGCGTTTAAGGATGTTAAAACGGTAATGAATACCAAAAATATAATATTCGAACCTTGAGTACAAACAAATGACCTAAGTATTATACTCTGACAACACAAGGTTAAACCGTTCACCGCCTTCTTTAATAGTTAACAGTGTTTTTCATATCCGCCTCGAACTATACAAAACAGGCACCAAGCATAATTTGTAAGGCTTCGTAGAGGATATGCAATGAGGATAAACTAACTATTAATAAATATACGTTTATAAATAATTTATTCAGTTTCTTAAGAGCCAAAATTAATCGAGGGGCTGAAAATTAATACTGGCAGGCAGTTATTTGCCTGAACTAGGTGTGACCTGTATCTCAGACTAAAAAGAGCTTGTACACGTAACAATATTGGGAGTTCAATTAAATCAATAAAAAAGAGCACATATAAGGAGAATATAAATATGTTTGCTATTTCCAACAATTTATTTTCTATGATGACTCCTTGAAAGCTTTCAGATAGTGTTTAAAAGGAGCAAGCGCTAAAAGATTTCGTTACCTGTCTATCTATGAAATGATTGAGCAATGATCTCTTTGAATTATTAGCCTACTACTGTTTGTGATCAGATTTCGGAGATGTTGGAACAAAATATCCTCTTCGAAGCGACTAAAGGAAATAAAAAGAGAAACAAAAGCTGGCTGGCTCCAGTGTTTTAATAATAACGTAATAATAGCCCAGTCATATTAGGTAAAAAAAGGGGTCAACCTCGGAATGAAAGATAATAAGCTGCAAATTGGTATGAACCTTTGTTTTGTCATTCTAAATGTTGTCTCAAAAGTCACAATCGTTATCGTGTCCGCGTCTTAAGATATTCAAGGTCAAAGGTCACAAAAATCGGTTTTTCGCGAATATCTGGCTTCCTATCGGTTGAATGAGATTTGCATTTATTATAAAAGTTGTAGGCTATAAAATTCCCTACAACTTTTGTTCAAACTTTTTTTTCATACGACCAACCGTTTTGAAGGTAGAGCGCGAAGTGCACATCGTACAGTCATATACGGCCTAATGCAAGGTCAAGCGTGAGTTATGGTTATCAGTACGTTATAAAGTCAATTATTTACTTGGAAATTATAATTATTAAACAATGCCTATTATTTATGTACTAACTATTAATTATTTATATTTAATTAAAGTAAGTAACTTGATTATTTATATATAATTATTCATATTTAACTATTTAAGTATAAAATATTATTAATTCTGGATAATATATTTTAGTTTTATTTTAAGTTAACACGACATTATATATCTTTTCTTTAAAACGCGTAAATTTCTCAATACTTATATACCTGGAAATACTTGTCCCTACCCTATGCCCTTTTCTATTCATTGCCGGGACAGATGTTCTATAGTATTCAAGCTTGCGGCCAGTGCAACGGACAAGCTTGCCTCAACGCTTCACTGTATCCAAGTAATCCCGATGAAGAAAATACATATGATCCCGATATTCTGGAAGGTTTGGAGATGAACATGACAGATAATGAGGATGATGACAATGAATCGAACATTTTTAAGCGACAAGAAGAAGAAGAAGACGAAGAAGAAGAAGATAATTAGCTTCCATTTTCAATTTCATTACAATTAAAATCAACAAAGATACTTTTGATATTTGAACTCACATTTTGATAAATGTATATTATGCCGTATTTAATAATAAATAAAAATATGTGTAAAATATATACTCTTACTATCATTTTAACTTAAAATAAAACTAAAATATATAATCCAGAATTAATAATATTTTATACTTAAATAGTTAAATATGAATAATTATATATAAATAATCAAGTTACTTACTTTAATTAAATATAAATAATTAATAGTTAGTACATAAATAATAGGCATTGTTTAATAATTATAATTTCCAAGTAAATAATTGACTTTATAACGTACTGATAACCATAACTCACGCTTGACCTTGCATTAGGCCGTATATGACTGTACGATGTGCACTTCGCGCTCTACCTTCAAAACGGTTGGTCGTATGAAAAAAAAAGTTTGAACAAAAGTTGTAGGGAATTTTATAGCCTACAACTTTTATAATAAATGCAAATCTCATTCAACCGATAGGAAGCCAGATATTCGTGAAAAACCGATTTTTGTGACCTTTGACCTTGAATATCTTAAGACGCGGACACGATAACGATTGTGACTTTTGAGACAACATTTAGAATGACAAAACAAAGGTTCATACCAATTTGCAGCTTATTATCTTTCATTCCGAGGTGAAAGCCCTAATATGACTGGGCTATAACCAGTTTTAGTGAACGTGTAATATAACTTCAGCGCCTCAGAGCGTCACGGACCTCGTCACAGCGTCGTCGGGCGTCGTTTTTCGTTGAAGTTGAGCTATACAAATGCAGTGGCCCGGAAAGCCCGCCTTCGCTCTTCTTTACGTAACGGGCCACATAACATTTCGAGGCCATTCATTACACCCGGAACAACGTAAAATTGACCTCCGGCAACTATGTCTCCCAAATGGAATTCGCGGGATAAGAGCGATGAAGTTTTATACGAGAGAACATTGGCGGACCGAGTCTTTATTACAATGTAATAGCAATGGTAAAAGTTCACTTTCACATCTTTTGCTCGCGTGAGGAACTTTTTCGACCACGTACAATGTCTTTAGTCTAACTAAGATACCGAGGCCACTAGGCCGATTGGTTTTATTTGGTACTGAGTCGTGGAATATAAAAAAATAGATCTTGGTCATTGCCAACAATCTTGTTAAGATTTATTCATGTCAAGTCTTAAAAGCGCAGAAACATTTATTATCGTGGGTATTGGCCAGTTAAGTCACCGATGCGGGCAATAGCGTTAGGAATTTATTGCGTGAACACACATTATGCTGACGTAACCAGTCTTCTTCCGCAGCGAAACGGATAACTTTAATACGATTCTAACCACACGCTTCCTTCTGCTCAACATATCACAAGACGAATTCTAAGATAGGCTGCCGCATCAGTTTCTGTACAATAGTGCAATAAGAAACGTGATGGCATGTGAACGACGTGATCTGACCTAGACGTGCGTGATGCGAGTGAACTATCATCCGATTTTAATGAAGGCAATAAACTCAAACAATGGAAGACCACACGCCAATTAGCCGCGATCGAATCTGCATCAGAATTCTGAGAAACCCAGACGAGAAAAAATAAAAAGGTCACCTTATTAAGCCTTAGGGTAAACCTACATAACAAGGAAATAATAGTAATTCCCGGATATTCATTACTGCTATTTTGTTACTAAGGCTCACAAAGACATGTGCTGCACCAGGCAGATTGTGTATGTGGTGAATAGTGATTGGTAAGGTTATGGCGCGAGATTCTACATTATTTCTTGTGTCAAATTCAAGTCAATTGGTACCCATCTCATTCCTATTCAAACAATTGATACGTTTTACTAAAAGAACGCACTAAGCATAAGCCTTCAATTTAAAAGATTAGCAGCAACACAATAGTGCTGCTCCAGCCTTATAAATCCGATTGCATACTTCTCTACTTCTCGATAGATTTCGTCGCCCTTACTGTGCAGACCTTAAGGTTGCTATCAATGCACGAAGTGGTATTCACTGAATGGGTTACGAGCGTTTTGTTTTGCGCACATGTCGCCTGTTATGATTAACATGTGAACCGTGAATAGGGCAGGCTAGCGAGATCGGAGTGAACACATTGTTTCATGATGAGAACTTCACATTGACATTTACTAAGTGTTCCTTGAGATGATTGCATAAGAATGCAGGTGATAAAATTGGTTTTATATTGGGTATTTTATATAAGTAAACAAAATAATTAAAGAGAATCATAATCTTAAAGCAGGAAAAAACTGATGACACAAATGTATTTAAAGTGAATAAAAATCTGGACAAACCTACACTTATTTTATCACTTTTAATATTATTAATTTGCTTAGTGGGTTATTTGGCTTGGGTCAATATCATACATAATGATAATGATAAGTTTTGCTCTTTACAATAGTATCTCCTCTTTTTATTGCTGACATTTGACCTCTGAAAACACATTTTACTTAGATATATTAGTTCAATTAAAATACAGCAAAATGCAGAAGACTCATATATGTGATGGTGGTGCAAAAAAAATGTATGATGAAACAAAAGTTACAATTAAATAATAATATTTTGAAACTTATGTTTCTCAGCTAACATAGCATTATTATTTAGTTTAAACAATATAAATTCTTTACCAGTTTATATTTCTCAATAAACAATGTGTTTCTGTAATCTGCAAAAATGTTTTTTAGTTATGGATGATCATGTTACAAGTAACCGCAATTAATTAATGTTTACAAACTCAGCTGAGCCTGAATGATACTGCAAACAGGATACTACATTATTATACAATTTTATAAATGATGAAGTACAATACTTAATTCTGTTTCAGGATCAATCAATTCTGTATTGGGATCGGGACTGTTTGACTAATATGTAGGTAAAAACAATCATGAATCATTGTGCTAAAAATGTTGCATTGGCTGAATTGAATGATAAGAGTATTAAGATTTTAAACTTTGTTGCATTTTTAAACTAAACTTCAACTTTGATAAGAGTATTCTTGAAAGTCAAGGAGTCTGCACTTGCTTCTTATACTGCTCCAATTTCAATTGAAAAGATTCCAATAAGAAAGAAGTTAACAGATGTGACTGGTATTCTTTTTTATTAACTATTTACATAACAATATCATACTGCAGTCCAAAGCTACTGATTTGATGGGTATCTGATCATGGGAATTCTTTGGCCAGCAAGTTTTATTGAGCTAACAAGTTGACGGCCATATTAAGTGCTGAGTAGTAAGACCAGTGTAAAGTTACACTACAGACGCAGTTACTTCCTTGATATCAAGAGCAAACAACTTTCGCCGCCGCGAACGCTGCGCCCGCAACCACCGACCACTTTCGGCTACCGCTCTCATAACCAAGTTAGCTCACGCATTGCCCATCCTCATCAGAACTCCAGTCCTCGTACAAGATTACGCAAGCCACAAAGCTGACCAGAATAACACCAAATTATAACCAATTGGTTGCTACCCAACATCTACAATACAACCAAAACGCAAAACATCCCGCAGTTAACGCGACAATGTACATGCTTACAAGAAGAAATAATCGTACTCACCGATATGTTTATCGCTCCAAATCCCAAACAATATAAAAACTCAATTCACAAGTTACGAACACAACACAAGACTATTCACCTCTTGACATCTGACATGTTTCATTGAAACGTACCGAATTAACACAATTGTATTTCACAATCAAATACGTTGAAGTAAAAGCGTTAGCATAAAAACAATAGTAATAACAAAATTCGAGAAAAACTATCGCAAAATAACGATACAAAACGTAAACAGCTGGCTGCTTTGACAATATCCTCAAACAAACTGACACTTACAGCTGCCAACTGCCAAAACCACTTTCGCCTTCAATTGTTGTACCAACCTAACGAAGTTAAAATGGAAAGGAATGGTTAAAAATGATCGGATACACAAACAAACAACAGCTTTTCGTTTTTTGACTGCTATTATACCCCTTTTTACTATCACTCTATGGCTCTTTGCTTTGTAGAAATTGCAGAGAATTCTCTCTCTACTATTCAACAAAGCAAAGCATTATCCTTCCGAAAGACAGAAAACTAAAGGGGAAAAATAGTTGAACCGTCGTTTTTGGGTCTTTCACAATACTTATAGTCATTTATCTGTCATGGCAACACTGAAGTTCAACTGTCAATTTTCGTCACCATCAGCAAACTGTCATGTCGGTCGATTGTTATCTACTTGTGGGCTAAAAATACGCTAATACAATCAATTAAATCGTCTGTCTTGTGTTCTTTGTGCTCATAATAACAAAAGTGGCGTAATATACTTCTGAACCATGTCGAAATTTGAAGATAACCCGTTTAGTGATCCAACCATAGACAACCCCTTTGCTGTAAGTATCTGTCCGACGAAGAAAGGGATTGTTTTTATTCATTTGTCGCATTATTTCGAACGATTTCTTCCAGGACCCCGCAGTTCAGCAAGTAGCAAGAAGTACTAACAATGCTACGCAGGGTCTCGACGACTATAATCCCTTTGACGGCCAGCAAAATGCAAATCAGAATACGGTAAATGTCCATTAGTCATGTACTTTGGTGGGTGTCGATAAAACGGACAACGGTTGAGTTGAGATACTCAGATGATATCAAAGTTGCTCGACTAGTTTTTAATTAATATTAACTAGATGTCATGAGTCCTACATTAGATCTATTATATGAGTAATCAATACAATTAATTTTGCTGAAAATTACAGGTCCTTTTCTTTATTTCCAATAAGAAAGTAATTACTAAATTATCAGATAAATATAATTACACTATACCTTTACTAAAATTGACATAAGATATACTACAATCTTAATCAGAAATTAATATCAAGTGTTATTTGTAGCCAACACAGCAACCCTCACAACCAGCAATCATGCAGGCCGTATCTCCACCGAGCAACACACAATACAACCGACCAGCGCAACCACAGCAACAGTCACAGGCCCCACCTAATTTTACTACTGCAGATTTTCAGGTATGTGTTCTATACATCTCTGACAATAATTTACTTATTAGGTGATGATTACTGTGTAAACTGAGTCACATTTATCTTGCATCTCATTTTTACTGGAAGTCCTCAACTATTTTAGATGATATCTTATCTTGCGAAATGTATATGCAAATCAAATGACACTTTGGCCTTGGACTAGAACATGTTTGGTATACTGGTAGGTAACACCTATTTTAATGTGAATTGGCAACAGTGTAAAATTAAATTTATAAAAACTTAGATTTTGTCTACATTAAAATCTAATACTTTTAAAAATGCAATGAAGGTAGCTAATGTTATTTATATCCAATTAAGTATAATCTAGGTGATTACAATACTTACAATTGGAGGTAGACACTCTCTAATGGGCTTATTTACTTGTCATTTAACAGCTGCTAATGTGTTAAAAAGTGTCACCTAATACATATTTGTATAAAAGCACTTCATTAACCATCATAAGTCCATTGCTATTCTTAAAATTTACTTAATTTAACCCTTCCATAAAGAGCTAATCAAGTAATTGAAGTACAGTCCTCAACACTGGAATATACATTTTTGTAGAATACCTACCCTTATTTTATTACACAAACTTGATATCCTATGAAAACATTTGTCAGAACACAAAAAAGGCGATAAAAACTGGTGACAAGATTACTGAGATGTAGGGTCCCATCTCCAAACATTTAAATATTTCATCATATTACACAAGATTTGTAAAATAGAAAATTAACTTTAGATAATTGTAATGAGCATTAACCATTTAGAATAATTTACACCCAAATCACTGTGTGATATAGTTTACTTGTGAATAACAATCATTGCATGCTATTAACACGCACTTTGCTTTTTTTACGCACAACAGGAGCTGAAGGTAACTAAATCTGA
Source organism: Pyrausta aurata (assembly GCA_963584085.1). Lineage (NCBI taxonomy): Eukaryota > Metazoa > Arthropoda > Insecta > Lepidoptera > Crambidae > Pyrausta > Pyrausta aurata. The sequence goes on from OY757268.1 coordinate 3,675,575, forward strand.
ATACATTACACAAATATTAGCATGTACCAAACATAATGGGCTGATCCAAATGATAATATTAATTGGATAAATTAATTTGTAATGTAATCACTAATTTGATGTTATTAATTAGCACCTCAAACTAATACGGTTTTATCACAAAGTTAAACGGAGTTCATAGTATTTTGCACATTTGTTTGTATCATGTAGTTGTGTGTTTGCAACTAGTAGTTCTGAAACTTACCAAGTAATTGGAATGAATGGACTTCCTCCTTAACTTTTGAGTGGGTTGACTCACAGTAAGATACACAATTGATATTATTGACACTCAAGCTCACTCAAGTAGTCGCTACAAAGTTGAGATAAAAAAAAATCAATTTGTGTTTGATTAGCTGAGTTAACAATTACAATTCTTCACTGAATAATGTGTTTTGTTAAACATGAAGTTAAGTGCAAACTACTGATCTCAAAACAAGATGTTTCACATAAAATTTACAAAGTAACAAATCTATCATCATGATTTATCATGACTGAGTGTTATACTGATCTCAGGTGCAAATATCACCATCACAGTGTACAGAATAAGTGCCATTTTGACGGATGTAATCAACCCACTTGCTGTCCACTACTAGTATAATCTTCTAACCTACCTACATGTTTCATATAACTGTGCTCTGGATTCAGCCCAGTTAGCCTATCTCCGCAGTCTTACTTTAAAGTTTTCTAAAGTGTGAATGATGACGTTATCTGAAATGGATCTGCAGAGAAGACAAGAGGAGTTAGAACGCAAGGCTGAGGAGCTAGCTAGGCGCGAAGCGGAGCTCCGGGCAGGGTCGGCGGGCCGCAGAAACAACTGGCCCCCCCTCCCGGCCTTCTGTCCAGTCCAGCCGTGCTTCTACCAGGACATTAACGTGGACATACCCCTGGAGTTCCAGAGGATCGTACGCCATTTGTACCACTTATGGATGTGTGAGTACAAATAAATTCATATGTGTACTTTCTTTCTTTCAAAAAATTACTAGATAGCCAGTCAGGGTCTGTCGTTAATTACCAGACCAAGGTAGCCAAAGCCATGATGGATGATCGTTAGTATACTATGGGCCAGTTTCTAAAGAGAATATCCATGCGCTATTTCAATATTTAGTTAATTGTAAGTCAGGACGGCTTATAGCACCGGATAAACACTTTAAAAGTTTATCAGAGTTGTAGCTTTCAATTTAATTTAATCGAAACTCCTTCCTGCTATCAAAATGTAACACAATTTTATAAGTTGGTAAAACGCAACTTAAAAAATTGTTACAAATTAAGAGCTCGTAAGGAAAGGCACATATTACAGTCAATGATTTTTGTATTGCAAAAGATATAATAAGTCTGCAGACTAAGTGAATCTCGTTAATAATATCCTGTCTGTCAGTTACTTCTTGCAATCAACCACATCATGGAATCAGCTAGACTTGCACTTGGACATTATAAACAATAAAAGGAAGTCAGATGATGAGTAATGTCTTTGTTTATGAAATTACTATTATAACTGACTGATTATCTTGAATGTGTGATGTAGTGGTGTTAAAGTCAAAGATTTCTTATCTGAGATAAGGTGATACGCTATTCGTTTATTTATTGAATTTGTTAGGTACCTTAAGGCCGTCTTATTCCGTCAAATTATCTCATAAGCCCCGCCCCCTTGTTAAAAGTGCGGGGCGCTTCCCCCACCAGCACCCCCGCACAAAACTTTTTCTGTCAACTTTGTCTTACAAATCTCGTGTATAATTAAGCCATCTAGTGTTTATTTAAGGAACAAAATTTTCTTGAATAAGATACTTCATGCGCTTTTGTAAGTAACATACCCACGCCATCTAGCAGAACCCCTAAGAACTTTTACAAAATGGTTTCTTTAGTACACCATACATGCTTTTTAGTCTAAACGTTTATCGAAAGAACAAGGAACGCAAAGAGTGGCATTTCATTCTCACACGACTGGTCAGCACTTTATGCCAGCAACCTGTAACCATTATAAAAACAAGAAAGAATATCCGATAACATTTATTATATTCTTTATTGCACTTATAAGATGTACAGAAAATAGGTACAAGAAGTCACAATGTGAACAAAGGTGGGCTTATCCCTAAAAGATACCTCTTCCAGCCAACCCATAGGTGTAGGAAATGTAATGTAATAACATTTAGGTGGTTTATATTAAGATCCTTTTTGTCGACACAGTTATAGTCTCACTACTATCTTCCATCAGTCTTCCAATTGATGATGACTGAAGACCATTACAGATATGGCACTTCAAATTTAGGGTTCCGTACAAACCAGTAGGTATATAAGTCAAAGTTCACCCATCACGAGAAATTTGTCATGGTTTTTTTTTACACACTGAAATTCATAACATTTCAAATCATCATCATCATTCTCTTGCCCTGTTCCCAGTTTATCTAGGGTCTGCGCAGTATGTTTCACGCTTCCGTTTAACATTACAAATATGGAAAGCTAAATTAAAGACAAAGGTTTCTTTATCGTTTCAGTAATCCTTTAATAATATCAAAGTTTTTTATTTACTAGTCGTCTCCCGCGACGTCGCCCGCGTATATTTTGAATGTCCCGTGAAATGGTTCAAGTAAATTAATGGTTTAAAGTAATTACTATCGAGGTCACCCACACCACGCTTAAAATACTCGCTTAATATCAGCCTGAACTATAAAAATGACTTGACTATCATGTGTTAGAAAGTAAGAAAATAGTAAGGCAAAAGTAGTTAGTAGTAATCTCTCATTTAGATGCAATACTTTTTTCGGCGAAGTTCACTATCAAATATACTGAGCATTGAACTTGGCTATCATTTTTCACATTGATGTTTTTGTTGGGATATCATAACTTTTTATAGAAATATTTATTTGCTTATTCATAAATCATTAATACATATTTTGTGCAAGCTTCCATCCACTTAATTATAACGGTTTCAGACCCTACAATTAAAAAACTTTCTTTTGTTTTCAGATTTTTTCCTTCGCTTACACATTATTACCTAGCTAGATGCCATATTTCAACTGTCTAGGTTTGTTAATTAGAGCACCGCACCCACACAATTACTTTGATAAACCATATATGGTTTTGCCATGTTTGACTTTTTGTAGTCTAGCTTATAGACCTTTTTTACTATAAAACTGTAATTTGGCATGGGTTTCTTTATATCCTAATCACACCGCCTAAAATATGTATTTTAAAATATTTTTGAGACACCTCCAAGGAATGAATTATGATGAGCATGAGTTCCTACACCGAAAAGGCAACACCAGGGTTTATCTCATGAATCGTGATAGTAAGACAGTTGAAATTTTCAGGAAGGATGTATTCATGTTGCCGTTGAAAAAACAAAAACTTAAAAAACAGTTTATTTTCAGGTTGCTCTCATACAACTTATCTACTCTGATAATGATAATAATGAGGGGCTGCCCCATTATTAGGACTTCATATCTTTTGTATGGGACTCCCTGACAACAGATATGATGTTTATGCCATTTTCATAGATAATGGTACGGAACCCTTCGTGACCCCGAAGCGCCATTTGGCGCTAACTACAAGATTAATAGAATTATTATGTGTCACAAACACCAAAGTTGTTTTGGATATTCAGTAACAGCAATTTGAGGAACGGTTATAAAAATAAAATTAAGACAGTCTCCACACATTTTCGACAGAACAAAATTGAAAAAAATATTCAGATTTGACATTTCTGAATGCAAATATAATTGGATTATACTGAGTAATCTCCATGTTCGTCGCTCAAGTCCATGTCACCAAATAAGAGATAGATAGTCAATGCATTATTACTACACGATTCAGAAAATGTGTACGTACGTACGTAAATAACATGGAAACCTGAGTTCCATACACGAAGAGAGCTAGACCGACCTTAACTTAACCTCCAATGTTTGTATTTTGTCACAGGAGTCTAGATGTAAATAAATAAATAAAATTAATATAGACCTATCACCTAATAATTTTCTCCCTCCCTCAAATTCATATAATATTTTCTCGTCTCCAATATACTAGAGTCACCAGGGCACAGCTTTAGCATTTGAGATTACTGCTAAACCTACAGTTATGGTTTAGCTCTGATTTTTCCAAATAGAGAAAATGTTCAAAACTACAATAATTTGACATGAGTGTTTTATGCTTTTTGTTTATATTGTTACTATAGAAACGGATTCATCTCTACGATTGGTACAAAAATATAGTTCATTTATTCACAACAATTATATATGTCGCTACAGCCTTTCTCTTTTTATTTTGCTTAACACGTAGAGGTTGGGGGTTCCATCCTCATGGCATTGAGGAGATTTATCCGCATGGTGATGATGTTTTTGATACTAATTTTCTTTTTGAAATTTATTTTCATTGTTGTGTAGTTTTTTTAATAGGATTTGCTACTTTAAAAAAAACCTAAAAATTTAATTAGTTTTTTTTTTTATTTTTTTTTATTTTAAATGTTAAAATGTCCAAAAATTAAAATAAATACTTATTTCGTTTTCTAAAAAAATATTGTGACTATGTAGAAAAATATTCATGATACCCCCGATTTGAACTCGCGACCTTTGATTAGTATAAGACTGGTGCTGATCCAACTGAGCGTGACGCGGCGCGGCGAAATTAGCTATTATTAGTTCTTAGGTGTTTTACGTAATTAAGTACGCAAATAAAATTGCAAAAATTGACATAGGTCCAGCGTTCGCAGTGGCGTCAAGGGGAATGAGGAAATGGTATCTCGTGCTTGTCATTTGAATAAAAAGATAGCGCTATTTCTGCTTGCATGTATAGAACAGAGATGACACGACGATCAACTGTTGCGTCAAAGTCGTTGCGCGAATCACCATCGTCACAAGTGTGAGAATCACTAAATCAGTGTTTTATGAATGAAAATGTTAATAAAACTGGAAAAAAACGATTGGACGCCCTAAACATCTTTGGTGTCTAAAGTAATCTTAAAAAGACAATTGGAAGAATTTGCTGCTTGTAAGAAAGAATACAGACTAATGAAAAAAATGGACCTTTCTTTGCCTGAACATAACACCGTTAAAAACTAAAAAAAAATCATTTGATTCATAGCTGAGATCTCACTTATGTGGTCAAAATGTATATTCTTATAATCCTCTGTTCCTCACATCTGTGTAGTTTGAGCAAATCAAGATCAAAAAAGTCGAAATAGGTCAAATAAAGTGTTTTTAGATATTTCGTTATTCTGATCTAAATAACAAACATTTTGAAATCATTTTAACATGTATATGTGTAGAATGGAATTACCTACTAAAATATGTGATTTTCATAAATATAAGTCCAATAATTTGAAAACTACATAGAAAATACGAAAAAAAAGGGGCCCACTTCTGAGGCAATTATTATCGAGCAAAGTAATTACAATCGTGTTTCCAACCACAATCCAGCTTTCTAGTAATCTTCTTCTATAACATATATAGATTCGAGATTTAAATAATTAGTGTTTCCATGTTTAAACTCAATCGAAACATCGTAAAAATGGAATATCTGAGCCTTAACTTCGACCAAAAGACTTTAAAAAAATACATTTAGAGGCCTTACATGATAATTGATGCGATTAAGGAGCTATGAAAAACCATGGAGGAGGCCTATGTTCAGCAGTGGACGTCCTGCGTTTGATAAGACGGTGTCTTTTTTTTTTTTAATTTTTCGACTACGGGAATGTCGAGCTCGCGGAGCTAGCGGTTTACTTCCGCGAACACAACAGTGTGTTAATTTTGGGGCTTTTATTGATTTATGTATTATTTAACAGTTTGAGATTATTGACTACGTAGGTTAAGAAGTTGTTGAATGATTTAATAGAAGATTCTTTGGATATAATTTCAGAGAGATTAAAAGGGTTAATGTTATAAGGGATCGTTGCAGATATTGATGTGATTATGGCGCTTAGATGTTGATGATGGAACCTAAATAAACTGCTCATTGTTTTGAAAATTCGAGTAAAACCTTACACAGTCAAAGTACTTATTTTGCTATAATACCCTTGGACGTAAAAGGTATTTAAAATTTGAGTACAAAGCGAGAATTTTAACTATTTTTTTTTACTTTTTCAGTCCACGCACTCGTGTTGGCGGTGAACATAATCGGGGGCATATCTGTCATGTCTGTGGACATGGGTGCCGCCACCTTCGGCCTGTCTATACTGTTCTTCGTCCTGCTCACGCCGTTCAGCTTCGTCTGTTGGTACAGGCCCATCTATAAGGCGTTCAGAAGTGACTCGTCCTTCAATTTTATGGTCTACTTCTTCATATTCCTGTTCCAAATCATCATCACGGTGATACAGAGTATTGGATTCGAGGATGGCGGCTTTTGGTGAGTGTATTATGATGATGTACCACGGTCTATAAGATAATAATTTATCTATCAAAATGTTGTCTTCAAGATATTGCTTCTAGGGAGAAGACCGCCTACATTTTACAATTTCTGTAACTTTTTTTGTGTGCTGTGCATGCTATTTCAATCGGTCTTATTATCTTACTTATCAATTTATCATTTAAATCCATATCCGCGATTTTGGTTACTCGTTTACAGTTACAATCCTATTTATTCTCCTTCTTATTATCCTTATATGTTTACAGTAACTTAAATTTAGTTAGGTATT